>BSBK01003533.1:0-405818 GCA_027943335.1 Chamaecyparis obtusa | reverse complement strand
TCTTTATATATATATATATGTATGTATGTATGTATGTATATATATATGGGTTAAAACACAATAGTGTGTCCCACTTTTTGGGACAAAGAAAATCGGCTTTCTACAAAATTTTTTTTTTTTAGGGCCTTTGCTCTAAGTGGGTATTTTGGGCAAAGGGGAAGACTCCCTTCACGCGAAGTACCCTGCGTAGGGTACTTCGCGCGAAGTACCCTACGCAGGGTACTTCGCGCGAAGCCCCTTTTGGCTGGATTTCTTTATAAATTTCTGGCATTCCTTTTTTATTTTCATTGTTTGTTGTTTGGATTTTGTGGACCTAGGGCTTAGAGCAAACTAGTGACATCCAGTATGACATCAGCACCTCCCGAGCTTTTATGACCTCTTCAAATTGTTAGTAGTATCGGGTACACACATTTTTCTCATTTTTTAGTGTAAATTATATGTTTTATATTTATTTTAGTTAGTTATTTGTTTTAAATAATTTTTAGTTTGTAGAAATGTTAGAAAATCGTAGTTAAATATTAGAATATGTTAGAAAATGATAGTAGAATGTTAGAAAATGTTAGAAAATCATAGTAGAATTGTTAGAAAATGTTAGAAAACATTAAAAACCATAGTATAAATGTTAGAATATGTTAGAAAATGATAGAAAATATTAAGATCTTATAGAAATTATTAAAAATATTTGTTTTTAAATTTCTTTTAAAGTTAGTAAATATTAGGAATCTCTCCATCTCTCTCAGGTACACGTGTTTTTAGTAAAGTTAGTAAATATTAGTTAGTTATTTATTTTAAATAATTTTTAGTTTGTAGAAATCTTAGAAAATCGTAGTTAAATTTTAGAAAATGATCTAGTAGTATGTTAGAATATGTTAAAAAATTGTAGTAGTAAGTTTCTAGGACCCTTATCCCTCCCTTACGATATATTAAGACACATAGGATCCCTTAGGAATCTCAAGACCTTATAATACATATTAGGATGTCCTAGGACCCATCGATGTATGTTAGGTTCCATTAATACATACAAGGACTCATTGTTTCCCTCAATGCTCCTTAAGACATATTAGGATAAATTAATGTAACCATGATCCCTTAGGACCTGTTATGATGCCTACAACCCCTCAAGACATTCTAGGACCCTTATGCATTGCTTATGACATCTTAAGACTCATAGGACCCCTTAGGACCCATAGGACCCATTATTATATCTTAAAATGTCCTAGGACCCATTCATATATCTTAGCTTTTGTTAATACATATGAAAACCCATTGCTGCTTGCAAGAAACCTTAAGACATACTAGTATCAATTAATGTAACCTAAGATCCCTTATACCACTTATCACACCTACGACCCATTAACATTATTGGACCATTATACATCCCTTACGACATTTTAAGACACATATGATCCCTTCGGATCCTCAAGACCCATTAACATAACTTAGGTTGTCTTAGGACATATTTATGTATCTTAAGTTCAATGAATACATACGAGGATCCACTAATGTAACCTAGGACCCCTTAGGACCTCTTATGTTACCCATGACCCCTTAAGACACTCTAGGACCCTTATCCATCCCTTACACTATCTTAAGACACATAGGAACCATTGTTTCCCTCTGAAAGAAACCTTAAGACATACTAGGATAAATTAATGTCATGTAGGATTGCTTAGGACCACTTATTGCACCTACGACCCATTAACATTCTAGGACCCTTATCTGGATCCCTTATGAAATCTTAAAACAAATATGAAACCTTAGGACCCCCAAGACCCATTAAAGAATCTTAGGATGTCCTAGGACCCATTGATGTATCTTATGTTCCTTTAATACATAAAAGGACCCATTGCCACCATGAATACCCCTTAAGAAATACTAGGATCCTTAAGGACCTCTTATGACACATATGACCCCTTAAGACATTCTAGGACCTTTATCCATCCCTTACAACATCTTAAGATACCTAGGATGCATTAGGACCCTCAAGACACATTAATGTATCTTAGGATGTCCTGGGACCCTTTCATGTATTTTACATTCTATTAATACATAAGAGAACCCATTTGTTTGCCTCTAAGACCCATAAATATTTGTTTTTAAATTGCTTTTAAAATTAGTAAATATTATGAATCTCTCTATCTCTATCTCTAAATTATGTATGTATATCTTTTAGAGTTACATGTATAAATGTTATTCACATAGATATAAAAATCTTTAAGAAACCTTAGGATCCTTAGGACCCCTATTGTGACATAAAACTCTATAAGAACCCTTAGGATCCTTAAGACCTATAATAGGACCCCTTAAGACCTAATAGGACCCCTTAAGACTTAATAAGACTAGACTTAAGACCTAATAGGACTAATATGACATATTAAAATCAATTAGTACATCCCAGGACCCGTAAGACTTAATAAGACCACTTACTTGACCTAATAGGACCTATTAAAATTAATTAGTACATCCAAGGACCCTTTAAGACTAGTAGTACACTTTAGGTTCCTTTAGGACCCCTATTGTGACATAAAAATCTTTAAGAACCCTTAGGATCCTTAGGACCTATAATAGGACCCCTTAAGACCTAATAGGACCCCTTAAGACTTAATAAGATTGGACTTAAGACCCAATAGGACTAATATGACCTACTAAAATTGATTATTACATCCTAGAACCCTTAAAACCTAATAAGACCACTTACTTGACCTAATAGGACCTATTAAAATGAATTAGTACATCGTAGGACCTTTAAGACCTAATAAGACCACTTACTTGACCTAATAGGACCTATTAATACCAATCAGTACATCCAAGGACCCTTTAGGACTATTAGTACACTCTAGGTTCCTTTAGGACCCCTATTGTGACATAAAACTCTTTCAGAACCCTTAGGATCCTTAGGACCTATAATAGGACCCCTTAAGACCTAATATGACCCCTTAAGACTTAATAAGACCGGACTTAAAACCTAATAGGACTAATAAATTAACTATTTAAAATCAATTAGTACATTTTAGGACTCTTAAGACCTAATAAGACCACTTACTTGACCTAATAGGACCTATTAATACCAATTAGTACATCCAAGGACCCTTTAGGACTATTAGTACACTCTAGGTTCCTTTAGGACCCCTATTGTGACATAAAGCTCTTTAAGAACCCTTAGGATCCTTAAGACATCCTAGGAGCCTTAAGACCTAATAAGTCCACTTGATGTAATAGGAACCTATTTTAATACCAATTAGTACATTCAAGGACCCTTTAGGACTATTAGTACACTCTAGTATTGTAAATTTAAGTATAATTTTATATATTTAGATATTTTTTTCCATTTTATATGTAGTTATAGCATGTAATCAAGTACTTAGTTGTTAACACTTAGCTTTCACATATTATGTATCTAGATGGCCACTCTTGATGCACCTCACACTCTTGATATAGCTACCATTTTTCATACTGCTGACACAGAGATGGCTCGACTTAGAGAGTCCATCCACACATCTTCAACATATAGCATATATATAAATACTTGTATTAATGTATTGACCACTTTGGAGGAGATGACTGCTAGATTGAGATCCCACTCTTCATTCATGCCTCAGGTAGTTGATATTATTTTTTGAGAGTTGAGAGCAGAGATCTCAGGTGATGTTTCCTTGGAGATGGTTTAGAGTCGTGTCCCCAAAGAAATAATCAAATGAGAGGTTTTCCCATTTTATGAGGGGAAGCCCAAGGTGAGGGCATATCAAGTCACACAGTGTGTGATTCCTCTAATCGCATGCATGATATACCCTCATTTTCTTGTAGTACATGGTCATTATCCTAATAACGACCATATTCCTTTATATTTTGCACAACAATTGTACGCTGAGTTTCATTTGGGACTCAAGGTCAACTATTTAGATCTTCTCAGATGTTACGGTCAGGAGTGCGGTAGGGTTGCAGACCTTGATCAGTATCATATGGCTAATCGAGTTGTACATCCTTAAAGATAGCTGGTTGGGAAGAGGACTCTGACAGTGGCACCAATGATGGCTTCTACTACATATAGAGTGGTCAGTGCTTCTCAAAGGGGAGTAGTGGACACGATAGGGAAGATTGCTTTTGTAGCCACCTCCATCACTTTAGATTCAGTGGAAATCTATATATTTTGACTAGACCAGGTTGAGCCAGATCATCTTTTGAGGCTTCATCTAGTATTGCTGTAGGTGTCAGTGATGAGACATATAGAGCTGCAGGTCTTCCTGCACATGGAGAGATACGAGCACTTTCGAGTCATCATACTCATTTAGATGTGGCACTTTAATTTTTAGAGGATCTCTTGCAGTCATATTCTTATATTGCTGACATGCAGAGGATCCTAGTACATTCAGTCAGGGATGTCATTGGACTTGCACGGGGTCCTGAAGTTCCACCTACATAAGACACACCATCTAGTCAAGCATAATATAGTGTAGAGTGCTCTGTACCCACAGATCAGTCTACAACTACAGATCTAGGTATACAGGTTGGAGATGTGCACATCACCACCGAGGGCCTAGACACATTTGATGAGCAGTTGTGCAGGTTGAGTCAGGTGGATGTTGGAAATGATGTTGGATCATTTATGGATATGTTATTACATCCTAATGGTTCATGCTCTACATCACTCCCCTCCCATCTAGTGTCACCCCTACACTCTTCATTACTAGAGAGGTTTAGGACTGACGTTGGTGTGGGTGATGTAGTGTCAGTTGATGATATGATGGTGTAGCACACTGATGATCCTCTTGCTCTTGAGACCCAAGTATATAAAGTTTTCTTTTCTCCTTTCTTAGGAGTTTTAGTGAACAATTAATTGTAGATGTGTGTATTGATGTTTTTTCAATGTATAATATTTTACAGGCATAGTTAGCAGAACACATTACCTCTAGTGTGGGCTCGAAGCATCTTCATATGAGAGATCCAGTAGATGTGACACCTACTTGTGGTTAGGTAAGTTTTAGATATATGTAGGTTTAAGCATTCATGTGTACACTTGTACACGTGTATTTCTATATTTCAAGTACTTTACATAATATATACTATGCACATGTATATAACCAACTATTATACTAAATTTGTAGGGGTCAGTTGTTGCTTCACAGCCAGAGGATGCTCTTCATAGGAGAGATTCAACAGATGTGACACCTAGTAGTGGTCAAGTAAGTTTTAAAAATATGTAAGTTTAAACATGAATTTATAATATTTTAAGTATTTTACATTATTATTATATATGTTGCATTTATATTAGCAGGGATTAGTTGCTGCCTCATAGTCAAAGGATGCTCGTGGCAGTCGGTCAGAGGGTCACTTTGTTCGCATGCGCCTAGATGACTCCCTAGTTTAGGACATGTTGCACAGATCTTTGATTTGAGACTCATTATATATGTCATTATTATATGTTTGATATTTTTATTTTATGATTTGAGACATATATTTATATGCTATCCAGACCTCTAGACATAGATGATTTATGATTTGACATTATATAGATTTATGATGGTTTCATTTGATTAGATGATATGATTTGATTAGATAATTTCATTTGATTAGATGATATGATTTGATTAGATGATAATATGATTTGATTAGACGGTTTCATTTTATTAGATTAGATGGTTTCACTTGATTAGATGATATATGATTTGATTAGATGATATGATTTTATTAGATGGTTTCATTTGATTAGATTAGATAGTTTCATTTGATTAGATGGTTTAAGTATATTAGATGGTTTCATTTGATTAGATTTTATTAGATGGATGTAACTAATACATGTAACTAATGAACAACAACTATTCTAACTCATTCTAGAACTAACACATGTAATAAGTAATCTAACTAATTTCATCATTTTTTAGTGTTCAAACTAATGTCTTAAGGGGATCTTTAACTAATAAGCAATCTTAAGGGGAGGTCTTAAGGGGATCTAGAATTAATATCATAAAAAATAACTAGTTAATACATGTAACTAATGGAGAATAACTATTCTAACTAATAAACAATCTTAAAAGGGGAATTCTTAAGGGGATCTAGAATTAATATCATAAAAAAAAACAAATTAATACATGTAACTAATGGACAATAACTATTCTAACCCATTCTAGAACTAACACATGTCATAAGTAATCTAACTAATTTCATCATTTTTTAGTGTTCAAACTAATGTCTTAAGGGGATCTTTAACTAATAAGCAATCTTAAGAGGACGTCTTAAGGGGATCTAGAATTAATATCATAAAAAATAACAAGTTAATACATGTAACTAATGGACATAGCTATTCTAACTCATTCTAGAACTAACACATGTCATAAGTAATCTAACTAATTTCATCATTTTTTAGTGTTCAAACTAATGTCTTAAGGGGATCTAGAATTAATATAATAAAAAATAACTAGTTAATACATGTAACTAATGGACAATAAGTATCATAAAAATCATTGAATAATCAAAGCATACATAAAATCTTTAACTAATATGCAATCTATAAAAATAATTGAATAATCAAAGTATACATATAAAACCATACATGTATACAAGCATATATATATATATATATATATATATATATATATATATATATATATAATATATATATATATATATATATATATATATATATATATATATATATATATATATATATATATATATATATATATATATATATATATATATATATATATATATATATATATATATATATATAAGCATACATAAAATTCTATATATTAAAACCATTGAACCATCAAATAAGTCCATCATATGTTTAAATATATAAACAAAGTATAGTCAATTTAATCCAGAGATATCAAGTAGGTCCTAACACATGAAATAGGTATACATATTATACTTTTTGGACCAACTCAAGTGGTTCAAACCTTTCATGGAGGACATGTAATATTCTTGTTGGCACCTGTGAAATTTTCATGGTCATTTTCATTTTCCTCTGACCCCTGTAGTGTTTTTCCTGGTCCCTAGCTTGAAACCCTAGGCAAAATTCATAATTCTAGCCGTTTGGGTTGAAAAACCCTAAGTGTGCCCTAGCCTGGTTCTAATTTCATGTTACTTTTTGGGCCACTTAAAATTTCATAAAGGCATGTGCGTTAAATTTCTTTTCTCGGGCGGGCTTTAATTTTTCCTAAGTTTTCATGCGCCCAACGAAATATTTTCCTAAGTTCATCGGCTTTGATTTTCCCTAAGTCCAGCGCTTTAATTCTTTCTAATGTTTCCAGTCTTTATTCTTTCCTGGGCCCGGCTCTGACAACATCTTGATCCAACAGTTGTCGTGAAAGCGCAAGGGGTGTGTCAGAGGTATGCACTTTTGCGACAGCCGTTGATTCTCTTTTAATGACATGGTGTTTCAAAAAGGTGGGACCTTCCGAAAGGTCAGCACAGTCAGTGGTCTCTTATTGTTGGCATGTGCTGTGACTTAGCGGTTGTTAGTGGGACCTGAGTTTCTAGCTTGTCAGTGGGCCCTGACATCTACAGAAAATTGACAATGGGCGTAAGTTCTTATCGAATGTGTTAGAGGCTTGAGATTATACGATAGCCATTCATTCTCTTGTGTGATGTAACCTTTTATTTCAAGCGGATCCACTACCAGGTGTGTGCAATTGGCATCTTTTCATTGGTCCATGAGGTGATGTGTTGGAATTTGTCAGAGGGTCCTATGTCAGAGAATTTGTAGGGTGGTATCAAAGATTTGATCTAATGGCTATCTGATGTTCGCATAGAATCTTTTAGCTCTATGCGAACTTACGACAACCATTGATCTTATTTCTAGGCAGGTGGGTCCAATACCAGGTCAGGCCATTGTGGACCTTGCTCATTGGATGTGTCAGAAAGGTCCGAGGTGGGTCAGGATAAAGAGCAGTGGGACTTGTGTTAGATTTAATGACGTGGATTTCTTCTGATTGGTTGAAGGGTTTTTTGACGGGGACATGTCAGTGGGACCTGAGGTTTTCAATCTGACAGATAGTTAAAGACCTGCTTAATCTTATAGCTCTCGCTTCACCGCAAGGGTAAGTTGCACAATGGATAAGTCAGCGGTGTAGCGACAGTCATTGATCTTCACTAAAGATGAAAAGCCTGCTTAGTGGGTCCTTTGCACTAGTTGTCACTGACGTGCTATTTTCTTATTCGTCGGGTTGTTGTCTAGGTGGCGGCTGACTGTTCTGGGTCTCGCGGTCATTTTTAAAGATAAATGGAGATCTAGCCTGCCGTCTGATTTGCCGAGAAAAGGAAAAGATCTACGGTTGCATTTTAAAATTTTTGACATGACCGTTGGAGTTTAAATTTGAATTTTTGAATGGGATTTCCAGTGACATGAAGTACCAAAATTTATGGTTTTAGCGGCTGATTTCGATTGGTTTGGTGGTGCTAGTTGTTGCAGACTGATCCGAGGGTCTCTGTGGTCGGTGGCATGATGTTTTTGTACTAGAAGAAGTGTGGTTTTTTGCTCGAGGCATGTTGCAAGTGTACAATTAGACTGATAGCATGGTGTTTGCGTGATCTTCGGTATAAATCAGGAGATTTTCATTGATGAAGATCAATTTTGGGTCTGATTGTTTAGGATTGCTTGGTTTTCTCCCCTGGAATTAATTGCTGATTGATATTGGTTGGTTTAGTGGGTGAAACCCTAACCCTAGCTATCCAAAGCTTGTTGCATCCTGAATTCTTTGAGGATCCCAAGATAGCTAGTGGTATAAGTAGTAAGAGTTCTGATTTTGTAGTGGTTCCAAGATTTTTTGGTTTTCCTAGCTTTGTGCTTTTCCAAGCTTTTGGTCCTTGGTTCTAGTTTTTTTTAGTAATCCAAGGGATTCTATTCTCTGGTTCCATATTCTTGATGGTTGAATGCAAATAATACAAGCTTTATAGCATGTTCTCATTCTGAGTCTTTGAGTGAAGAGTTTTCCTTGTATGTATTGATACATTTTCATGAAATACAATACAGTTTCTATCTTGGTTCTGTTATTATCTCTTAGCTTTGTGTTTATTCTTGTGTGTCTCTATTTGTAAGGCATATAGAACATGCTAGTTGTAAGGCAGCTATCTAATTGTTACATGAGTTTCTTTCAAGGAAAGAATTAAATCCTCATGTGCAATTTTAGGGAATGAACACATCTATTGAGATCTTGATGATAACAATCTAGGATTGAGGGGATAGTTTGTAAGGCATTCTATCCAAATTGTATGTGGTTTGTAAGGCATATCACTGTATTTCCTAGAAATTCCTCTATTGATTTATGTTAGACTCTTCTACCCAAAGGATTAGGCACTGGTCTAATCTCTGCTATACAGTCACCTTTCTGCCATCAAGCACAAATTTTATCATTACCATTATACCTTTTCATTTCATGTTCATGCACCAAAGGAGATAGGACTGTCCCTGATGTTTTACAATCCATAATTGTTGATTCCTTAAAGAGTGAATCAAAGGTTAGCCTTCCTTGAGTTCTACTCATAAAAGAAGAAGGATTCATCAAACTTATGCCATTGTTCATGTTATCATACTAGTAGCTTCATTAGCCATATTCTACAACAGGTTGTTCTTAGCTGTCTTCAGAATTATCTTCCATAAAAGTATCTCTAATGAACTCAATAGCATGACAATGAAGACCTAATCCACCAGTCCATAGTTTACTTGAAAGATAGTAACCTATTTGTAGGCAATACCTGCCTGAGTCTTGTGGAGCTCAAAGTAGAAGGAGGATCTAATCCAATCCTCATCAATTAGGATTTTCTTGCAAACTTGGAAACCTATTTACTGAGAATCAAGCCAATATCCTTGCCAAGTTTGACCCACAAGAAAAATCCCTAACAATTCTCTCATGATCCTAACTATCTAGTCTTCACTTACGACATCCACATTGAGATTTAACTGTATGGAGACAAATGGAGGTGGCAACTACTAGGTGACTATATTGAAACACCTTATTTTCTGGCTGGTAATCAACAAAGTGAATACCATGTTGAATTACTTTGATTTTCTTGAAATATGTTCCCTCTAAAATAACTGAACTTGCAGGTCAAAAATTTTAACAATATAAATTTAAACAAACTAAATTTAAAATTTGTTAAAAGGTTGAAATTTAAAATTTACAAATTAAGTTCAATATATTGATGTAAAGCATGTACAAACCTATGGGGAACAACATTCCATCACTTTCTTTAGGTTCAAGTAACTTCATCCTCTTTGCAGTACAACGCAGTAAATAATAACCAAGTCCTACATTTCCACGCTCAACAATCACTGCAAAGACATCTTCTGCACAGTCAATTTTTATATACATGTGTGAGATCTTAAAATTTACTTAGTTCAATTTATCAATCTATCTATCTATCTATACATGCAACTCAATGGACCATATAATTTGAAATATATATACTTACCAATTTTGACCAATCCCGAGATGCGATCACATTCAGTAGAAATCAAAGGGACATCATCAAAGTTTTCATATTCATCTCTATCAAATGTATCAATAACAACTAGTGGCACTCGATTCCATGCACCTACATATCCACGGTCTTGATTGATGCATTCCTCATAATTGTCAGCAATGCAGTGACAACAAAAGCATGAGTAGTCCCTAGTGTTCAACGTCCAATTGTGAAATCCTGATGATGTGTCATTCTCATTTAGTGTGAAATGCATCTTGCACCATTCAAAAACATCATGTGAATTTTTTTATATGAACTCCCTTATAATTCATTTGATACTTTTGTATAGCACATTTGATGCAAGCTCCAGCACCATCATGTTCCCCTTTTCCATGTCCACTCTCAAAGAAACTCCATACATGTGGTATGTTTTCATTACGATGATATCTACATAGGGCATAAAATGGTCTTGATAATTTGAATTGTGTACCACATCCATCTGACCAAACATAATGTTTATCAATTTTTATACCTCTTTCTTTCAAATTTGCAAAAAACATCTTGAAGCAGTGTTCTACATAATGAATGTCATGCTCTTTATCATCACTTATATAAAAATGATATTCTTTCTTGTTGACTCGTGCTTCAAATGTACTCTGAATACCATCCAAATCAAATTGTGTGTGTCGATAACACATATGTACCATAATAGTAATTTTCTCTGAAAAATATAATTCTGATTGAATTTCCTTTTGATGAACAAAGGAATAATTTTATGCAAAATCAACAACTGATACAATAGTTCCAAGTGGGAAATTGTCTCTCAGTGTTTGGGATTGTTGTGCTTGCCACTTTGCAAAAACAACATGATGAATGTAGGGTTGAATCAATTTGTTAAATTTGTCCATAAATACTCCAACATTTATCTCCTCTTCAACATATTCTAACCTTTTGGATTCTTTCCCAAATTTTGTTTCATTCTTTACATATTTGTAACTCTTGCAATTTACCATCTTTGTTACATCAATATTTTTATTTTTAAAGGAAAAAGAGACAAAACAACACATGTTTGACATATTCCTTTTACACAATTTATTTGTTCAGCTACATCATCTCTTTTGTCACATAAAATGGATGAGATGAACTCACTTCGTCTAGTAGGAGGAGCATTTTAAAAACCATAAGTGTCTTCTACAAACTTTTGAAAAACCTGATAGTGGAGATCAAATTCAATATGATAACAACAACAACAAGTTTCAAACACTTTGTTTGTCCTGATATAATATGAATTCAATCTTTCAAACAATGTTTTCCCAATCTTTATATTAGGATTTGAACTAAAAAATGACACATACATTTCATGTTGTGTTGTGTCCAACCAATGTTTTGTATGATATTCATATTGATTAGCTGAAATTGTATGTCTGATAACATCTCTACTATTTGATGAAGGACATGTATTATCATTCCAAAATAATGTGACCAAATTCTTGATTCCTTCATAAATCCTATCAGAATGAGGAGCTCTACACATGATTGCCCAATTGCCTTCCAAGGTGCTATCATCCAAAAGTATTCTCCTATTAATATATCATGATATTATTTTCCTATTAAAACCAAACTAAGATGAAACTGAAGATATCTGTCTTTTTCGGAGCATAGTGTTACCTACAATGGATGTCAACATAACTTTTCTTGTAATGGTCTTATCTTTAGTTCGAGACCACTTCCCTACCTGGTTCAAACCTTTCCTAAGATTTTCAATCATATCAGTTTGCATGTCAATAACTTTTCTCTTCTTTGATGTTGTGTCTATACCCAATAATTTTAATGCCCCTTCCAACTTTTTGTTTATAAGTACAACTGAAAGCAATTGGGCTTGTTCAAGTGTTTCAAAATTATCAAATTTAGCCAATATTTCTCTTGCTATCATATTCATTGATCTCTTCTTAGCAAGACTCAAGGGTTGAACATTAGCAAGTGATCTCAAATTCTCCACATCCATTGTAAGTAAATGATCTAAGTTTCTATAATTAATTTTTCTCTTCACAGTTTGAGATAAATTTAAAAGTTCATCCATACTGGTAGGAGCACGTGATCTTACCCTTCTCCAACATCAATTGCTTGAGCTTTCGTAGGAAGTGATCCTGACCCTTCTTCAATGTGTAATTCTTTGACATGACTTGACCCTCCTACTTCAGCTTGTCTTTCACCTTCTTTAGTTTTATGATAATATGTCAATGCAGCTTCATGATTTCTTTGTTCAGTACTGGGTGACCTTTTCCTAGAAGATTTACTTTATCTTCCCTTCTTGTTCCCCATTTATTCTCTCCAAAAAATGTCTTCCACAAGATCACCAATAAAATTCTCTTCTTCAAAAAATACTTTGATCTAATATTTCTCCTCTCCAAAATTATGCCTTTGAAAAAAATAGAAATAGCAATCCTCCTCCAAAAAATGCCTTTGTAAAAATTGATCAATAATAGAAAAAGCAAATTAATTTATTGTAATTCTGTAGAAAATAGAAAGAAAATGTTTTAGTTTTATACCATTCTAAATTATTTTACAAAACAAATTCATAA
This sequence comes from Chamaecyparis obtusa, assembly GCA_027943335.1. Lineage (NCBI taxonomy): Eukaryota > Viridiplantae > Streptophyta > Pinopsida > Cupressales > Cupressaceae > Chamaecyparis > Chamaecyparis obtusa. Next base: position 392,832 of record BSBK01003533.1, on the reverse strand, counting down.
CTAGCCGACTGACTTCACGTGAAGTATCTTGGGGAAAATTCCGATGGGGTGTTTCTTCGCCAGACTTTTCCCATTGGGGTCTTCCCATGAAGACCCTTGACACAAAGCCTCTCAGGTGGCTTCGCGCAAAGACCCCTAATCTAAAATTTTGCCCTTAGAAAAAAAGTGAACTACAAAAAATGATCTTTCAAGGCCTGGGACAAGGACCAAACAAGATGGGTTTTTCAAACATACGATGTCAAATGATGCTATTCGGAACAAGCTTTCTAATGAATATAATTTTAATACATATTAGTTCATTATCACTTTTAAATATTACTTTAACTAAACATAGGTTGTTTGGCTATTCAACAACCTGTCTCTTCAAGACTTCAAGAAAAATAGTAAATTACCAAAAAAAAAATTATAAAAAATATGTAGGAAATATTGACCCAAAATGAATAAAACCAATTGCATCCTTTAGATATTGAAGTTACAAATATAATCTCGAAAGAATTACATCATTGTCATATTTAAAAAAAATTTATACTGATCCAAGTGATAGTAACTCAAAAACAAAGTTTTTTCATGCAAACCACTTTTCAAAGGAGAAGGAAAAATGAATTTAAATGAATTTAAATTTTTTTAAAAAAATATATTTAGAAACTAGTAAGAAAATTCTAAAAGACTCTAGTTTACATCATCTTCAAATTCCTAATAGTTTTGTAGCAACAGGTGTTTGAAAGTGAAGTTTTTTCTCAGAATGTTGATCTCCGTGTCAAAGTTGGCCAAAAAGTGGGACACACTATTGTGGGACCAGCCATTATATATATATATATATATATATATATATATATATATATATATATATATATATATATAGCTGGTTTGTACAATAATGACATGACACATTAGAGTGTAGTGAAGGCATTGGTGCACTTAACCATAGTTAATATTAAGTAATCTTTTGCTGGAACCATAGAGTATTAATAAACAAAGTTACTATTTTGCACGCTCTACACTCCCATTAATCATTCGAGGGACCTTTCAAATTGTACTTCCTATTTTTTTATTCACGGGTCAAAGGTAGAAGTTAGTCATATATTAACTTTAAAAAGAGTCTTATCATTTTAAAATTTGTTCTTACATTAATTGTGTTTTAAAATGGGTATTATCTCAAATGTGTTTCAACCATCATTCTTAATATAAGTTTTCAAGGTACCTACTATGATGCAACATATTTACACCCCATAACATCTAAACAACAAACTAAAATGTATATCTTACCAAGGAGGACATACCTGGAGCGGTATCCAACTATATCGAATGATATGGATGGATAGCCGTTGCCATAGATATCACCTCCTCATCATAGCTGCCATGTGAATGTGATGATTTGAATTGACCTTTTCTTTTTGACATATAAAAATAGTGGATACTATTTATTTCATTTCAGGTAATCACTCTTTTGATTTGATCACCTTTCTTTGGACTTGATTTGAATACAAAAAATTGCATAAAATTGAGAGTGAGGTTTTATTTAACCCCAATAGATGTCAGGCTCTTGTTGCTCAGAATAGTTTATTATTGAAAAGTGAACAATTATAGAGCAGATTATTCTGATGTGTTCTATGAGTTTCAACCGACATGATTTGATTTCTTGATTTTAGTTCTATGAATTTAATTATCCACACAAAAGATGTCAGTCTTAGAAGAAAAAATCTCTTCAACATTATTGATTTATAAATATTTAAGATTGTGCCCAATTTGATTCTCAACAAGTGCTTTAAAAAGTTTAAATTTTCTATAAATACCTCTAATTTTCTATTTAGCATGCAAATCCACACTTTCCTAGTACAATAATCAAGGAATGTAACAAAATAGTTTGCCCCTTTAATAGAGGCTACCTCTGTAGGTCATAAGAAATCTAGGTGGACAAGCTCCAAGGGTGTTGTCTTCTTGTCATGACCAGTCATCAGAAGTTTATTCAATTTTGTTTTTCATAGAGGTAATATTCACAAAACTCCAAATCAATACATTCTAGGCCTACAAGGTGAACCCAATTGAGCATAACTTCAAGTTCTTTTGTGCTCATGTGAGCGATCCTCTTATGCCAAAGACATGACTTGATGTCTGCAACCACCAATGCAATTCCCACTTTAACCTTGTTGTCTAACACATATAGACTACCTAATTTACATCCTTTTGCAATCACCATGGATCTATTTGTCACCTTCCAAGCATCAGTCTAGAATCTAATGTTATATTCTTGAGTATACAGTTGTCCTATTGATATCAAATTCCTTTCAAGCTTGGGAACACATTGTATATTTTTTAACAATCACTTATTATTATTTAAAAGTTTCAATATGGCATCCCATTTTCCAATTATATCACATTATTTGTTATCTCCAAGATATACTCTTCTAAATTAACTTTTTTGGTAGTTTGTGAAAGTTTCCTAACATGGAGTAGTATGGAGGGAGGCACCAAAATCCAACACCCATGAATTTGGTGTAGTGTCACTTGATAGAATTAAAAAACCTTCATCTTTTTCATACGTCATTTTAGCTTCACTATCTCTTACTATTTCTTGTGCCTTTTTGTAAGAACCTCAACAATTCTTTTAATTATGACCTACATTGCCAAAAAACCAATAGTCACCATTTCTTCCTTTTGACTTTGATCTTTTGTGAGTTTGGAGCTCTTTCTATTATTATTTTTGCCTCTATCTTGAGGCCTTCCTCTATTGATAACTATTGAGGCTTCACCGAATGAGGGTTCCTATTTTTTCTCCTCATATCTTCACTAAGGAGAGTGCTTGAAAATTACCAAATTTTAATTTTCTCTTGGTAGCCAATGAAGTGCTAACTGCCATCACCACTCCTTCCCATCTCTTCGATAAAGAACATAATAAAAAATAGCTTTAATTTCATCATCCAAATTTATACCCACCAAGATCAAATGGCTAATCAAGATGTTAAATTGACTGATATGTTTTGATACAATCCCTCCTTCCTTCATTTTCAGATTGTATAATCTCTTCACGATGAAAACCTTATTTTTGATGAAATCGATTTCATACATAGCAAAAAGTTTTTCCTATAACTCCTTTGAAGCCTTCTCAACTGAAATGTTGAAAAGGGCATTGTTGGATAGAGAATGAAGAATTGTGGCATTTTCTTTCTTACCCAACTTCTCCCACTCTTCATTTGTCATCAAAGTTGGTTTCTTCACTCTCCCTTCTAATGCAAGTGAAAGGTCTTGTTTGATCAAGAGTGATTCCATCTGCAGTTTTGATAGCCCAAAATTTTGTCTTGCAAATTCATCTATCTTCCATATATCCACTTCCTCCATTATTTTAGAAATTCACCACCGATTTCCAACTAGCTCCACAATCAACCTTGGACATTAATTATAACTAGCAATTGCACCTCGCTATGCAATGGGTACACCGAGAAGGTGTGGAAGGTTAATTAGAGAAAATTTTTGTTTAGTATTTCATACATTGTGTAAACACGAATTCTATTAATTTTCCTTTAATTAAGTATACCAATGGTTTTAATTTACTAAAAATATAAATATTTATATTTATTGATAATTTTTCCCTCCCAAAAATTATCTAGTGTTTACTAATCTTATATATAAAAATAAAAATAAAAATGTATTGACTATAAATTTAAAGACAATTTTGTATACATGTAATATTAGTTATTTATTGGAAGTTTTGGTTTAAATAAAATAATTTATTTTTAGCCTAAATTTGACGATGACTTTATTTATTTTCTATAATAATTAATTCAACAATATTTTATTAAAGCTATCTTATTTAAGTTTGACTTTTATTTTTGAATATTCTAGAAGTTCTCATTTTTTAGTGTTTGGTATACTATATTCTTTTGTACATATTTTATCAAGGAAAGTATAAAGAGAATAAACACTTTCAAATAATTAATTGCTATGATGTTGTATTATATACTTTGCTTTAATGACCATCTTAGAGTATCTATGTCACCCACTTATAATTAAATTTGTATTACAAGTTTTGGAAATGAATATTTCATGTTATTTTGGTTGAGTAAAAAATATAGCTAACTTTTAAATCTAATTTATTTTTAATCGTATTACCTTAGATAATTTTGGAATACCACTTATTGTAAACTTAGCATAATCTAGTCAATTTGCTCTCCCTCCAAATCGAAGGGGACAGTTATGTCTTTGAGACCTAACAATTATGAAAGGTGTAAATATTTTTCTTCCTCCATAGTACTTTTATTTTCCTTTTTCATACCATCTCAATGGATAAGATATGTATGTCCCTTCTTCTATGATTAGTTTTTTATTGTAGAGTTGTAAAGTAATCAATTGTTTAAACTTGACCACATTTATTCCCAATCTATACAAGTGGTCTCCTACATATTTGAGCCACAGGCTGCCCTACTAAAAAAGCCTTTGATGAATACCACTTTATCTCATCAGAGTCAACTTCTTGTTAGTCATTGTTTTGATATCACAATGGGAGGCAGGGAATGATTAAGCAATCTGTAGATCTAAATTATTTCTAAAGAATATGAACGGACAAAAACAAGAATAAAGACCTAAAATAATAACAATGTAACAATGGAAAGATGACAATAATAAGAAAAAAAATCTAGGTTAAGTGGCTAAATCTCCATTTTTTAATTTAGCTCACATGTAAATCTTAGCAGAATGAATACCTTTCAAAATGGATATTAGCATAATAATGCATTGAAGTAGGCGTGAATTAGATTCACTTTCACTTTCAAACATAATATTTATTCTAAATACGAAGTACTAACCTTCATGGATTGTACTGTAGCCTCTCTCAAGCAGTGGAGTGAGTATCCAAGCATGTGCTTTGGAAAAAAGATGTTAATTCATTGATTGAATCAAACAAGGGACCCAAAAATGATTAATCAAAGTTACCCAAAACTGCACTAAATATTTGGGCAAGTTTGTGATGAAATAAAAATGGAATGCATTTGTTAGATGCCTAACAATCATACGAAAAGAGTGTGAACCAATTTTTATCCCCCCTCATTGCAATAACATGGCCCATAAAACCACCCAATATGTATAAAAACAGGGGATTCTATTAAAAAATGCAATAGCATAAACTTGCACAAAATATAGAACTTAAGAGCAATAAGTATAGGCTGCAAGTTACTATAATGATGGGTCATGTGCTAGTGTAAAAGAGGTCTTACATGGCTGGATAACCTATCCTTTTCAATTGCAAGCTACTTCAGCTATCCAGACGCTGCTACCTCAGCGTTGGACGAAAATGGCAGGCTACGCACATGCGACCTCTGCTACATTGATAATGAAAGCTGAAAGAATTCAGAAAATACAAAGGTTATCAGGTATAAAGCTCCATTTCCTTCAGTAGGATTAACTTGTTAGCCTCGGACTTCCAATGTACTCATTCGGACGGATTGAGAAACGAAAATCCATTTTAGAAGCATTTCTTCTGTCTCATCCTGAGATTTCTGATGTCGCAGTGATACCGTATGTAAGAATTGGTTTTGCATTCTCACTTATAGCATGAAACATCTACAATACCTATCTCTTAAAAACAGACTTAAAAGCTGATATCTGATTCAACTCCTATTCAGAGAGTTCTGTACAACCGAGCTTTGACACTCATTATAAATGAAGAAGTGCGAATAAAACAAATATGCAGAAATAAAACTAAAACAGAGGATAAAGAAGCGTAGAGAGCAATTTATAGCCGTTCACCATAAAGGCTACATCTACTTTTCAAGTAGGGAAAACTCTTTATTAATCTCAGTTTTACAATACAATACATTGTAGCAATCTATTCAAATATAATCATGATAACCTTATCTAGAATGTAAATGGTCAAAAGACTCTGGCGAGGAAATACAAGTGACCGATGCGCTTCAAATATCCAACAACTTATAATAGAAGTACCGAAGGAAGAATTAAAATTGTGGCTAGAGACAATTAAACATATACGAAGAATTTATAAAAATTAATTTTCCCGCCTCCCGCAAAAACTTCTAAAGCCAAAATTAAAAGCGGGATGCCAGAGCCAACAGCCACCACGATTACACACCCCTCTAGTATTAAAAGCGAATCATACTTGGAGAAACCTTTCTTATCCTTACAGGGTACTGTAACAATAAATGTGGCACTCACGAATGCTGCTGTCGTCCAGCAAATTGAGACTATCAACGTCACGACGGACGGGTAGGACATTGCCAAACTTCTTTCGAAATGTGTCTCTCCAACCAGTTGTCGAAGTAACCATACGACAACAATTGTTTGCTGGAAGATGGTTGGAATTTGAAAACAGGAAGATGTACTTTTGTACGGCCAAATTCTCATTTAAGCCGTACAAAAGTACATCTTCCTGTTTTCAAATTCCAGCCATCTTCGAGCAAACAAACGGAGTAAAGAAAGTCATGAAGGCCATGATGTCCGAGATTATGAAAAGTTTGAAAAGTTTATGAAATGCTAGCTTGGCAGCTCCATAGTGTACTCTTATTGTTATCCTCAATTCTTCCGGGAATTTGAAACATGGCTGCAAAAGTGACAAGCAATGAACCACGCGACTACAATTTGTGTATTGATAATACCTTCCTCTCCCCTTTGCTTCGGATTATTGACATTGCTTGGATGAGAAGTTGTATTAGATTTTGGAAGGAGATTCAACCGAATACCTCCTTTGCCTTCCAGTTTCTGTTGGGTGATGGCACAATTGGGGTTGTCTCTATCTGTTGTACATGCTATGTCAAGTGCAGTCATGTGTTCATTGTTCACTGCATTCACGTCCACGCTTGGAGGTGAGAGAAGACAGTCCAGTAGCTGCACTCAACCATAAAATAATGTTACATCGCATTTCTGACCATTCAAAAAGGCCTTCTTTCGAAGCCTATCAAACTTCAAACAAAATTATTTGGTGACCCCATTTATTAGCTTTTTCAAGTTTATTAAGTTCTTCTAAACTTTATAGAATGAATATATTTGAGTTTGGATAGACTTATGTTAGGATCTTGCATATTTTCATTAGGTTGTATTAAATCTAGAAAATCTTAGATTATATGTTAAAAAAATTCTGATTTTTAACAATTATTTGATATGTTATGTTGACTAGTAACATTCTAAATATACCAATAATAAACTTACTTCTATTATTATTTAATCTAAAATAATTGATAAATTATATATATAAATATATATATATATACACATTTAATTTAATTTAATTAACTTTAAATTATATTTTAAAATATTATTCTTTAACCCTAGCCATTCGAATGGGTATTTATATTCGTTGGCTTCCAAGAAAAGCTCCACTGTTTCCAGGTGGCCGTACTTGGAAGCTATTATCAAAGGTGTCTCTCTGAATTCATTGAATAGGTAGGCCAAAAGCTTTTCTGTGTTGGAGGAGAGTTCTTACTACATCTGTTTTATTGTATTTAGCAGCTTCGTGCAACGGCAAGTTCCCATCGTTGTTGCTCACTAGAGCCAAAGAGGGTTTCACTTCAAGCATCCTCTGAACAATATGTAGATGACCTTCCCTTGCAGCAATATGCAGAGGCGTATCTCTCTGGAAAGTAAGGTCAAGCAGAACATGCAAGTTCCGCCTATGTAATCCTTCAATGTCAGGGAGATTACCAGCTTCCAAAGCAAAGAAAAGTTCCCTATTCATCGTTTTCTCGTTTTTCTTTCTAGCCTACAATTTGATCGCTACAAAAGATTAATAATTGTAGCACAAAAGTTGTCTGCAATATTGGGGCACTGGCTAAATAGCCGAATATTTGCACCGGCTAGCCAGTGCCGTTTCTCCCTCCGTTTGCCCCCTCGGTTATCTGAACAATAATAAATTGTACTGTCTGACAGTCTCCTATTTTGCAGAGTTGTAAGAGATTAAAACTAAATGTGAATAAGTACATTCGTATTTATCAATGGATCAAATGAATTTATTAAATAATTTGAAAATAAATATTATATTTTTAATAATTAAATATAAAATTCTAAATATAAAAATATTTTATTAAATAAATTCTAATATCATTATTAGATTATAATAATAGTGATATTAATAATTAAATTAAGCTGTATTATTATAAATGTATCTATTTTAAATATTTTTTTAATAATATATTTATTCTTATAATAAACAAAATATAGCTTGAATAAGAGATTTAAATTTTTTTTTTAATATTTTGTAGTTCTCAATATTTGTCATTTGGTGTTGGAACAAAATTTTATTTTTCATCAGTACAAAAATGTCAATTTAATGATAATTTTGAAATTCTTTAGTTTTTCATTTTTATTTTTAATTTTTTTAAATATAAATGTAATCATTCACCTATCACTATAACCTCCACATTTTTAAATAAAATATTTTTTTAATAAAAGAGTTTAATTATTTAAATAATATTTAATATTTATTAATGTTTAAAAATTTTGAAAACCAAAATTTCACATTTTAAAATTAAAATGGTTTAAATAATTATTTTTTACTCATTATATATATATATATATATATATATATATATATATATATATATATATATATATATATATATATATATATATATATATATATATATATATATATATATATATATATATATATATATATATATATATATATATATATATATATATATAATTTCAAATTTTGACACAAGAAAAAATTAATATTTAAAAAATCATGTACTTAAGATTAGGAATGTTGTGTTAGCTTATTTGGAATTTGAAGTTGAATATGTAAGAGTAAGAATAAAATGAATTAGATATAGAAAAGAATATAGGACTTTTAAAGTCAATTTAATGATAATTTTTTAATTCTTTTAAAATTTAAGTCTAATAGTTCACCTATCACTATAACCTTCACACTTTTAAATCTTAACAATAATAGTTGTTAGGGTTGACATTAAATCTTAATAATAATCATAAGTCTAATGGGATCTTAACAGTAACCATAACCATATTTGAATCTCAACACTAACCCTAACACTAATTGACCTAACTAAATTGTAATACTAACTCAAATCTTAAGTCAGTTAATTGAACTTCCAACATTTTTTTTAAAATGGTACTTTTATTTATAATCTAAAATTAACCTTGACCTTAATCTAACCTTAACTCCCTAATCTAAGTGTAATTTATATATTATTACTAAAACTAAAACTAATTAATCCTTATTTTTAATATATTATTAGTAAGATTAATTAATTGTATAATTTTATAATTACCAATGCATTTATGTATAATGCATTTATGTATATTGTACATATAAACTTGTGAAGTTTATATTTTTAGTAACCTCATTTTTTGTTTATTTATAATCTTTACTTTAAATATTATTAAAAAAAATTAGGTTACTAAAAATATGAACATTAATTAATGTTGAATATTATTTAAATAATTAAACTCTTTTATTAAAAAAATACTTTATTAAAAAATGTGGAGGTTACAGTGATAGGTGAACTGATTACACCTATATTTTAAAAAAATTAAAAATGAAAATGAAAAACTAAAGAATTTCAAAATTATAATTGATGAAAAATAAAATTTTATTCCAGTACCAAATGACCAATATTAAATAACTACAAAACATTCAAAAAATAGTTAAGTCTCTTATTCAAACTATATTTTGTTTATTATAAGAATAAATATATTATTAAAAAATTATTTGAAATAAGTACATTTATAATAATACAGCTTAATTTAATTATTAATATCACTATTATTTTAATCCAATAATGATATTAAAATTTATTTAATAAAGTACTTTTGATATTTAAAATTTTATATTTATTTATTAAAAATATAATATTTATTTTCAAATTATTTAATAAATTAATTTGATCTTTATATTAAGTTCATTTAATAAATAAATACAAATGTATTTATTCACATTTAGTTTTAATCTGTTATCAGTACAATTTATTGTTCACGATAACGGAGGGGGCAAACGGAGGGAGAAACAACAAGGTTAGGTTTAATTATCCATCTCGGTGAACTCTGGCAGACCCCATTCCGAAGACATTTTTCACACTGTAACAGTTGGCTGGATAGTCACGGGTTTTTTTTAGTCGACAGCGATGTAACAAGAAGTACCTCTCATTGTTGTTTTGATCGCATTAAATCATTGGACAATTTAATTTAACTTAATTTGGCACTTTATTTTATCTCTCTAATTATAGTGAAATTATGGATAACTTATTTAGGGGAGGAGCACAAGGCCTGGAATTTGATGGTCACCCCTGCCTGTCATATGATTTTTTTTTTATGATGGTTTAGTCATTTTATTGTCTTTTATTTATGTTTAAAAAAAATATTGATTGTCAAAATTCATATAATAATTAATAATATTCTATAATAAATCATATAGAGATTTTTATAAATGTGATAAAAAGAATATAAAATTAAAAAATAATTATAAATTAGTAATATATGAAAAAAATCTAAGTTTCTAAGTTTATATGTTTATTTTAAAAATATTTTAAATAAATATAAATATGTAATAAATAATATAAAATATATATTGTATACTAATATTATAAATTAGTAATATACGCAAAAATCATAAATAAACTAAGGAAGTTTCTAAAAATCATATATTCTAAATAAAAAGATTCTAAATTAATATGAATAGATAATAAGTAAAATATAAACACATTTATTACATATATTAAATGATAATCTACCAATTATTAATAAGTTTCTAAATTTATATTTTTATATTTTAAAATTTCTAGAAACATTTATATTTTATCATTTAAAAATGTTATAAATAAATTTATATTTTATCCATTATACTATAAAATAACATATATTTATATTATTAAATAAAATATGATATTACCTATAACAATTTTTGATGGTTTATAAATAAACTAAAATGTCATATTGACGGGTTTCTAAAAATTTATCCTATCAATTCATACGGTTTAATAAAATTTTAGGTTGTCATATACGGTCAAAAAGTGGAAAAATGGCCATTACAGCCATCAAATTCCAGGCATGAGGAGCACCCACCTATATTCAAATTCTGCACATTAGGTTTTTAGGAGCTTCTTAAAAAAGAGTTAGTAATTAAATCAATTGTTCAAGTTTATTAATTGGTACATTTGTTTAAAGTATTGGATCAATTGTCCAAATTTTTTGGTTATCAAAGCAAATGAGTAATTTGGCAATAGGGAATATGTTTTGGACAACACTTAGAAATGACTATATTTTGACCCTTACATGCATAATGGATCCCACAATATTCATCTTTACTACCTAGAAGTGAGAACAATAGCTATAAGCAATTCACACACACGCGCGCGCGCACACACACACACACACACACACACACACACACACACATTTAAAGTGGACACCATGCTGCTCCAAAAGAAATGATAAATGGAGTATTTTTTTAACTTGAATGATGACTATCGAGTTGATGTCACAATTATGTCTAGTTTTGTTTGGTGCTTTCCTCCATTCCCTCCTCTCTTCATCTCCCTCCTTCCCTTTCCTTGAAATTTCCACTTTAACTCTAGGCAATGATACACGTTAATTTCCCTAAACATGTTCATGTTTTTGCCCCTAAAATTTTTGTGAGGCTCATATTTAGTGATAAAAAATGTGATGAGTAATGTTTCCTTAACCCATTCACATTTTTGGCCCCTAAAGATGAGTTTGAAGCTTCATTGCCCAAGTTTTTGACACTATAGCCATTGCTTGTGGGCAACAAAGCTATGGAATCATCTTTAGGGACAAAAAATGTGAATGGATTAATGAAACTTAACCCATTCTCATTTTTGGCATTCTAAAACTTTATTGTTGGCACTTGAGAGAGAGAGAGAGAGAGAGAGAGAGAGAGCTAAACAAATCTTTTAATCTTTCAAGTCCATAACAAAGATAAAGGAATAAAATTTCCAAAATTAGGCACAATTGCAACATTGGCTCAATGACCTTATTATTTAGTTGCATAACTTTTCCTTCTATGGTTATTTTCATGACCGACAAGTTAGGGATTGAGAAGACCTAGTTACCATTTGCCTTGGTTGCAAAAGTTATGAGAAATGTAATGAAGATGGTGCTTAATCATACTAATACATCAACTTTAGACTATGATGCCGAATTTATTTCATTGAGCACAAATATAGCTTTTTCTTAAAGAATTTACCTTTTTTTGTTTCAAATTTACCATGGTTACCTTCACTAATATACAATTGAAGATGACATGGACAAAGTTTTCTTGCATGAACATATTTAATGACATGGAGAGAGAGAAGGACAAACATGGTCACTAGAAAGGGATGGAAATTTAAACATGTTGGCAATTAGGAATTCCTTGCTACTTCAATGTTGTTGTTGTGATACTATATCATGATTGCATCTAAGAAAAGAGTGATGCATTATATCTTAGTCAGTTAGATAAGATAATACTAATAATTGCATCCAAGCAAAAGTGATGCAATATATCTTGGTCAATGAATAAGTAAAAAATAGTTAAATTATGTACTACACATAATTCAACTTCTTGGAAATTCATACCTATAAGCTATAAGCTATAGCATCTTGAAACTCTCTCACAACATTCTATCACCCTTTTGTACCATTTTTGGCTCCAAATTCTAGTTTTCTTGTAGGTCCTGCTTTATTGGATAGCGCAATATCTTATATTCAACTCTATCTCATGCATTTGAGCTCTCTATCTCAATTTGGGGAGTTATTTTCATATCCTTTATTCATCTTTGAGAATATTATTGATCTTCATCTCATTTATTTCATATACTATCATTGTTAATCTTTATTTTGGTTACCTATCACTATTTTTTGATCATGTATAATAGTTGTCCATGGAGATGGAAACATTGAAGTAGGGATTTTACTAAGGAAAACCTCTATATGGTTACAACCATTTTCTCTCTCTATTTGTGTGTAGGTTTCTATTGTAAGTTTGAGGATTCAAAAGCTTTGGTGGGATCACTTTATCAGACATCAAACAAGTTTTTTTCTCTTTCAATTTTCTCTCTATAATGTCATTAGTTAATACAAAAAATATAGCTGGACCTTTGCATCACATCAAATCATCTATATTTTATAATTGTAACCTATCCAACTCACTGCCATTTCCTAGACTAGTGTTTATTTAATTTGTGTGCATTCTCTTCCTTTACCTTTTTCATCTGATCTAGTAGTTTAGTTTAGTGTTTTACTCCCCTTTTTTTTAACTCTACCCGTCCATACTCTAACCATATGAGATGCTAGAATGACGTGCTAGTGTCCATTAGTCACGCTATATTCCTTTGGTCATCGTCTATCTGAGGTACTTAGCGTACAAAGATTGATTTTTAAATATTTCAATTAGGTCTTTTATTTTTCACAATCAAAACACTTTAATCAATTTATTTATTTAATTTATTTTCATTTGATTATTCTAGTTACATTTAGACACATAAAATGCTTAATCTTTATTTAGTTAATCTACCTCCAAGGTCTAGATTTGTGGTCAACTTGAATCAAATTTGAATCCTAAAATGATTATCAAAGGACACATTCTCCTCTCATTTAGCATAACTAGAGATATCAATAATGTGTAAGCTATTATTACCAAGAAATCAAGAAAATTCAAGCTGTGCAATTAAGGATTTGGATTCAAGATTTGAAGGAAAGCTTCCAATTTAAGATCTCCAAGTCTCAATTTCTTCAAGATCCATTTAAGAAAAGGAAATCCTCTCTCATTGATGCAAGTTTATCTCCCATGATTTCTATTTAGAGGAATTCTCAATCAAGCAAGAAGATCCACACATCTATTCTTCTTTCTCTCTCCTTCTTCATGTGGTGATCAAGTGCATCACCATTAAATATCTATGAGTAGAAATCATAAAACCACGCATTTGTGAAGGCATACTTGATTCTACATTTCATTCCAAGGTCAACTCTTTAGATTCCAAACTTATTCAAGCATCTTCATTGATTTGAGAAATTGATACATCCATTCATGAGGGTTTTATGAAAGGAAAATGTCTCGAATTTGTGGATTTAGATCTAGGAAGAACATACATAGTCAGGGTTATGCAGGATCATGGTATGCCAAAAAGTGACGATGTGAAAAAATAACCTTTTCACTTGTCCAACAATGCACTAATCCATTTGTTGACCCTTTAGTAGACATGGGTATCAGTACACCTAGCCAAGCCAAAAGCCAAAGCACAAGCCTAATTGGATATCCGATTTTTGCCAATAATTTATATTTACATAGCTTGGTTGTGTTCAACATTATCATTGTGAAAATGTTGAATGCGGCTCAAGGATTTCAGAAATCTGATCAAATCCCATATCCGATTTTCTTAAGATCACCAGGTAAGTTCAACTTTTAATTTTTTATTGCTTTTATTATTTTTTAATAGAAATTTGTAGTTTTTATATAAAAATTAGGGTTTAAATGAGTTTTTTTATTATCTTTTAAAATTAATTGTAATCAGACATGGACTCAAATCAATCACAAAACCCTCCCAATGATCCTGCAAATAATCCAGAACCACATCCCAACAATCCCCCACTTTCAGAAGATGAACCAGTCTCAAACCCTCATTGTTTAGAGGATCTCATTGGAGACAATCTAAATCAGCTTAGAGGATTTCAAACCACACATGCCAATATCCCCACATTGCACCCCTTGTTTTCCACATTGAACTCCATTATTGACACCATGGGGAAACTTATAGAGCAACATAATATTGCACTTCTTTGGCATGATTCCATGCATGCCCAGTTTGATGATGGGCTTCACTATGATCAAGTTATTAACCTAAACATAAAAAAACATGACATATGTAATCTTTTTGTGGATCCCAAAATTGGTTTAAAAGTAGACCCTAAAAAACTAAAGTTGTCAATTAAATGGTGCACAAATGATGCAATATGTGACAACTTTTGGGACCGATGGTGGATGGTTTTTGATAGACCACCTCATAGCAATTTGGATGTCCCATTTTATTTGATTAAAAAATTGTATGCTGAATTTTTTCTCGGTCACAAAGTAAATTATTGGAGTATGAGAATAAACTAGGGTGTAGGCTTAGGTGCTCCTTAGGGAAGGCCATGGGCACCCTGGGTGAAATCCCGCACATATGTCCCCCTCCCGAGATTTCACCACCTCCTAGAGTGCAACATCCTGATATTATTGCTGAGGCCGACTCACAAACTATTCCAGCCATTCACACCTTGATTGATCTACTGGTAATGTAGAGCATGACATTGTTGCCTCCTCATACCGATGCACCTGGCCATTCCACATCCTCCATGAGCTCACATGTTTGTGTGCCCCACACTTGCATTATGTGCAAGAATCTGTGCTTAGGTGCCCTCAATGAGAGTGATGCATATAATTACATCTTCGAGGTGGACAATACTACACAATACACTATAGGCACTAAATTACCTCATTAAGATGTGCATCAGGGGCATAAAGAGCCATGGACTCCTAATATTATGGTAAGGGTAAACACTTCAATTTTTACATTGTATTAAATTTTAAACGTTCATATTTTTAGTAGAATTTTCTTATAATTATTTCCCACTTATATTTTTTATGTTCTACATTTATGTTTCATTAATGACAAAGGAGGAGATGGCACAAGTGGAGGGATTCACGCTTTCGGCCATATCATTTGGCCTTGACACTTCCATGGTACATATGTTTTAGTGTACTCATTGGTTTCCTTAAATTATTATAATAGTATATATGTACATGTGTTTTCTAATTTTTACGATCATCTTATTACATACTGATGGAGGTGTCACTAGTTTCTAGTGGGGGGCAATGTGAGGGGCTTAAGGCATCAGGCATTGACAAGGGGAAGGTAATTAAGTAATTTGGTTTATTTATGCATACATGTATACTTGTCAGTTGTGTGTACTCATTTTTAATTTACATACTTTATTTGACAAAGGTTAGTGTCTGATGATGTCGTGAGACCCTTTCGCCACGATAGAGTCACATGCATATCATTCATAGTGATAGCCCCACGATACATATATTTCTAAAGTTAGTTGTGTGTATTTTACTATCAAGTATATATAATATGATCAAGTCATGATTGTTTGAAGTATCTGTTTGACTTTTGTAGGTCACCCCTAGTTTGAGGGAGGTAGAATGTCAAGGGTTTGTATCGATGATGACTCAACCAACATTTCCTGAAGAAAGTTCAACACAGGTAAGTTTTAATATTAATTCAATTATTTTGTAAACATATTTTTTACTAAGGATTTAACATTAAATAGTATAACTCATAGATCAATCTCATGTTCGCAAACATATACAAGTCAGAGTCAACATTGGTGGCATTGTTATTTCGCTACCAAGGACATATATTAGGTCTCCTGTCTGCGTGAGGAGATAGAGAGGTGAGGTACATGAGAGTTCATTTTTAGTTTAAATTTTATTTATTATTGTTGACTATGATTTTGAATTTTTGTTTTATATTTGTAGAAACCATATAAATTAAGTAATCTAACTTGGGGTTTCATTTTTGTGTTTGAATGCAGGATACATGGGTAAAAGTACAAAACTCTATTGCACTAGAGGATAAATTTAGTGGTTCCGGCCAGAAAGGGTTTGATCAGACCCATGTGGCACCCACTAGGCACCATGTGGTGTCTATGTGGCATGAGGATTTCGGCTAGAACCCTTTTGGTCGGAAGGGTTCTGGCCGAAACCCCCCAAAACTATATAAAACAAAAAAATCGAAGGGAAGGTTCATTTGTGTTGAGTGGCTTTCAAATTTTGAGGGGAGCTTAGTGGGTATTTCGGCCGAAAGAGGTAGGCCATTTTTTAGTTTTTTTAATTTTAATGTTTTTAAATATATTTTTTAAGTGTTTTAAGTTGTTTGTGTTTATTTTATATTAAATAATTATAATTTAAATAAAAATATTTATTTAATAGTTGTTTTTATTTATTTAATATTAGATAATTATAATTTAAATAAAAATGGTAATTTAATAGTTGTTTTTGTTTATTTAATATTAAATAAATGTAATTTAAATAAAAATGTTAATTTAATAGTTGTTTTTGTTTATGTAATTTTATTATTTTTAATTGTAGAAATTAAATATTATGATTTTATGTAGATTTAGTTATTTAATTAATATAATATTTTTTCAGTTAATAAAATGTGTTTGTTAGTTAATTAATTTATTTTTATTAGATATGTTTTAAAATATTACAAAAATGTTACAAAACATTAGGAAAATGTGTATAAATTATTAGAAACATGATATTAAAACATTCAAACCAACATAAACCTTAACATTAAATAAACATGAACCCTAACCAGAAACCTAATTTAAAAAAAGATCCCTTAACATAATTAAAAAATAAACCTTAATATGAAACGTACATGAACCTTAACATTAAACCAACATGAAGCAACATATACTCTAACAGTAGAAACTAACATAAACTTTCTCTCTCTAACCAATTAAGACCTAACATGAAATTAACAAGATGTAATAGGACCTTTTAAGAACTAATAAAACCTAATAAGACCCTTAACATCTAATAGGACTTTTAACATGATTAATATTTCCTATTAAACTCTAACATTGGAAACTAACATAAACAAAAATTCTAGAAACCAATTAAGACCTAATACTTAACCAATTAAGACAGGTAACAAGTGACTAATATTTGACCAATTATGACCTATTAATTGAGCTATCAAGACTTTTAACATGTGACTAATATGAATAATAACACCTAAATTGATTAATACTACCTAATAAGACCTAATACCTACTAATAAGACCTAATAGTCCACCCTTAAGAACTAATAGGACCTCTACTTGACCAATTAGGTCCAATATGACCTATTAAGACCTAATAGTCCTACCAATTAAGACCTAACATGTGACTAATGCTTGACCAATTAGGACCTATTAATTGACCAATTAAGACTAAATAAGACTTAACATGTGACTAATATGACCAATTGAGACTAATTAAGACTTAACATGTGACTAATATGACCAATTAAGACTAATTAAGACTTAAGATGTGACTAATATGACCAATTAAGACAGGTAACATGATTAATATGACCCCTTAATACTTAATAGGATTAATATGACCTAATACTTGACCTAATACCACTTAAGACCTAATATGACCAATTAAGACCTAATAAGTGACTAATATTTGACCAATTAGGACCTATTAATTGACCAATTAAGACTTTTAACATGTGACTAATTTATGACTAATAACACTTAAATTGATTAATACGACCTAATAAGACCTAATACCTACTAATAAGACCTAATAGTCCACCCTTAAGAACTAATAGGACCTATACTTGACCAATTAGGTCTAATATGACCTGTTAAGACCTAATAGTCCTACCAATTAAGACCTAACATGTGACTAATACTTGACCAATTAAGACCTATTAATTGACCAATTAAGACTAATTAAGACTTAACATGTGACTAATATGACCAATTAAGATAGGTAACATGATTAATATGACCCCTTAAGACTTAATATGATTAATATGTTTATTAAATTTGTATGTACATGTATATTTAGATTTCATTTTAAAACTAGATGATCTTAAATTTGTAACATGTATGTTTCTTAAATTTGTAACATCTATGCACGTAATATGTGGGTATGTGCAGGATCATGGTATGTCAAACTAGGCCCTTAAGTGGCGATGGAAATTCAGAAAATTAGGTTTAGGAAAGTTGATATAAAAATTTGAACAAGTTATGAATATTATATCAAAAATATGTAAGAAGAGAATATGTAAAAAATTGAATTTAGTTTGTAAAATACTAGGCCTTTTTTGAAAAACAATTATTCTATATGTTGAAAATTTAAAATTTCAATGTAGTAGTACAAAAATTTTAGGAAAAAAATAAGTAGTAGGTGTATGTCTGACCACCTTAAACACAATCAAATGATAGACTTTTTTTACAAGATTCTAGATATGGGTAGTAGACTCATGTCTAGATGTGACACATATTTTTTTGTAATTCTTTTCCAAGTAAATAATTAATCATGATTTTTCTTCTACAACTTTTTCAGAATACAAAAACTCTCAGGTTTGACCACGTTAACTTAGTCTAAACTTTATTAAATTGATTTTTTTAAAAAAAATTTCTTGTAGAAGGAAAATCATATAATGTGACACATATTTTGGATTTAAAAAATGTTATATAGTTTAAAAGTTATAGCTATTTTTCAAGAAGTCTATCAATCAGGACTAGAAAGATAACAAGTAGGTGTATGTCTGACCACATTAAACAAAATCAAATGATAATATTTTTTTATAAGATTCTAGATAAAAGTAGTAGACTCATGTCCAGATGTGATGTATATTTTTTTGTATTTTTTTCTAAGTAAATAATTAATTATGAATTTTTTGCTACAAATTTTCCTGAATATAAAAACTCTCATGTCTGACCACCTTAACTTAGTCTAAACTTCATCAAATCGAAAGAATTGTTTATTATTATTGTATTAGGTGAGGCATAGAATGTGATGTATATTTTAGATTTCAAAAATGTTATATTGTTTGAAAGTTATAGTTGTTTTTCAAAGAGTCTATCAATCAGGCCTTCTTTTTCATATCGCCATTTTTTTGCATACCATGATCCTACCCATACCCATGAATGTTTCTTCTATATATATATATATATATATATATATATATATATATATATATATATATATATATATATATATATATATATATATATATATATATATATATATATATATATATATATATATATATATATATATATATATATATATATATATTTCATTTAAACTAGATGATTATAATGTACATGTCCAGAGATCTAGATATATATTCTTGTTTATCTATTACATGGCATTGGGTAGAGGGTCAATGGATTTTGGAGAGCCTAGTGTATGGGGGGGTGGTAGTGGTACTAGTGGTTGCTCCTCACATAGATCTGCTGATACTGCAAAGGACAAGCAGAGGCTATTTGCTTCTACTATTGAGAGATTGAGAGGACCATTAGATGTCTTGGATCAAACCTTAGCTTCATCCACCACCATTCCCAATAGGGGTAAGGTGAACATTATTAGAGATGATTTGGTATGTATGATTGACACAGTTCAATCATACAACCCGTATGATACTATCAGCATTGATGGATTCTATACTTCCTTGTCTCGCAGTGTTACTAGCATTGTGAAGTACAAGGAGATCAATATAGATGTTTCCACCCCTATGGTGAAGAGCATGTTAGCTCATTATCAAAACATGAGTAAGGTGAGAGGGTACATGGTCATGAGATGTGAGGATGATCTTGTGGGACCATTTATATATCCTTGATGGTTGGCTACTCATCATAGGTGGCCCCAGAAGGATGAGCTGCCACTATATTTCTGCAAACAATTGTTTGCAAAATTTCATTTGCATCTTGATGTTGATTATACATATTATCTTGATTATGTTGGGTAGGGGAGAGAGATTATTTGACAGGTTTAGAGTGCCTGATACCCTTGTGCTTGCTAATAAGCGGGCAAGGGTGGGTCCAAAACTTTTGGTTGTACCAAAAAGTTTGGAAATGGCAGCTGCATGAGCGAGTGTGCTAGATGACAGGATGAGGAAAAAGGTTTATTATAGTATAGAAAGTATCACCACATACGTTTAGGAGATGTTGATTGATCATGTGGGGAGATACATGTTACGCTCTCATTCTAGCATTCCTCCACCTGGTCAGGATACATCCTCTAGTGGTGATCCATATGATATAGTAGACCAACCATCTCCCCTAGAGGTTGCAGCTATATCATAAATGGACCATTTGCGATGTACAAGCACATTATTATCTAGTGATCTACTTTGTGCATATTAGACCATACAGGTGCTCGGTGGGATTCCACTCATCGAGGTTCCATTATTTGTTAGGACCCATCTTACTAGACCTACTAGATCAAGTTCTCAATAGACTGCAACATTGATAGGTCCTTAACATACTACACCACCATCAACAGGTCCTTAGTAGATTGCACCACCAATAGGTCCTTAGCATACTACACCACCACCTACAATGCCTCCGTAGATTGCACCACCTAGAGCTCATCATCAAACCACGCAGGCCACTTCATCACGTTTAGGTTATCAACTATTTACTAAATTTCTTATAGATGACCAGATTGATCCTATGCAGATGTCATTACATACATCATATATGAGCACTCTTGGGATCTAGAATTAGAGGCTTCTATGGTATATATAGCTAAATTTACTTTTTATTTATTTAAAAAACTTACATGCATATATTTGAATTTTGATTAATATATGCTATATTTATGTGTACTCCAAGAGGTTATCGATGAGGATGCTACACGATATGGAGATTTACAGACTCCACGTGATCCTATCCATCATGATACATAGGTACATTGAGATGTTTGTTCAAAAATTTAATTTTTCTATGATCATAAGTATTTAAAATTTATTATACATGTGCATGTATGTGTGGCATATTTTGTTAATTGTACACAGACATCAGGAGGAGGTGCACCGACATGAGGTCACATATCAGGACATGGCCCTAGTTGAGTGACCATGTTATTTTAGATATTTCATGTGACATTTCATATATACATGCTATAACATTTCATAGATATTTCATTTGAGACATTTCATAGATATTTCATAGATATTTCATAGATATTTCATAGATATTTCATAGATATTTCATTTGAGACATTTTATAGATATTTCATTTTAGACATTTCATTTTAGACATTTCATATATACATGTAGATATTTTAGTCATTTCATATATGTACATGGTATATGGTTGTGTGTTATTTCATATTTTATACATTACATTACATATTTCAGACATTAAATGTTACATGTTTTATACATGTTACATGTTAGTTGTTAGACTTATTTTAGAGATTAGATGAACTACAAGTTAGATGTTAGACTTATTTTACATGTTAGATGTTAGACTTATGTTACATGTTACATGTTAGACTTATTTTATAGATGTTACATGTTACATGTTACATGTTAGACTTATTTTTATACATGTTATGTATATACATTAAGTTATGCCATGTACTAATGTTATTTTAAATATTTCTAACAATTACCAATTAATTAAGTAATTAACATAATAAAGTAATTAACTAACAATTACCAATTAATTAAGTAGGTAACTAACATAATTAAGTAATTAACTAACAATTATCAATTAATTAAGTAGGTAACTAACATAATTAACTAATCTAACTAACATAATTAGGTAATCTAACTAATATAATTAGGTAACTAACATAATTAAGTAATCTAACTAATGTCATGTAAGTAAAAAGCAATTAAATAAGTAACTAACTAATCTCTTAAGGGGAGGTAATTAATCAAAGCATACATTAATTAAGTAAGTAATTAACTAACAAGTACCAATTAATTAAGTAATCATAAATGAACTAGTTACAAAATTACCAAAAGCATAAATAAAGTAACATAATTAACAAACTAACAATTAGGACAATTAATTAAGTAGACCTAACTAACATAATTAACTAAAATAATTAAGTAATCTAGACTAACATAATCTAACTAACATAATTAGGTAACTAACATAATTAAGTAATCTAAGTAATGTTTTAAGGGGAGGTAATTAATCAAAGCATACATTAATTAAGTAACTGATTAACTAAGTAGGTAACTGTATCATCTTAAAATGGAAGCACTTCCATGATAAGAGCATTTAGCCCTTCGATTAAGTGGTCTGAGGTCATGTTAAGCACCTTGATTGGGTCTTTGCATGTATTTGGCTTTCTCTCCCCGTTCTGCTTCCCTCTGCACCTGTTTTCCACTTCTTGTATGCATTTCCTAGCATTCTGGGCTAAGGTCTTGAGGTTTTTGACCTCAAGGTCAAAGTTGACCTTGAGGGTCAAAGTAAACCTTAACTTTGATCTAGGTCAGGGTTGACCTTGACTTTGACCTAGGGTAGATTCGACCTCATCCTTGACCCACAATTCAAATTTCAAGTTTTTCTAATTTCTGAGTATCGGGTTTCAGAAAGATTCTTTTTCTCGCCTCCAGGTCGGCCATTTTGGGTTTCGACAGGGTAAATCCTTAATTACATTTAATCTAGGTATATTTCTTAAGGTTAGGACCTAATTGGAATTTAATTCTCCAAGGTGGCCCCTCTAGAAGATTGTTCCCTAGTTCACTATAAAAGGAGGCCTTCCTCTCTCATTTGATCAATCAAGTTTTGTGAGAACACATCACATTTCAAGAAATTTCATGAGAAAGCTCTCAAGTGAAAGAGAGTGAATTCAAGCATTCAAGAAAGCCTTCAAGCATTCAAGTGTTCAAGCATTCATTCATCAAGGAGATCCATTGCTAGCTATTGAAGGATTCAATCTCTTTAGAGCCCCCTTGAAGATCCATCCTTCTACATTCATCCAAGCCTCCTCATATGCAAAGCTCCATTCAAGATTGGTGTTGAAGATCAAATGCCATTGATTTGAGACATCCTACATTCTTTCAACATCCATTGGAGCATCCCTACTTGTGGATTTGACGATTCGAATCCTCTACAAGGACTTCAACATAATCAAGGTGAATTGTTTCATTTACTTTGTTTATGCACATTACAATTTCAATTCAATTTCAAGATTAATTCTTAAATTTGAGTTTGACCAAGGAAAACCCCCCATACAAACAACAAAACCCTATTTTTCTTATAGGTACAAGTGTGGAACTTCAGATTTAAGATTAGATTTGGATGCCCTTTTTGAAAAACTTTCAAGATCTACAAACAAAGTCAAAGACAACCTTTACGATAAGAATGTAGCCTTTGACCTTTTATGAGGGTCAAAGACTAGCTACCATCAGAAAGATAACATTTTTTTGGGTTTTCTTCATCTCGGCATTTCCAGTCTGAAATAGGTTGCAGAATTGCCCGAAACTACACACAGACATTAGAAATTGGCATTTTCCAAATTTTCCCTATTTTGAGATTAGTATTTTCCTTTCAATTATTTCATATTTCAAGCACAATTCCATTATAGAGAAATATAAGGTTTTCTTCCTCTTTCATATTCTCCATAGATTGATTCGATTGTGCATTAACCTTTTGGTTGATCAATTTGGATCTCTCCTTTGGGAATTTAGATTTAGAAGTGGATCTCATATTTTTCCCATGCATAAATTATAGGAGGAATACTATTTCCACCTATTCATTTTGGTGAACCCGACTAGCTTACTCTCTTTCTTTTTGGTGTTAGATATTATATTATCTTTTGGTATTAGATTTCTCTTTTATGTTAAATCTTGCATGCTAATTAGATTTCAAAAATACAAAAATATTCATGCTTTATGTGGTCTTAGTTTAGTTCATTTTCATTGCATTGGTTTATGAGCTTTACTACTACTAGTCCTACTTATAACATTCTGGTTAGAAGAAGTCATAGACTCATGGGTGCCTTTGATCCTGAATCTTCCTCTCTTTTCCTTAGGATCCTAGATGATAATTTGATTCTTCATGATTCCAATCCTACTATGGAGCAAAACTCTTCTCACTCATCTCATGATGAGGATGACGCTTTAAGAGTTCCTTCTGAACAAGTCCAAAAACTTTCAACTGAACTTGATAAAATGGGTAATTGGCTTATTCAAGAGAACCATAATAAAGATTTTATTCAAGCTATAGAGGCTCTTAAGAAGTTCTTCATGATAGTGATCAAGGTGTTAACCTCTTGCATGGTATTACTCACCTCGTGCATTCAAATGTTAAACCTCTAGCTCAAGAAGCTCAAGATTTAGGGTTGATTCCTCCTATCACTAGTGTAGAACCTCCTTCTAATCCTTTACCTAGTATTCCTACTTATACTCCTTTGGTGACTATGATGATTCCCTCTATTCCTATGAGTGTTCCTCTTGTGTCCCTTCCTACATCACAACCTTCATATCATAATGTTCCTTTTACTTATTCCAGTCCACTTCCAACTGTAGTTCCTAGTGTTCCTCCAGTTGTGTCTTCCATTCCTACAAATTCTTACACTTTACCTAGTGTGTCTAATGTTTCTATTCCTCCTATTTCCTCTAATGATTCAACAATCATTAGTTTGGCTCAAACTGTGTCATCCTTACAACAACAACTTGCTTCCTTAAATCAAAAAAAGTTTAGTATTCCTACATGTTACATAAGTGTATCATCTTAAAATGGAAACACTTCCATGATAAGAGCATTTATCCCTCCAAGTAAGTGATTTTGGGTCATGTTAAGTGCCTTGATCAGGTCTTTGCATGTATTTGGCTTTCTTCCCACTTTCCACTTCTTTCTTGTACTTGATATCTTCATTCTAGATGAAATTAGGATTAGGATCCTGAGGATTCTCCTTAAGTTCCCTCTTCCATGGCTCTATTTTCTAGGTAGGACTAAGAAATAGGTCCTCCTGGCCTTCATCATAGTTATCATAGGATTTTATGCTTATCCTTGGCATTCTATCCCTGTTTGATATCATTTCTAGGTCTCTAGGCATCCCCAGGACCTCCTGTCCTAGTTCTGACTAAATCTGGGCCCAGGGTCAAATTCAAGGTTGATCCTAACTAGGTCAGGATCAAAATCAAACCTAACTAGGTTAGGTTCAAACTCAAACTTGACTAGGTCATTCCCAACCTTGATTTTTCCCCCCTCTTTCAAATTTTTAATTTCCTTGATTTCCGGGCATCGGGCTTTTGGGATATTTGTTTTCCCACCTCCGAGTTGGCCATTTCAAGTTTTGGAATGGTAAATCCTCTAATTTTATTTAATCTAGGTATATTTTCTAAAGGTTAGGACCTAATTGGGATTTAATTCTCCAAGGTGGCCCCTCTAGAGGATTATGCCCTAGTTCACTATAAAAGGAGGCCTTCCTCTCTCATTTTCTCCATCAAGTTTTGTGAGAACATCCACAATGAAGAAATCTCATCTCAAGAAATTTAATGAGAAAGATCTTAAGTGAAAGAAAGTGAATTCAATTAAGTCTTCAAGCATTCAAGTGTTCAAGCATTCATCCATCAAGGAGATCCATTGTTAGCCATTGAAGGATTCAATCTCTTTAGAGCCCCCTTGGAGATCCATCTTTCTCCATTCATTCAAGCTTTCTCATATGCATTTAGATCAAGTCAAGATTGGTGTTGAAGATCAAATTCCATTGATTTGAGACATCCTACATTCATTCTACATCCATTGAAGCATTCCTACTTGTGGATTTGAGGATTCAAATCCTCTACAAGGACTTCAACATAAGCGAGGTGATTTGTTTCAATTACTTTGTTTATGCACACTACATTTCAATAAAATTTTAAGGTTAATTCCTAAATTGGGGTTTGACCAAGGCAAACCCCCATACAAAAAAAAAACCCCCATTTTCTTGTAGGTATAGGTGCAAGATTTCAGATATGGGAGCGAATTTGGATACCCTTTTCGGTGAACTTTCGAGATCTGCGAACAGAATCATAATCAACCTTGAAATAAAGAATGTAGTATTTGAGCTTTTATGAGGGTCAAACTTGACCTGAGCTCATCTTGGAGAAATATTCTTGGGTTTTTTCTGTCTTGGCATTTCTAGTCCAGAATAGGTTGCAGAATTGCTCGAAAGTACACATAGGCATCAAAAATTGACATTTTCCAGATCTTCCCTAATTTGAGGTTAGTATTTGTATTTCAATTATTTTAGATTTCAAGCATAATTATTTTATAGTGAAACATTGGATTTGCTCTCTCTTTCATATTCTTTATAGATTGATTCGATTGTGCATTAACCTCTTGGTTGATCAAATTGGATTTCTCTTTTGGAAATTTGGATTTGGGAATAGATCTCATATTTCCCCACACATCTATCTATCCACTATCTACACACACATATATTTGAATAGAGGTGAATCCATTTTTACACCTATTCATTTTGGTGAACCCGACATACTTACTCTCTTTTCTTTTGTGGATTTGGATGCCTTATTGTGTTTTCCTTTTATCTTGTTAGTATTAGACTTTTCCTTTGTGTTAGATCTTGCATGCTAATTATATTTCATATTCATCCTTTATATGTTCTTAGTTTAGTTCATTTGCATTACATTGGTTTATGAGCTTTACTACTACTAGTCCTATTTATAACATTCTGGTTAGAAGAAGTCATAGACTCATGGGTGCCTTTGATCCAGAATCTTCCTCTCCTTTCCTTAGGATCCCAGATGATAACTTGATTCTTCATGATTCCAATCCCACTATGGAGAAAAACTCTTCTCATTCATCTCATGATGAGGATGACGCTTTAAGAGTTCCTCCTGAACAAGTCCAAAAACTTTCCACTGAACTTGATAAAATGGATAATTGGCTTATTCAAGAGCACTATAATCAAGATTCCATTCAAGCTATAGAGGCTCTTAAGAAATTTCTCCATGATAGTGATCAAGGTGTTAACCTGTTGCATGGTATTACTCACCTTGTGCATTCAAATGTTAAACCTTTAGTTCAAGAAGCTCAAGATTTAGGGTTGATTCCTCCTATCACTAGTGTTGAACCTCCTTCTAATCCTTTACCTAGTATTCCTACCTATACTCATTCTTTTGTGACTGTGGCGGTTCCCTCTATTTCTATGAGTGTTCCTCTTGTGTCCCTTCCTACATCACAACCTTCATATCACAATGTTCCTTTTACTTATTCCAATCCGCTTCCAACTGTAGTTCCTAGTGTTGCTCTAGTTGTGTCTTCTATTCCTGTAGCTTCTTACACTTTACCTAGTGTGTCTAATGTTGCTACTCCTTCCATTTCCTCTAATGATTCAACAATCATCAATTTGGCTCAAACTATGTCATCCTTACAACAACAACTTGCTTCCTTAACTCAAAACAAGTTTAGTATTCCTACATGTGACATGGGAAGTCCTTTGTCCTTGGATATTATTCGTACTCTTGTTCCTCAGCAAGGTGAGATGTCTTCTCTTGAGAATTATAATGGAAAAGGAGATCTTGTTCATCATGTTAAAACATTCCAAATCCTTTGTAGTGATTATGCTCACGACCATAGGATTTAGCCAAACTATTTGCTAGAACTTTCTGTGACAAGGCCTTACAATGGTATTGTTCCTTGCCTCCTTATTCCATTGATTCCTTTCCAAAACTTGCTAATGCCTTTATTCAACAATTTCAAAACAACATTTCCCTGCAAGTGTCTTTGAATGATTTGATGCATTGTAAACAAAGTGCTAAAGAAAAATTGACTAAATTTATTGGTAGATGTAAGCATTTGTATGCTCTCCTATCATGTTCCTGATATGGATATTCAATGTATGTTTATTTCAAATTTGCAAAAGGATATTAGAGATAAGATTTCGTTTACTGAATTTACCTCTTTTCAACAACTTTGTGCAGCGCTTCATCATTATCAATTACAAGTGAGTCAACTTGAGAGCAACACTCCAATGGCTCCTATTCTAGTTGATATGAGTGATGCTTCTCCTAATCCAAACAAGTTTCAAAAATTCAACAACTATGTCAAGATAAACAAACAAGCGGATGCAGTTGCTGATCAAGTTGCTATTGCATCTCATAATGCCACTTCTGCATCCACTTCTTTTCAATTAAATTGTATGTTTACTCCTCTTTCTGAATCTTTACATGCTATTATGAATATGTTGTTAACTACTAATTGTATGCACCTTAAAATGGTCACCTAGACTTTGGGCCCCCATTCAGCAATTTATCAAATCCCTAAATCAATATTTTAAAAAATCAGCATTTTTCAAATATATCAATTTCCTTGATCAAGTCGTATTTTATCATTTTTGATTATTTTCTATGGGTTAACCATTTTACCCTAAAGTCTTTATTTATTAAAAGGAATATTTCCTGCCCTTTTATTAAATAAGAAGCCCCCCACTTTTCCTCTTATCCTAAGTTGCACAAATAAAGCATTATTCTTATTTTATAAAAAGGGAAAAAGTACTTTTTGTCTCATATGGACACAAAAGTCAACTCTTATTTTCTCATTGGAGGATATTTGTGCACATGGATTGCTCCTCTTTGATGCTCCATAGTTGATTAAATCTTTTGCCTCTTAATCTCCATGGTCCATTCCTTCTCATTTCTTATAAAAGAAGAGCTCTCTTCCTCATTTGCATATCCATCCATGTTTTATGCTAACTTTATGCTGCAGGTTTTCTAGGTCATTTGGAGCTCTTTGAAGACTTTCTTGCATCCAAGCTTTGAAGACATTATTGTTGCATCTCATTTAGTTTTCTTTTAGTAGTTTCATTATCATGGCATTCATAGTTTAGATTTCTTTATGCTATAGATTAATCTCACATAGCTTAATAGGAGGATTTTTAACACTTGCTATTTCTATTTCATAGTTTAGATTGTACTTTCCTTTCATAGCCTAGTTGCATTATTCTTTCATTTTCATAGCTTAGCTTGCATCTCTCATTTCTAGCTTGCATATTCATCTTAATCTAGTTGCATTTGCATTTCATAGTGATTCTTGGGGATATTGGCATTCTTGCCCTTGTTTTCACTTGAATCTCTCATTGTGTGGTTGACTAGCAAGGTCATTAAGCCTATTAGCTCTAGCTGAGAGAAATTTTACAATCTTGCAACTCCATACATAGAGAGCTATGGATCAATTTTTGAGACCTCATTCTTGAGTGTTCTTGATTGTAAGGATTCATATAAGTGCACTACTTTTGTGTGTACATTTCTGGTGCCCACCATGGGGCAGAGTAGATTAGCTTTGTCCTTTAAATTTTGCATTTTCATCATATTTTCGATGATTTTTGGACATTATTCGTAGTCTCTGGGTTTTATATCTTAGAGTATCACGTCATAATTCTAGGAATATCACGCGATAGTTCTCTGTATACACGAGTAATACTTCTCTTGTTGGAAGTATCACCCGCTTGTTTTAGGAACTATCGCCTGGTCTTGAATGAAGTATCACCTGGGTATAGAGCAGAGTATCGCTCAGACTAATATTATCACTCTAGTACACTGAGAAGTGTCACATGATAATTTTGGTGTCTACAGTCTATTCTTGTACTTGGCAGTGAGCCTTTCTGAGGTTTTTTTGGCCAAATCTTGATTTAGTTAGCTTGCCGTTTCTATTTCCTGCACTTAGATAGAATTAATTTGCATAGTTGTACTTAGTTTCTTGCACCTTCATTTTGGATTTTGGATCTAAAAAGAACCTCTCATGTGTTTGGCTTGAATGTTTACTTGCTTTCATAGGCACATCTCTTTTATGCTCTTAATGGTGAATGAAAGAACAAAGATTTGTTTTTACAAGTTTGTGTAAGTGAAATGCTTCTTGGTTTCCAATATCAAATATCTCATTGAGTGATTGGGGGCATGGATTCATTCCTTGTTTACATAGGGAGTTAAATGCACCACTTTGTGGACTCACTCTATGTTTTCTTGGAAAGTTAAATATTCCATTGATTCAACCCTTTTTCATTTGTGAGTAGTATTGATAAGCAACTTTAGAGTATTTTTGATTGATCTTGTTAGCTAAATTGGGTTGTTGGACTCGCTTATTTCTAATCACCCCTCATTTCTACCCTTTGGATGCAATGTCAGCACCATATTTAAGGGAGGGGTCTACTTGAAAAGAGCGTTAAGTGTTCCAAAAAGTTTCCCACTTTTTATGCTTTCTTGATCTCATTAGTTTTCTAAGGTGTGGACTCACCTTGAGTTTGTGTGAAGAGTTAAATGTTCCACCTTTTGGACTCACTTCACACTCACTTGAAGAGTACTTTTGATTGATCTTGTTGGCTACATTGGGCTGTTGGAATTTCTTATTTCTAATCACCCCTCATTTCTACCCTTTGGATACAATGTTAGCATTCATATATAGGGGAAGGGTCTACTTGAAAAGAGCGTTAAGTGTTCCACAAAGTTCTCCCTTTTATGCTTTCCTAATCTCATTAGTTTTCTAAGGTGTTGACTTGTTTTGAGTTTGTGTGAAGAGTTAAATGTTCCATTTTTTAGACTCACTTCACATTTATTTGAAGAGTTAAGTGTTCCACCTTTAGTGCTTTAAATACTTTTGATAGTGGATTGCTTGATTTTTAGAGCTAATTGGATTTTGGATTGTTCTAACCTTGTTGGCCTAACAAGTTGTGGTTGTAGGTGCATTTTCTTGAAATATTTTTCCAAAAGAACACATGTCAAAGCTTCAAGTGCACAAGGGCTACTAATGGTTTTTATAGGGCTGCCCAAAGCATAAAAACCCAATCAAGTGCTTGTTTAATTGCTTTCTTTATTCAGTGTGGCATATACTAGTTGTTTCATTTCATAGGCACTTAATATCTTGTGGAAGAAATTTTGAGGTGGTAGGAGAAGTATGCTCTTCACCCTTGTGGTGAACCAGAACATCTTGACCCATCTTAGGATTTTGGAAGCAAGAGAGTAATTGAAATTTTCTTGGTGTGTTTGGGAGAAAACTTTGAGATAGGGGAGTATGCTCTTCACCCTTGTGGTGAAACAAAAACCTTGAACCTCATAAGTTGATCCACTTTTTGTTTAGATTTTTAGAATCCTTTAGCGGGCCTGCTCTTGAGCAATCAAGAGGAACAACCCAAGTGGGGACAAGCTTATTGTCGGGTATTCCAACCCACTATAAACTCAAAGCTATCGAGAAACAAAACCTTGGTAGATGTAGTGCTTGTCTTTGCTTGATGTGAGTACTTGTGGGATTGTGACCATGAGGAAAGTATTGAGCAAGAATGCTTAAGGTACTCTTGAGGCCACGAGGTCCCAGTCCTTTATGAGGAGCAAGAGGGGTACTACGAATGGAAGCCCTTATTAAGAACCATAGTTAGAAGCCACCCTATTTTTTCCGCTTAGCTTCTTGGTGCAAAGATTGATCCAAGTGGAATAACTCAGATCACCCCAAGATTACTCACCATATGTGTTCCTTTGGTTGTGTCTTTGGCACTTCCATGACAAAGCCAATATCTATTGTGGGCAACCACTTTGTTTGAGGCAAGGGAGCATCAAGTGTGGGCCAAGTTGTTAAGTATTGAGCCTTGAATTTATAGGATAGATATTGCTTGAAGTGTCTTAGATTGTGTAATACCAGTGTAAACGTTCTCAACATTCAAACAATCAGTAGCATTCATAAGGTTTTCTATTTTGATATCACTAGTATTTGTCTTGGCAAGGTTGCTTTTGCCCTTGTTTCAAGTGTTTTAAGACATGTTTGATCCCATACTGTTTGCAAACCTGTCGAATTTCTACTAATATTATGATTGAGATCAAAAACATCAACCCTCAGACTAAATTTTTTTGATCAAACAGACCTGAAAATGCATATTTCACACAATTCTGGTCAAGTGTCATACAAACTAGCAACATTATTGCCTGCTTTGAGAAGAAATATCGTGCGATAGTTCATTTCTTCTAGATTATCACCTGACCTGTCTGGAGTCTATCACCTAGTTATTGTGAGGTCTATCACCTGGTGAAAGGTGAAATATTGCCTTAGTGAGAAGTATCACCTGGTTAGCCTAGAAAGTGTTTCCTAAGAAGTTTTTGCTGTATACCTGGTTTGAGTTGTTTCGCAGTTTCTTTTAGTTGGCTAGGTCTTTAGGAAGATAACTTATCTTGCCGTTGGAAGCCTTTCTTTACTCTAAATTTCTATTTTTAGCTCTCTAGGGGTAGTGTCATTCGATTCACAAAGTCACTTTGGGAAGAATTGTCAAGTTAGAAGATTATTCCTGTTGAGAAGGTATATCTCTAGAGTTGTTAGTAACATTCTTGGAGAATTCTAGTACTCTTTTTATCCAAATCATTTCCATTCAAATTCAATTTTAATTATACAATTTGGCTAAGTCCATCCTCCTAGTTCAAATGTGCAAGGATATTGATCCTTTGATTTAAGGACCTCTTTGACAGTGTTGGTAACGCCCTTTGTAATTCCTATCTTATTATCTCTTTTTGGACATTAGAGAACTTTAATTATCTTAGTTTGGTGTTGACACTTTGAGAGGTCACCTTATCATCAAGATTCATTTTATTTCATGTCAGTTACAACAAGGTACCAAGTGAATGAAGGAAAATGACCCCCGGTTGTCTTTAATTAGTTACCCTTAGTTAAGACTCGTCAACAGTGAAAGGGAAAAGAACCCATTTTTGATCAATCCCCTAAGAGTGAGTCAGAGGTTGGTTTTGACCCAAAGAGTAATCCTAACAGATTGAGTACCTCTTTAGCACCTAGTTCCTCAAATATGGATATGAGTTACACCTTCACTAGAGAACAAAGAGAAGCAATGAATCAAAATCTTAATGACATGTTCCAATGACATAGGGGTAACATGATGTCTACTAGGTCTTCTTCTGATAGTCCACCTAGATCACCTCCTATCAACACAAGGTATCTAGATGCTCATCAACAAGCTGAGAGACATCATAGGCAAGCTCACTTAGATGCATGGTCACAACATGAAGACCAAAAAAAAGAATCTGGTGATGCTCATATCAATGTAGCTAATATATCCAAACATTCAAGACAACCTTCTCCACTTAGAGACACCTCACGATACACAAGTGAGAGGTTGAAGTGCATTGAGAGAAAAAAAAAAAGCCTTCTTGGATGAACAAGCTGCTAAGGAAGAAAGAGTCAAACAATTGGAGGATGAGGAATGAGCTTTGCGAGACATAAGGAGAAGAGCCACACAAGAAGAACAAGATAGGCTCCTAGCGTAACAACTCCATAATCAATTCAACAATAGGGGTACCAATAGTGGAACCAAATCTCCACCATCTACTCCCTCACCAAGTCCAAGAAGTAGAAGGAGGTCAAGGACCCCTTCAAGATCACCTAGTCCTAGAGGAAGAAGGACTTCTTGACATGCACATTATAGGAGACATACACCTCCTAGACTTTCAAGACAACCCTCCTAACGAGCTCATCATGGATCTCAACATGGAGGAAGTAATGCCAACCTTGATACTATTGATTTCATGACAATGCAACAAGAACCACTATTCCAACAATATGTGGAAAAATATGTTGAGCAAAATAAGGATCAATTCTTGGAAAGCTTGATCAATAAGGGTGCAAGGGTCCCATACAACTTTGACGTGGGTAGAAAAATTAAGAAGCAAAACCCTTCAACTGATGATTTGATTAAGTAGATGCAAAAGACTATGGAGAAAATGATGGCTCCAAAGAATACCTTCAACTTGGACTCCATATGTCCCAATCCAATTGACAAGAGTGTGGTTATGGTAGATTTTCCTAGAAAGGTTGAAATCTCCACATATGACAAATATGATGGTAGTGGTGACCCCCATGACCACATGTGATAGTTCTATATCATGAGCTTTGAATTTCATCATGAGGACTCCTACCTTATGTGATTATTCCCAAGGAGCCTTAAAGGCCAAGCTATGGAGTGGTTTACTAACCTTACTCCTCCTGTTAAAACATTCAAAGAACTTGTCCAAAGGTTTGTGCAGCACTTTGCATATAATCTATCAAGGTTTGTCACCATGCTTGATTTGTGGAAGCTAAAATAGAATCGAGGGGAACCCTTTGTGACATTTTTACAAAGGTGGAGATGCTTATGCTCCAAATATTCTAGGACCATCCTTGAGGAAGAAAGGATTGATATCATCATGAGCAATCTAGTGCCAGAATTAAGATATGAAGTTAGAAAAATGGTCTTTAATTCTTTTGACACTATGGTAGAAACTGCATGTCACATTGAGGATGTTCTAAAAGAACAAGGTATTTTGGCCAAACAAAGTAACAACAACAATGGCCAAAATAATAACAACAAAAATAAGGATAAAAAGAACTCATATTGGAACAAAAATAAGCATGTAGTCAATGACAGAGTTGTTGACTCTCCACAACCTAAGGAACAAGGAGTTCTTAATTTATCTAATGTAGTTCAAGCTATGAAGCTACAGACATCCTTAGACCAACAAGAGCACAAGCCCAAGTATCACGATAAATCTAAGTCAAGAAAGAGGCAATTCACTAAGCTTGGAGACTCTTATGCAGACATTTTTAAGACCTTGATTGCTCATAATTTAGTACAATCTCATGATCCTTCAAAGTTTCACATACCATATCCTAAACCTTATTAGTGGAATGAGAAAGCTTACTATGTATACCACAATGGGATTGGACATGACATTGAAGGTTTTTTTAAACTCAAACATCTTGTTCAAGACCTTATTGAGAATGGGAAATTACAAGTTGATGGGTTGACCACAAATGTAAACCACAAGGCCTTTAAGCCCTTGCCTTAGTATGAGAAGGGGGGGACTTCTACAAACAAAAATGGTAAGGCTGCAATCAATTATACCTATACAGCTATGAAAAATGTCATTAATATGCTTGAGGTTGTGAACAATGATGTCAACATGATGACAGGGAATGATCCCTATGATTATAATGTAAGCTCACCTCCCATATTTGATGAAGGACCCGTTATTGTGCTTAGAGGTCTTCAATCTCGAAGGTCATCTCAACCTCTCAATGCTGTTACTAGGAGTCATTCCCAAGGTCCTATTATCATTAGAGGTCCTAATTCTAGTAAATCTAAGAAACCAATGTCCAAAAGTGTTCCTCCCAAATCTGCAGTTGGTCCTGATATAAGTTACAACCTTGTTGATTAGTTACAATGAACGCCAGCCCAGATTTCTATTTTTGAGCTCTTAGAATTGTCTCCTAGACACAAGCGTGTCCTTGAGGATGCTTTGTGTGCAACAAATGTCCCTAATAATATAGATGTCGACCAATTCCAGAACATGGTCAACCACCTTGCTAGCCCACATTACCTTACATTTTTCAAAGAAGATGATAAAGCCTTGAACCATCTGCACAATCTTGCCCTTCACATTGAGGTCATGATCCATAAAACCCATGTTAGGCATGTGTTGATAGATGGGGGTGCTAGGCTTAATATTTTTTCTTTAAGTCTTTTAAAAAACCTGGGTTACTCAGAGCATGCCATTGATACCAGGAAGAAAATTACTATCAAAGCCTATGATGAGGCTAAGAGAAGTTCTAAGGGGTTAGCTATTCTTCCAGTCAGAATTGGTCCCATTGAAAAGGACATTTTATTTCAAATCATTGATGCTGGTCCTCTTGCATACAACATCCTACTAGGTAGACCATGGATTCACAACATGCAAGTAGTACTGTCTACCTATCACCAATGTGTCAAGTTTACATACAATGGCGTAGAAGTCCGCATACTAGGTGATAATACCTTATCTATTAATGCCATTTAAGCAGGGGCCCATGTTACCTTAAATAGAGAAGCGGACAATTTTGGAGCAGCTCTTGAGCAATGTAAGGATAAATTCAAGTCCATCGACCTTGGTATGGGAGGATATCAAATTGACTCCTTTAAAAAATTGCCAATTTCACCTAGGTCTTATGGTAAACCATTAAAAGAGATGTGTCCCTCATCTTTAGCAATGATTCTATTTGATAGTTTTGTAGAGTCTTCAGTACCTATTCAGGATGAGAAAGAAGAGGTGGCTGCTAGAGATTGGATATACAGAGAAGAAAAGTACCTACATAATGAAAATTTTTCTCCATCTCCTAAGACTTATGGGAGAGGATACATGTTGGTCACCAACATGGGCTACCTAGGTCATGGCCCTCTTAGTTAGAGGTTAGATGCCAAGGCTAAACCACTCAACCATGTTCTTTTTGTTCATAGGACTAAGTCAATAGTTGGCCTGGGGTTTGATAATGGAAAGAACAAAAGTGCCCCTATCCTAGCTGCGATGGATAGTGACAGTGACTCAGATTATACACCTAGTCTTCAAAACCAACAAGACATGACTGATGATTGGGTGCCTTCCACCAATCTCCTTTGGGGGAATTCAGATGATTCAGTAGCTGAAAATACAGACACCAGAGAAGGTGATACCCTTCACAATCTTGAACCTTCTACATCAAGGCATCCTAAGCCTTCTTGGTGTAAACATCCTAGCAGAGATTCAAAAATAGATTCACATGAGTTCGAATGGGACTCTCTTTCAGATGGAACATTTGATTTGGACATGGATGTTGTCCATACCTATAGTACTCAACCTAATGTGACCAATGAACCTAGTGTAGGACTCAAGGATTGGACTCCTCGAATTGCCTTCGTGGATGACACTTTGTTTGGTAAGACAAGCCCTAATTCAGGTATCTTAGAAGGAGACTTCACAAATCCTAACTGTGCGATCACCAGAGATAATGCATTTTGTATCAATATTGTTGAACTCGTCATTAACCTACCCCTTGTAAACCATGATTTGATTGATTGGTCACAACTTTTTCAAGAGCCTTAGCTCCTCACTTTTCACAACTATGAAATAGCTTATTACCTGAATGCTCTTGAACCCATAGTCTCTTCCACTAGTGAACCTACAAAAAGTATGATGGAGCCGGATATTAAGTACCTCAATGAAAAAATAAAAGAAAAGAAAAAAAAGAGAAATGGTTCTGATGGTGAAAACCACTATGTGGCAGTGTCAAAACCCAAAAAAGTAAAAATAAAGGATGTATCCGAAGGTGAAAACCTCTTTGAGGCACCTAAGGATGGGGTACTTAATAACCTACCGAGTTATTTCCAAGATAGGTCATTGGTTATTATTGAGCCTACACAACTAGTGAATTTGAATATGGAAGAGGATCCACAAGTGATTCATCTAACTTAGTCTCTGTCAGTGCAAGAAAAAGAGGCACACACAAAGTTCTTACAAAAGAAGAAAATCAATTTTTCTTGGACATATTCAGACATGCCAGGGCTTGACACTAATCTCATTATGCATCACTTAACTATAGCTCTAGGAATTAAACCAGTAAAATAGAAGTTGAGGAAAATGCATCCTCACATAGCTCTCCTTGTTAAGGCTGAATTAGAAAAGCTCTTAGGAGTAGGGTTTATTAGAGTTATTGACTATGCCGAGTGGATCTCAAATATTGTTCTAGTTTCAAAGCATGATGGGTCCATTCGTGTATGCACAGACTTCAGAGATCTTAACAAAGCTTTCCCAAAGGATGACTTTCCACTCCCTAACATAGACATGATAGTGGATATGACTGTGGGCTATGAGATATACTCTTAAATGGATGGTTTTTCTAGTTATAACCAAATAAAAATAGCTCCTGAGGATCAAGAAAAGATAGCCTTCACATGTGCATGGGGAACCTATTGTTGGAATGTCATGCCATTTGGATTAAAAAATGTAGGAGCCACATACCAAAGAGCTATGACCACAATATTTCATAATATGATGCATAAAAACATGGAGGATTATGTGGATGATACCTTGGCCAAGTCTAAGAAAAGGGATATACACCTAGAAGATTTGGAAGTAATTCTAGATCGAATGGAGTAGTTTCAGCTAAGATTGAATCTAAAAAAGTGTGCCTTTGGGGTTACCTCAGGTAAACTTCTAGGATTTATAATTTCAGCCAAAGGAATAGAGGTGGATCCCCAAAAGGTTCAAGCTATATTAAATATGCCTCCTCCTATGAACATTAGTCAGATGAGAAGTCTTCAAGGATGACTCCAATCCATATGGAGGTTTATTTCATAGCTTGTAGATAGAGCACAACCATTCAACAAGACATTGCATAAAGTAACCACATGTGCTTGGAATGAAGATTTCCAAAAGAGCCTAGATCAAATAAAGCAATACTTGGCTAATCCTCCAATTTTAATGCCTCCTATCCTAGGAAAACCATTAATTTTGTACATCTCAGCAACAGAATCTTCCTTGGGGGCATTGTTGGCTCAACTTGATGATATTGGGAAGGAAAGAGCCATCTACTACATTAGCCGTACTCTAGTATCTTATGAGATCAATTATAATAGTATTGAAAATCCTTGTCTTGTGGTAGTGTTTGCTTCCCAAAAGTTGAGACACTACATGCTTGCCCATACTATACATCTCATTGCAAAAATTGATCCTCTTAAGTGTTTTCTTAGTAAGGCGGCTCTCATGGGTAAACTCGCTAAGTGGATGATGGTCTTGTCAGAATTTGATATAGAGTACATTGAGCGTAAGGCTATAAGGGGACAAGCTATTGCAGATCAACTTGCTGATTTCCCAGTCAAGGATAGCATGCCTATTCAAGTAGAATTCCCAGATGAGCATATAATGTACATGACTACATGTACTTGGAAAATGTTCTTTGATGGTTCAAAGATGCAAAATGGATTAGGAGCTGGAGTATTGTTTATTTCTCCTCATCGGTGCAACATACCTAAGTCTTACAAACTTTTGTTCCCATGCACAAATAATATTGTAGAATATGAGGCTCTAACCAATGGACTTAAGATGGCTATTGAGTGGAATATAATAGAGTTACATGTATTTGGGGATTCAAAATTGATAAGCAACCAAGTAAATGAAGAATACCAAAATACGGATGATAAGCTAATACCTTACAAAAGGATGGTTGATTCATTGTGACGCTATTTCACATTTGTGACATTTCAACAGGTCCCTAGAGCAAAAAATAAGGCTGCAAATGCTATGGCTACATTAGCTTCACTCCTTCAGTTGGAACAACATGAATCAAGATTTGAATTCCTGGTGGAAGAACTACATCATCCCATCTTTGACTCCTCTAAAAGCTATGTCATTTTTACCTTGGTCACTCATGAGTCTTCCCATTATGGTGCTATCTATTCATATCTTCATGATGGCATCATCCCGAATCCTTTAATCACTCTAAAAGAAGAAACCTTGTTCGTAATGCCTCTCACCATACCCTTATCTTTGGTGATATGTATAGGAGGGGTTTAGATGGGACACTTCTTAGGTGCTTGGAAAAGGATGAGTTTGATCAAGCATTAGTTGAAATCCAAGAGGGCATTTGTGGAGGATATTCCAATGGTCTTGCCATGGCCCAAAGGTTGCTTAGGGTGGGGTACTATTGGCCCATAATGCAGATAGATGCTATAGCTTTTTCTAAATCATGTGAAAAGTGTCAGAAACATGGAAACTCGATTCATGCTCCAGGTAGAGAGCTTATTCCTTCTATGTCTCATTGGCCATTTCAGCGTTGGGCCTTTGACCTTGTTGGGCAGATTCATCCCAACTCATTAGGTGGACATAAATTCATTATTACTACTACTAACTACTTTACCAAATGGGTAGAAGCTGTTCCACTATCTGTTGCTTCAGGAAAGACAATCTCTTTGTTCATATTGAATCACATCATCTGTCAGTTTGGGATACCTTCTAAGACAATCACTGATAATGGAGGTCAGTTCAAAAACAAGGACCTTACACACCTCCGCAAGAAATTCAAGATAAAATAACATTGGTACTGCATTTACTTACCACAAGGAAATGGACAAGAAGAGGCCTCTAATAAAACCATTCTTAAGATTCTCCATAGAATAGTTCACAAGAATGGTCAAGACTGGCACTTACAGATCAATCTAGCCTTATGGGCCTACAGAATGAGTATTCGTACTCCCACAGGGGCTACTCCTTTTGCCCTCACTTATGGTGCTGATGTAGTATTACCTTTCGAAGTTGAGATTCCCTCACTTAGAGTCTCTCTCAAAGGTTTGATTACAGATGAAGATTATCGTGCCATGAGATTGCAAGAATTGGAACTTCTTGATGAGAAACATAGAACATCTTTTGATCACATGAGAATCTACCAAAAGTGTATGTCTAAAGCATTCAACAAGAAGGTTCGCACTAGAGAGTTCTAAGTAGGAGATCTTGTCCTACATGAGAATCCTAAGAACCAACAACATCGAGAACAAAAGGAAAATTTGAACCTAATTGGCTTGGACCATACATTATTACTGCTGCTTTCTGGACAGGTGCTTACTTGCTATCTAATGAATAAGGGGAATAGCTCCCTAACCCTATCAATGTTTTACACCTCAAGAAGTTCTATCCATGATGCCTATTATGTCTGGGGGCATCCTTTGTACATATTTTATTGATCCTAAAAAAATTCCAAAAAAATTCATATATGATGTTGAAAAAATCCTAAAAAGCATAAAAAGTCCTGAAAAAATACAAAAAAATAAAAAATCAAAAAATTCAAAAAAATAGAAAAAGTGCCTTGGTGAAAACCTGGAAATAGGCACCTTGGTAGAAAAAATACAAAAAAATTGAAAAATAAAAAAAATCTCCAATTGGTGAAAACTTGGAAATAGGTGCTACTTGAGGCCTTTGCACCCTTGTCTTTTAGCATGTGTCCTCGACACTTAGCCATTCTCCATCATGCCTTGATCTTATTTGACTTGCTCTAGAATTAGTCTTTA
The DNA here is from genome assembly GCA_027943335.1 of Chamaecyparis obtusa. Classification (NCBI taxonomy): domain Eukaryota; kingdom Viridiplantae; phylum Streptophyta; class Pinopsida; order Cupressales; family Cupressaceae; genus Chamaecyparis; species Chamaecyparis obtusa. The sequence continues at coordinate 351,533 of BSBK01003533.1, read as the reverse complement.
TTTTTGCCTAGGGGGCATACCTGTTGGCATAGGTCCTTTAGGTGCATTTGTCTCTTGGGGTATTTCACAAATAGGTGTTTTTCAACACCACCCCAAATAGTGGTTTTCAACACTACACTAACATTGAGTGTTTCTCAACACTTATCAAATGTCTTACCCACCAGTCTAAGTATGATGCGATATCACTCATTAGAAAATTTGATACTCAAAGTTTGACTCTATGACCAACACACACACACTTAAACAATCAACTCAATTGAGATATGTTGACTTAACTTTTCTTTGTGTGCTGTCTATGAGAATTTCTTTGATGAGTGGTCTCTGCTTGAGAATTTTTCGATGATGAATAGCTAGAAGACTGAGGGTATGAGAACATGTTTTATTTCTTTATCTTCTTATGGGTATATTTCATTAATCCTAACTATCATGAGCATTTATGCTGGTCTTACTTGACACTGGGGATTGACAAGGTATTATCCTTGACTGTTTTGTGAGTACATGCTTATAGCCATCTTGACCTTCTTATGTCCTGATGCAAGCATAATCTCGCTATAATAAACTTAGGTAATCTCACTGCACTAGTCATCTTGACCTACATGTCTTTGGTGCCTAGGTGGGATTCCCGCATTCCTATCTGATATAGATCATATTCATATACCCATAGTCATACTAGTGAGTATTGTATGATCTTATGATGCTACCAATAAAGCTCGATGATGATAATTAGATGTCTATAAGTGTTGTGACCTTGCAAGTCAACCACTTTTCATAGTATCTTGCATTTTTAGGGTCATGTTAGATTAGTTTTGCATCTTGCATATGGAGAGAGCTCTCCTTTTCATCTTATGTGGACCTGTCGGTCAACTGCGCTCATCTTCCCTTTTCTTGATCATGTCTTTCACTCCTTATCTTTCATCATGACCTATTCCTGCCATCACAAGGGGTTAATCATATCATCATATCTATATCTCAAAAAATTCATTTTCAGAAACATGAGTCTATATCATACACATGAGAATCAATCATACATTTATGAGAGAGAATATACATGAGCATTTATAACATACATTTTGAGAAAAATGACAAGACAATACATAAACTGATACATCGATCACAATTGAGACATAAACACAAGATATATCGAACATCCAGTAATCTCATATATATAACAATGTCATCATACAATATAGAACATGAGATCCCAAAATCTGGATCATAAAGTCTCATGATATGTCCAGGACATCTAAACCTAGGACTCACTGCCACCATCCTGAGGACCTAGTGGAAGAGGAGGTGGTGCCACATCTAGTACCACATCTGATCTACCCACTACTACTAAGTAGGAAGGAGCCCTCTGACCCACTGGTACTACCTGTATGTAGAGACCATGGTAATATGTGGCTCATGCTGCCTCTCTTTGTCACTCTGCAAGGGAAACCTATAGGGCTCTCTCTCATCGCTCTATCTCTACCTGCTGATCACTAAGCTGCTACTCTCTAATTGCTATGGTGATCCTAAGCTGCTATATCTCTACCTCTAGAGCCTATATCTTGGCTCTTAGGTCCTCCCCTACTACAGGTTGATCCTGTTGTACCTCTACCTGTCGACAAGCTGGTCTTGCCTCATCCTCAGGGGTCACTGACCTCTATCCTCATGACCATTTCTAGACACCTGATCCATATCCCTCACCTCTCTCCATCATCCTCCCTCTCCCTCTCCCTCCATCCCCTCTATCTCCTCCATCATCCCCATCCCCACCCTAAACTACTATCGGGGCATCAGGTACTGTGAAACAGGGGAATGGTGCCCTCCACCACTCAGCCCTGTATGCTGCATTAGATCCCACATCAACGATATCAAGAAGGTACTCTAAAGGCTCCCTCCTGATGCCATCTATCTCTACAATGGCTAGCTAATAGTCTAACATGGGTAGCCACCCATGTCCCTCCTCATCCCTAGACCTCGCATAAGTGGTGGTCTCTGTCGAGACCCGATGCTACCACCCAAACTGTCACCATACCTAAGTAATGTAGAATCTCTTGAATATCTCTGCATGTCATCCTACTAATGGCTAGCTACATAGCATGTAGCTCAGCTCATCCTCTACATCACCCTAGCCCTCAACCTCCCTGTATGGCCTCCATAAGAAGGAGGTCATCTCATCCAAGATCCGTTGGTAGTATGTCACATCCCTAGTATGGGAATATGATATAAATCCTCTGTACCTATATATGAATGAATATCTCTACTCTCTTGGCTGAACCCTGGGGTGCACCATAGCAATGTGCTCCTAAGCCCACACCTGTGCCAGGATGGCACCACAAGCCCATGTCCAACCATCCCTATAGATGATCTCGTGTAACTCATGATACATCTTTGCAAGTATGGTAGGTCCCCATGCCATGCGTCGAGGTCTACCTACCAAATCCACCAGTAACCTACCCTAGTCGAGTGGGAATCCTTTTTGACTATGATTAGTCATCAGGACCTGTGAGATGATGAATGCAACAATACAAGGGACTGGAAAGTCTTTGCCAAAATCATCGATCAATCTATCCTAGCTCACATGATGATCTAGGATGGTGACGTCCTAGAACATAGGCTATATCACCTATCGTCCCTCAGTGGCATCTTGATCATAGTACACCTATGTCAGTAAATAATCATGTTAGTTTTTCATCATATGGAAACATTATATTTAAACAATTATATCTTAAAGCATGATTTTACTCACCGGCTCTCCATGACATGGTACTCGAAGAATCTGATAGACATCCTCCAGTGTGATGGATGCCTCTCCTATGGGTAGGTGGAAGGTGTTGTGCTCACTATGCCATCTCTTGGCAAGAGCAGTCAACAACCCATGATCAACCTGAATATATGGGAACCATAATAAGTATCAGAATCCCATCGCTCAAATATTAGCCTCACCTAGATCATCTAGATCCTTAACGCATCTCAATCCTACCACCTTCAGTGCTCTAATGAGTAATGCCAGAAAGTGCTCCTGCAAACCATTAAACCAAACTAGATGTCAGTACATATCATGATGAATGTCTAAAAATCAGTACAAGACATATACAATGTAAACTTGTCTAGACCCATGTCCTTTTTGCTCAAAATACTTAAAAATATCAATTTTTTAACTTGGGGCGATACTACTTTTGGGACAAGTGTCGTGTGACACTTCTTCCTATAGTGGTGCAATATACCTTTGATTGTGTGATACTTCACCAGGTATCATGTGATAGTTTTCCAGTTATCATGTGATATTGGTGTCTACACGCGTGCGACACTTGTGACCCACAAAGTATCACGTGATGTTTCTCTCTAAGGAGAGTGATACTTCTAAAGTATCACACGATATATCACCCAGTTCTTGAAAATTGAGATTTTTAAATTTTAAAATTCTTGAAAAAAACATGCTAAATATCTTAAATGCTCATTAATGACTAAAAAAAGTGAAGTTTTTCTGAAAACTCACTGGGGCAGCATAGTGTGGAGGCCGGTTGTGCAACCAACCATGCTCAAACTAATGCCTGTGGACGGGAATCACTGCTTGCTGGGCCATTTTATCTCTCTAAGCTCTTGAAATTCTCAAATAGCTAAATGAAAAATGATTTTGAAAATGACACTTTTGCCCCTTATATAGCATTTTGACTTTTTGACCTAATTTTCAAAATACCTCAGAATTGCATGAAAATTGCACCCCTAGTTAATTTTGACATACTGGATCCATCTTTGGACTTGAAATCAAAATCTGAGTTAATCTTGATAGTCAAAATTGTGTTTCAAAATTTTTACCCTCTTTTGCGCAGTTGGCTGACCATTTGAGGCCTGATCCTTCGATCTTCGCTGGGGCATCTTCATTTCTTCACCCCCATCTCTTTCAAACTCCTAGTCTATCATTCATTATCATTCACTTCATTTCTCTAAAGTTTGACTTAATTTTTATCCTATATCTTTCCCAGTCAAACCTAGTCAACCTGGGGCATGTCTTCATGGTTATCCTACCATGTTCCATCCTTCGATTATGATTTCTAGTACTTGATCAAGTTTCTCAATTTTCTAATCTCCTCTACCTGATTTTGATTTTGATTCCAAGGGGGCAATACCTATCAGCTTTAATCTTTGATTCAGCTTTATCATTCAGCTCAGTTTGAGATTCTTATTTTTTAGACTTGATTATTGCCTAGCAGTGATGGTGATAGTTTTTTCTAAGGCTTGATTTGCACCTACCAACAATGGTGTTGGTCTTGTCTTTCATCTTTTTTCTTATCTTTTTCCTGACATGTTCCCAAAATGAACACATGTTTGAGTTGTTTTGTGATATCAAATCGATCTCACATTTCAATTCTTCTTTGACCACATGTGGTCCCAAAATGATCACACATTAGTCAAAGAGGGGCAAATGTATGCACCCTAAAATGGTCACCTAGACTTTGGGCCCCCATTTAGCTATTTATAAAATTCCTAAATTGATATTTTCAAAAATTAGCATTTTTCAAATATATCAATTTCCTTGATCAAGTCCTATTTTATCATTTTTGATTATTTTCTATGGGTTAACCATTTTACCCTAAAGTCTTTATTTATTAAAAGGAATATTTCCTCCCCTTTTATTAAATAAAAAGACCCCCACTTTTCCTCTTATCCTAAGTTGCACAAATAAAGCACTATTCTTATTTTATAAAAAGGGTAAAGGTACTTTTTGTCTCATATGGACACAAAAGTCAACTCTTATTTTCTCATTGAAGGATATTTGTGCACATGGATCGCTCCTCTTTGATGCTCCATAGTTGATTAGATCTTTTGCCTCTTAATCTCCATGGTCCATTCCTTCTCATTTCCTATAAAAGAAGAGCTCTCTTCCTCATTTGCATATCCATCCATGTTTTATGCTAACTTTATGTTGTAGGTTTTCTAGGTCATTTGGAGCTCTTTGAAGACTTTCTTGCATCCAAGCTTTGAAGACATTATTGTTGCATCTCATTTAGTTTTCTTTTAGTAGTTTCATTATCATGGCATTCATAGTTTAGATTTCTTTATGCTATAGATTAATCTCACATAGCTTAATAGGAGGATTTGTAACACTTGCTATTTCCATTTCATAGTTTAGATTGCACTTTCCTTTCATAGCCTAGTTGCATTGTTCTTTCATTTCCATGGCTTAGCTTGCATCTCTCATTTCTAGCTTGCATATTCATCTTAATCTAGTTGCATTTGCATTTCATAGTGATTCTTGGGGATATTGGCATTCTTGCCCTTGTCTTCACTTGAATCTCTCATTGTGTGGTTGACTACTTTTGTGTGTACACTAATATGATTACTTTACCTCCTATTTGACCTTTTTTACCTACTACGATTGCATCTAAATATTTTGATCAAAATGATTTTTGTCAATATCATCATTAGAATGGTCATGTTACTAAGAAATTTTATTCTTTAAAACATAAGGTTCAAGACTTAATTGATTCTAATGCCTTATCTATTGATAATCTGGATGGTAGTGGGAACAAATCTATATCTCCACCTAATTAGAACCTTCAAATCTATACGAACCCTTTACCTATGCATGATACTAATACTATTGCTCAACCATCTACTATGGAAATTATGTATGATTAAAAGATGGATGATCTCAATCCTGTTGTTAATCAAGTGGAGCATGTTGATCAATCTGTATCTCCAGCTCAACCTCAACTTCAATCTTAACCTTAGATTCAACCTCAAGTTCAAACTCAACCTCAACCAAAACCTAAACCTAAAATGAAAACTCAATCTAAACCTTGACAAAAATTTAAGAATAAAAGACCTTAGGAAATTTGGATTACCTTTGATGACTTTGAGACTATTAAAGCTCCTGATGGTCCCCTTTACATTGTTGGTAGGATTGCTCAGAAACCTACTCATCATTGTCTTATTGATCCTACATCCTTAGTCAATGTTATCACTGAAGAAAATATTTTTATGAAAATCTTACAACATGACTTTTATGATACATCGGATGTGTGGATTCAAACTTGCAATGGTTTTCTTTATCCATCATTTGGTTCTATTACTTTACCAGTTGAACTTTGTGGAAAAGTTGTGAACACTACCTTTTTTGTGGTTCCTACTTTTGATCAATTTCAAGTTAAGCTAGGTTTGCCTTGGTTGACTACCATACATGCTATTGCTTCACCTATCCATAAGTGTCTTAAGTTCATTCATGATGAAGAAGTGAAGATGATTAATCATAGTTTATATCAACCTTCTAGGCCTAGAGATTGTGCTGCTATGGATTTCTTTTGGCATTCATTACCTAATTCATGTCCTCCTCGACCTGATAATCTTTTTCGATCATATCAAGCTTATAAACATTGTAATATTATTGAATTAAGCTCACCTCCTAGGGATCTTAATCACGCTCTTTTGCCTACACCTTCTATACCTCCTTTAACTATGGCTTCTAGTTCTGTTAATCAAGTTCCTTCTATTGAACCTATCAAAGATCCTATGATTGCTTCTCCAATGGTTAATAATCCTATTGATCTTCCTAAAGAACCTGTGAAGGATCCTATGATTGTTCCCCCTAGTTCTCAACCTATTTCAAATAAATCAAAACAAAATTGATCTGCTAATGAACGTTGTAAAAAGCGTCGTGCTCATGCTAAAGCTCAAAGATCTCTACCTTCCTCGGATAAACCTATCAATAATGTGTTAGAATAGATTGTTACTAATAATGATGTTCACATGCATGATTATGATGATTATATTCATATGTTAGATCCTATTTTGATTAATTTGGATGAAGAAGATACTCTTGATGATACTGATGATGTTAATGATGAATATAAGACTATAGACATCGACATTGATTTACCTAATTTTCTTTCCTCACAATTAAATCTTACACCTAGTGTCGAACATTGTAATTCTCAAGAGGATCCTTATTTGGAACTGGCTATCATTCCTACTATGTTGGATATAGTCCCTCTTGCTAGTTACCCACCTTCCCTAAATGATATACAATGAGATGGGGAGATTAGGTGGCACGGTTGATCGGCTTGTCCTTCGTGGTAGCTTTTTTGTGTGTTTGTCTGCTCTGCTTCTCTTGTAATGTGTTTGCTAAATGTTGTTAGATTATTTTATATGATCCTTGTTACTCAGTTGGTGCAAGGTGATGAAGGAATCGAAACTATTTTTCAAATTCCTCTATATGTATCTCTATTCTTCTATGCATTGTTCAATGTTATGTCATAATTGTGCTATTGTTCGTAAATGTTTCCTTGCGTAATCTTCTTGGATTTGAGATATGGTAGCATTAATTCTTTTTGGTCTCCATGTCATGGTCCAAAAAGATTCTCTTTCGTATATCTTATGTGATCTTTCCTCCTTTGTGATTGTAGTTCTACTTTCTTTGGGGAATGATGTCAATTCATTTTCAATAATATCATATATATGTTATCTTATGATCATACTGACCCCATAGTAAGTAGAACCCTTCTATGTTCTCTGTATGTTTCTGTGATATTTCTCTTGATTTGTCTTCATCTAGGGGCATCTCGATGTGGAAACGTAATTAGTGGAGTTTTTTATGTTTTTGTTAAAGCCATTGCTCCTATTAAAGTGTCAACAATGACTTTAACATGGGGGCATACGCTCTACTCACCTATTACACACACACACTTTTCGATACGCATATTATTTTTCAAGATACTTTTTTCCCTTTTTAGATTAGTAACTAATCCTTAAAGCATGGATTTATATTTTAGGATCTGTTGATCCCTCTAGTTTCAAATACACATATATTTTGATCCCTTAAGGTTGGAGGTGTCCTTAAGACTGGATCTCTTTTGTTTTTATTTTTGGTTGTATTCTTATGGAATAGAATATTCCTAAGGATGAATCCTTGATGGATTGACTAGTGAGTAGCCACATTCACTAGGCAATTCAATTCCATCTTTCTAGATGCACCACTTTCCTGTGTGGTTCACAATGGGACATAAGTTCTCTTTAGGTGAGGTAATCACACCTTCCTTCTCTATCTAGAGATGTCTCTCTTATTGTGATCTAGGAGTTGATGAAGAATTGAGTCCCTAGGGGCTTAAGGTTTCCCTTTGTCCCTTGGATTATGATAAGATTGTCTTTTCATTCTAATCTCCTTTACCAAGAGTTTGCATCGAGTCCATACTCTTGCTAAAGTGGGGGCTTAATGTATCATCTTAAAATGGAAGAACTTCCATGATAAGAGAATTTATCCATCTGATAAATGGTCTAGGGTCATGTTAAGCACCTTGATTGGGTCTTTGCATGTATTTGGCTTTCTCCAGGCTTTCCACTTCTTTCCTGCACTTGATTTCTTCATTTTAGATGAAATTAGGATTAGGATCCCGACGATTCTCCTTAATTTCCCTCTTCCATGGCTCTATTTTATAGGTAGGACTTAGAAATAGGTCCTCCTAGCCTTCATCATAGTTATCATAGGATTTTATGCTTATCCCTGGCATTCTGTCCCTATCTGATATCATTTCTAGGTCTCTAGGCATCCCCGGGACCTCCTGTCCTGGTTCTGACTGAATCTGGGACCAAGGTCAAATTTGAGGTTGATCCTGACGAGGTCAGGATTGAGCTCAAACCTGACTAGGTCAGTCCCAACCTCAATTTTTCCCCCCTCTTTCAAATTTCTAATTTCCTTGATTTTTGGGCATCAGGCTTTCGGGATATTTTTTTCCCATCTCCAGGTCAGCCATTTCAAGTTTGGGAATGGTAAATCCTCTAATTGCATTTAATCTAGGTATATTTTCTAAAGGTTAGGACCTAATTGGGATTTAATTCTCCAAGGTGGCCGCTCTAGAGGATTGTGCCCTAGTTCACTATAAAAGGAGGCCTTCCTCTCTCATTTTCTCCATCAAGTTTTGTGAGAACATCCACAATCAAGCAATCTCATCTCAAGAAATTTCATGAGCAAGCTCTTAAGTGCAAGTAAGTGAATTCAATCAAGCCTGCAAGCATTCATCCATCAAGGAGATCCATTGTTAGCCATTGAAGGATACAATCTCTTTAGAGCCCCATTGAAGATCCATCCTTCTCCATTCATTCAAGCTTTCTCATATGCAAAGATCAAGTCAAGATTGGTGTTGAAGATCAAATTCCATTGATTGGAGACATTCTACATTCATTATACATCCATTGAAGCATTCCTACTTGTGGATTTGAGGATTTGAATCCTCTACAAAGACTTCAACATAAGCAAGGTGATTTGTTTCAATTACTTTGTTTATGCACACTACATTTCAATTCAATTTCAAGGTTAATTCCTAAATTGGGATTTGACCAAGGCAAACCCCCCATACAAAAAAAACCCCCATTTTTTTATAGGTACAGGTGTGGGATTTCAGATCTAAGAGTGAATTTGGATACCCTTTTTGATGAACTTCTGAGATCTATGAACAGAATTAGAATCGGCCTTCAAATAAAGAATGTAGTATTTGAGCTTTTATGAGGTTGAAACTTGACCTGAGCTCATCTTTGAGAAAGATTTCTAGGTTTTCTCTGTCTCAGCATTTCTAGTCCAAAACATGTTGTAGAATTGCTCGAAAGTACACATAGACATAAAAATTGACATTTTCTAGATTTGTCCTAATTTGAGGTTAGTATTTGTATTTCAATTATTTCAGATTTCAAGCAAAATTCCTTTATAGGGAAACATTGGATTTTCTCTCTCTTTCATATTCTTTATAGATTGATTTGATTTTGCATTAACCTCTTGGTTGATCAAATTGGATCTCTCTTTTGGGAATTTGGATTTGGGAATAGATCTCATGTTTCCCCACACATCTATCTATCCACTATCTACACACACATATATTTGAATAGAGGTAAATCCATTTTTACACCTATTTAATAGGAATCCCTTTATCCTTAGATATTATTCGTACTCCTATTCCTCAGCAAGTCGATATGCCTCATCTTGAGAATTGTAATGAAAAAGGAGATCATGTTTATCACGTTAAAACATTCTAAATCCTTTGTAGTGATTATGCTCATGACCATAGGATTTTAGCATAACTGTTTGCTAGAACCTTCCATGACAAGGCCTTACAATGGTATTTTTCCTTACCTTCTTATTCTATAGATTCCTTTTCAAAACTTGCTAATGCTTTTATTCAACAATTTTAAAACAACATTAGCCCGCAAGTGTCTTTGACTGATTTTATACATTGTAAACAAAGTGCTAAAGAAAAATTAATTGAATTTATTAGTAGATTTAAGAATTTGCATGCTCAGATTTCCTATCCTATTCCTGATATTGATATTCAACGTATGTTTATTTCAAATTTGCAAAAAGATATTAGAGATAAGATTTTGCTTACAAAATTTACCTCTTTTCAACAACTTTGTACAGTGCTTCATCATTATCAATTACAAGTGAGTCCATTTGAGAGAATCACTCCAATGGTTCATGTTCTAGTTGATAAAAGTGATGCTGCTCCTAATCCAAACAAATTTCAAAAATTCAATAACTATGTCAAGATAAACAAACAAGCGAATGCAGTTGATGATCAAGTTGCTGTTGCATCTCACAATGCCACTTCTGCATCCACTTCTTTTCGATTAAATCCTATGTTTACTCCTATTTGTGAATCTTTACATGCTATTATGAATAGGTTGTTAACTGCTAATATGATTACTTTACCTCCTATTCGACCTCTTTTACCTGCTACGATTACATCTAAATCTTTTGATCAAAATAATTTTTGTCAATATCATCGTCATAATGGTCATGATACTGAGAAGTGTTATTCTTTAAAACATAAGGTTCAAGACTTAATTGATTCTAATGCTTTATCTCTTGATAATCTTGATGGTAGTGGGAACAAATCTATTTCTCCTCCTGATCAAAACCTTCAAATCTATATGAATCATTTACCTATGCATGATACTAATACCATTGCTCAACCATCTGCTATGGAAATTGTGTATGATTCAAAGATGGATGATCTTGATCATGTTGTTAATCAAGTGGAGCATGTTGGTCAATCTGTATCTCCACCTCAACCTCCACCTCAACCTTAGATTCAACCTCAAGTTCAATTTCAACATCGACCAAAATCACAGCCTCAAATGAAAACTCAATCTAAACCTTGACAACAACCTAAGAATAAAAGACCTCAGGAAATTTTGATTACCTTTGATGATTCTAAGACTATTAAGGTTCCTGATGGTCCCCTTTACATTTATGCTAGGATTTCTTAGAAACCTACTTGTGGTTGTCTTGTTGATCCTGTTGGTTTTTATCCCTGTGATCTTCACTTGCAGATTTATACTTTGATGGATAATTTATATAATGCTTTGACTCTATCACCACTCCAAAGTCTACAAAAAAGAGGGCCAATTAAAAAGGATCAGAGATCCTCCTAAACTTTGAGCCTTATTGCTCAAGAAGGTGTACCCTTGACTCACTTCTCTAAAGGAATCTCAAAATGATATACAACTATACCTCTTACAAACTGGTTAAAGATTTTATCAAATGAATGTTAACCCTGCAAACCTCAAGAGGAAAAACTGGTGCCTTATCCTAGGGCAGAGAGTCATCTAATTGCATATGTCAATTGAACACCTTAACTTAAACACAATGGAATCTAGGGTAAGTTCTTTTCCTATTACCCCTTTCCCTCAAGCACAAGGACATCAAATTCTACACTTGGCTTCAAACTCACTGAACTCACCTAAAAGGCTTTAATCCTAACTTTGTTAGGAACTTAGAGATGACTTCAAAATACTCTTTGTTTACCATATGCAAATACAATTTGTGACATTAACATATATGAGCTTGGATTCAAAGCAAGAAGATGTACACAAGATGCAAGATTGGAATTCAATGGTATTCTCATTAACAAATTCAGGATCAATATACAATTCAAACAACACTAAGATAGGAAAAAGGCATAAGGATCAGACTCCTCTATCAATACAACATAATCAAAAACCTGGGACCAAAAGAAAAGACTTTGGAACCCCTATAAAATCAAAAATTCTGCCACTTATACCCCCCTAGTCATCTTGGAAATCTGCAACAAGCTACGGATGACTAGGGTTAGGGTTTCAACCACCCAACTTGCTGGAAATAGATAAAAATTTATTACAGGGGTGGGAAACATAGAGAGCCAGGGGAGAGGAAATCCTGGACTGATCCTCAATCATGCAAATCTTCATTGAAGGTACAAAGGATCACAAAACTAGGCTCAAAGGAAAACTCTGCAACAAGCCTTGAGCACCAAACTTCAGTGTACAAACTCTACAAATAATCCAACAACACCCTGGACCACACCGCAAATGGTAAACCAATCATTTCTCACCAAACCAGGTCAATTCTACAATGAATTTCAATCCTTCTGGTCACAAGAAACCCTTCAGAAATTCAAATTTGAAAACCAATGATCACTTCCTTGGCACCTGTAGAGAAACGATGGCCCACATTTAAACCTTCACCAACTTTAAGTCATAGCCATCTGATCTCCTTTACTTTGCGGGTTTTATGACTTCCTTTAAAAACTAGCCCAGCTAAACTGGTGACAAAAACCTTTGCCAAACCATCATGCGAACAAGTGAACCACCTTAAACTTTATCAATACCACTAAAACTTGTCCGCACCACTAACTTAGACCCCACCTGGGCCCGCCTGATGCCACATGTCACAGTCTTATTTGTAGTTCACACCCGGTCATACTGACATAGGACCCACATACTCAAGCCTTCACAATGGATGGTGGGCATAAGATCTTATGGCTCTGACAGAATGCATAAGAACTTACGTGGACCGTCAGATTCATCCTTGTCACAGACTTCTCTGACAACAGCCCCACTCACTACCCCCAGATAAGATGCCAGATCAACGGATGGTGCATGATCTGAAGGGGTGGGAATATTCCTTAAGATCATGTGCTAACCGTAGATTAAAAACTCTCTCTATAGGCCCCACTGACAAGATCCATCTCAGCAACCCACCAACAAATGAAAGAACTCCACTTGCGCAAATGTGTCACAATGAACCCACTGAGAACAACAGACCACCTGGCGAAATGGATGGCTGGCATATGATCTTAAAGACTTTGAAGATTCCACCCGCTTACATGCCAACTTTCGAATTAAAGAATCTCCCCACCATTGACAACCCTCTGACAGGGAAAAAAATTGACGGATGGCACATGATCTTAGGGAATAGGAATATACCTTAAGATTATGTGCCGACCGTTGATTAAAAATTTTTCAAAGTGGGCCTGGCTAACACAATCTAGCTCACCACCATGCGGATGAATGAAAGGATGCCATCTCAACACACCGTGACATACAGAGACTACTTGGCAATCAGACCCACCGTAGAACTGCTGCCTGAGAAAAAGGTACCATCAACGCCTGGCGTAAGATCTTATAGGTCTAACAAATTTGATGAGAAATTATGCCCAACGTTGATCTAATGACAATGTCAGGGCCCGTTGAGAGGTCCGAACATAGGTCCCACTAATAATGTGCAAAGTTAGTCACCCATGGACCAATCAAGAAACACTGAAATAACACATCTGGCAGTTAGGACCCACTGAGAACCTACTGAGTGAGATTCTAAATGAATGACTGTCGCATGATCTTAAAGGGTTGGAATATTCCTTAAGATCATGTGACAACCACTAGAGATTGGGATACCTGACAACACGACCCCACTTGGGCCAAATTAGTTCTTCCCCTGGCCAATAAGATATTGCTGCATGTGCTGAGCTGTCAGTGGTCTCACCTGCAAACAAAAGGTTATGGAATAGAGATAAATCAATGATGGTCTCATGATCTTAAGGCTCTGATAGGATGCATGAGAAGATATGCCAGCCATTTGATTAAGGTGGTGTTAGAGACCGGGCCCAAGAAGATAAGGCCGAAGACTTAGGAAAATTAAACCTTGCAGGGCGCTGGAAACTTAGGAAAAATTAAAGGGACCCGCCGAGACATAAAACCTAACTGCGCATAAAGTAAAAAGGATTTTTAAAAGGCACATGTAGAAAAGGTGTTTAAGTGACCTGATAAAGTAACACATAGATATAATAGAGCTAGGGCATTTTTTTGAATTTAAAACCCAACGGCTAGTTTTTTGAAAGTTTTGCCTAAGGGTTTATGCCAGGGACCAAGAAAATATTGTAGAAAATAGGGGAAAGGACCTAGAACCATGAAATTTTTTGCACGTGCTAATAGTGGCTTTGTCTGGGGATGTATGCCTCCTACAGGCATAGCAAGGACCTAAAATCATTGGTTAAAGTAGACCATGCCACTGGGAAAAAATGCAGATAGCAAGGAACAAACAAGGTAGAACAAGCAATAGGACCCAAAACTGACAGACCAGGGCAAAACAAGGCAAGGGAAACAACTTATATATAGAGATTTAGAAAATGTACAACCCTAGCTACTATTCATGGAAAATAGAGTACCTCAATTGAAGTACCTTTTCAAGAATTGTCCATGAACAGGAAACTCCTAAATACCACCATTAAAATCCTTGATGATGTATGAATCTTGGCCCCATTTCTCATGAATCAGATATGGCCCTAACTAGATGGAATCAAATTTACCATGTTTCCCCTTATCCTCCAATCTAGCATTCCAAACTAAAACCAAATCACCAGGTTCAAACTTTATGTCAATAGTCTTCTTATCATATAAACTCTTAACCTGCAACTGCAATCTGGCATTTCTTGCAACTGATTCTCTTCTAATTTCATCCAACCTAATGAGGTCCTCAATTCTCAACTACATCTCATCATCAATGTCATCATCATATAGCTGCACAAACTTGTACATTTCAAATAAGTTATTTTGAGGCATTCTTGCATGAATTCCATATACTAGGTCAAATGGTGCACAACCAATTGCCCTCTTCACAGTTACCCTATCAGCCCATATAACTAATGGTAGCTTTGAATTCCATGCCCTCTTATTCTTCTCAAGAATTCTTTTCAATATTTTAATCAAGCTTTTATTAGTAGATTCTGCCTGGCCATTTCCTTGTGGATGATAAGGTGAGGAATTAGAAACTTGAATTCCCAAAACTTTGCAAAAGTCCTTATATTCAGCATACCTAAAGCACATAGCATTATCACTTACTATCCTCTTAGGACACCCAAACCTTGTAACAATGTTATTCATCAAAAAATCAATTACCACCCTACTAGTTGCATTCCTTGTAGGTATAGCTTCTACCCACTTTGTAAAGTAATCAGTGGCAACTAAGATCCATGAGTGTCCTCCACTTGACTTGTTTGGTATCTCCCCTATGAAATCAATTCCCCACTTTTGGAAAGGAGCCTGAACTTCTACTAGTTTTAATGGTACATTACCTAAAAATTTAAGCTTACCAGAGAACCTTTGACAAGCATCACACCTCCTCACCAACTATTCTGCATCTCTGAAGATTGTGGGCCACCAAAATCCTACTCTCAAGATCTTATGAGCAGTTGTTTTACCCATATAATGCCTACCAAAAACTCCCTCATGCATTTCTTTCAACAATACATTAGCTTGACTTTCATTTACAGATTTCAACAGTATGCAATCCAAGTTCTTTCTATACAACTTACATCTCACGATTACATACTTAATGGCCTGTAACTTCAATGTCCTTTTCTAATTATCATTCATTCTATCTGGACATCTCATGTTTTTCAAATAATAGATAATGTCCTGATACCACATATAGTCATCCATATCACAGGTGTAATCAATTTCATAATGATTTACCTGGTTTGCATCTAGATTGGATTGGGCCATCAATTTTTCTAATCCTTGTCCTCTAACCAACTTAGTAATCTGGATCTCAACATTGAATTCTTGAATCCTATTGATCCATCTGCACCTCCTTCAAGACACCTCCTATTGTGAGAAAATATCCTTCACAGCTGCACTTGGCACAAAAGCAATCACAACTGCTCCCATCAAGTAACACCTAAAAGCCTTGATTGCTTTCACAAGTGCATAAGCTTGTTTCTCATTTATGTCATACTTCAACTCTGCAGCCTACAAAGATCTATTGAAAAATGCAATAGGCTACTCAAAACTATCCTTATTCTTTTGTAACAAAACTGCAGCAATAGTATGAAAGGATGCAAAGGAAAATATATGCATTGGGACATTATAATAAGGTTCCTTTAACATTGGTGCATCTTTGATAGCCCACTTGATATTTTTGAAAGCTTCATCAGGCTCACCCTCCCAATTGATTGCAGATCCCTTCTTCAACATCTTAGAAATAGGTCTAGTAACCTCTGCAAAGTTTGTCACAAACCTCCTTAGAAAATTGACCTGACCAAAGAAGGACTGAACCCCTTTAACATTCTTTGGTCTCTAAATTTTATCAATGGCTGCTACCCTCTCAGGGTCAATTCTCACCCCTTGCTTCCCAACTAAGTGGCCAAGCAACTTACCTTCTGTGACACCAAAGGCACATTTCCTTGGGTTTAATGAAATGCCAAATTCCAAGGCCCTCACAAATATTTTTTCTAAATGAGCACAATGGTCCTCCTCCTTCTTGGATTAGGTAGTTAGATCATCCTAATATACAACAAGGAAATCATTAATAAAATCTAAAAAGGCAACATCCATTTCCCTCTAAAAAGTAGCACCAGCATTTGTGAGGCCATAAGGCATTCTCACATAGACATATGTTCCCCAAGGTGTTGTAAAAGCTGTCTTGAATTGTTCTGATTCATTAACAATGACCTGATTGTAGCCAGAGAAACCATCCATCATAGACATCAATTCTGATCCGGTTACTCTTTGCAATGTATAGCTTCCATATTGGGCAAACAATAATTATCCTTTAATGAACTGATGTTCAAATTCTTGAAGTCCACACAAAGCCTGATGTCACCATTCTTTTTTCTCATAGGAACAAGGTTTGTCACCCAAGAGGAATGCCTTATAGGCTTGATAATACAAGCATCTTTCAACTTCATTAATTCTTCTTGCATCTTGGGTGCCAAAGTAGGATTAATAGGCCTTTGTTTTTGCTAGAAAGGTTTAGCATCTTCTTTCAATGGAATAACATGCTGAAATAAATCCTCTCTATAAACCTTTAGGTCATCATATGACCAAGCCAAAACATGCTTGAATTTCCTCAATAATTCAATCAAAGGTCTCCTTACCTTTTGAGATATATCTCTACCAATGTATACTTTCTTAGGTGCTTCATGTGATCCAAGATTTATCTCCTCAAGATCAGCATGATCTTCTCCTTTGATATTCTTTTGAACTCTATCATGGTTATCAAAGATAGTCTCCAAAACAACAAGCCCCTTGGGCACTTTGTTAGTTCTAAGCTGAATGACCTCATTGCATAAGACAACCTCCCTTCCTTCTACTGACTCAACTAAGGCTGAACAATCAAATTCCTGACCATGATACTAATCCTCACAACTCATAAACTTCAAAATATCATTATCATCATCAAAAACTTGCCAATTCTCAATGTTATCTGGTATACTAGGCCTAGCCTGAATTTCAACTTTAGAGATACCGAAAAATGTAATATCATTTGGATTGATTGCAATATTAGCTAACAAGTCAGCCATCTTGTTATTACTCCTATCCTTCCACTCAATATTGAAGGCATCAAAATGCTCAATCAAATCCCAAACTGCAATCCTATATTGTTTTAACCTCCTATTTTTGGAAGCATACATTGACCTAACTTGGGACACCACCAACTTAGAATCACCAACAACACTTAGACATTTAATACCATGCTTTTGTGCCAACCTCAATCCTAACAACAAAGCTTCATATTCTGCTATATTGTTGGTACAAAAGAAATTCAATGTGAAAGAAAACTTGTAGGTGTTTCTATTAGGAGAAATAAGTAAAATACCTGCTCCTACACCATCTTTGCAATTTGCACCATCAAAGTACATTACCCACAAATCATCCTTCACATAATCAACACCTACCTTAGTAGAAATAGGTGACAAAATATGTTCATTTTCAAATATAGGGATCTCTACCCTAAAAGCATTAATATCAGTATCCACAAAACATGTAGTTTCATTATCAACATTTCTCTCAATCATGTGGCATACTCTTGGCTCTCGTTCAATCTTGACAAACTAATCATCAATCTTGAAAGTGGCATAGGACAAATCACACTGTAAACTTCCACCCATGGTAGCACTCCACTTTCTAGACAGCAACATCCCATAATGAGGAGGGATATCCACCACCAAGACACTCATTGTTAGCTCTTTCTCTGGATATACTGCCAACCTATATGGCATTGCACTGATAGTCCCAATAACTGGTACCTCCCTCTGATCCATTGCACAACATCTTCCTTGCACTGTGTCAACTTTAAGGCCCAACCTCTCCATGATTTTGAAAGGCATGACAGTATTAGAGGCACCACTATCAATCATACAACTCCTCAATTTCATCCCATTCACAAGAACACTTAAAAAGAATGGGTCAATATTCTCAAGGCTGGCATTGACAGAACTATCCAAATATATTGGAGGAATTTGAGACACAATTCCCTTACTAGCAACATCTTTCAAGGCTTTATCCTGAGATCCATTACACACAACATCATTTTTATGAACATTACCAACCCATGCAATAGCTTTGTCTTTATGTTCAGGGATCCTCAATAATTTTGACAATGGAACCTTAACTGTAATTTGTGACAATACAGATAACATGTCAATAGGAGCAGAAGAAGGAATCTCAATCTGCACTGCCTTAATATCCTTTTTCTTATCTGACACATTAGGTGTATTGACCACCCTCATTTTTTCAATCTTGGCCATTGTGTTAACTGGCTTCTCAATCTCACTAGAGGTCTTTTCAATTCCAACTCCCTTAGGCTCACAATTCTTACCTTTTACATTCTTGAATTTCACTATGTGATCACCTTTTGATTTTCTCTCACTAGTCTCTCAGGAGTTGGTACTCTTTATGAACATTCCTGTAGCTTTCTCATTTTTATTCCTTTCCACCATGCCTCTAGTTTGCACTTGGGCAATCATTTTTGCAGTAATCCTATCCATCTCTTCTCTAGAAGGTCTTCTCAAATTTACTGGCTCAGAAGAAGAGTTCATGTTACATGTTTTCTGATCAATGCTTTCACTATCAGAAAAAACCTCTTGATGAAAAAGGGCCTGATTGTATCTCTTCACATTAACATCTACCTCTTCATCAAAATTAGAATCATCCTCATATCCTAGATATGAAGAAACCATGTTGCATCCAACATCATCTTGTTCTTCTTCTTGATCTATTTCCTCATTGCCACAATCTTGATTTGCAGCCATAGATTGCGCAACCACACAATGCTCTGTAGAATGAGGGGACTCGCATGAAACACACCAAGGTATGTCCTCCATGACATTTATTGAAGCTTTATGTAGAGGGTCAGGGACACCTCTATCATTGTTTCCTCTTGCAGCGGGGATAATAGGCTTGCCATCCTTCCATTGGGTGTTGTAGGGGTAGTTCTGCAATCTATTCTGCTTATTGAAATTGTTGTTGAATTGAGGCCTCTCATTGGTAGGAGCACTGATGTTCCTATTTGTAGGTGCCTTCAAATCCTTTAATGCATTAAGCACCTTATCCAATTTATCTTCATCTTGCCTCCTAGATCTAACATTCTGATCATTTTCCCTTTTGTATTTCTTATCCCCAAACAACTTTGGGTCATCTCTCTTTCCACCCAACTTTCCTGATATTTTCATGTTTTTTTCAATATTTACAGCAATCCTAAAAGCATCCCTAAGAGTTCTTGGTTCTTTATCCCTCAATAAATATCCCATCTTCCCATCAAATGCATTGAAGTGTGTAGTTAGGCAAACATTGTCATCTAACTGCATAACTTGGAACAACTTGTGCATACCCTTCTGAAATCTCATATTGAATTCAGCTGTAGACTCATTTTGATTTTTTCTTATGGTATTGAATTCATTCAACATGAAGCTAGCATTAGGCCTATCACCATACTATTCTTTAAAACATCTCTCAAAAGAGTCCCAAGTATCAATACACTTATCAGGGAGCCTCTTAAACCAATCTCTAGCATCCTCCATTAGAGATTGAACAAACAATTTCATGACTACATCCTCATGCTCTACCTCATAATCATTGAGCATATCAACAAATAACCTAAGATGCTCCTCACAACTAATAGCATTATTACCAGAAAACTTAGGTACCTTATCTCTAATATCATTTGGAAAAGCATTCAAATAGCTAGGAATACCATCAAAACTAATTTTCCTATAGCCTTCTAATTTCATAGGTCTTCTTTGAAAGCTCGAACTAGTGTTAACCCTAGGATCAACATTAGCATCTATATTTATTTGTGCATTTGACTGCTGCCTAGGATCTGCACCTATCCTAGCAGATGAAGAATGAAATGAACTAGTAGCATTACTAAGTGGAATAGCAGTAGTCATAGATGGCATACCTAGTTCAGTAGCAGATGGGCCAAGAGCATTAGCTAATGAAGCCTTCAAAAATTGGATCTTTCTTTTCTTCTCTGTAATGGAAGCTTCAGCCTTAGCCCTCTCTAGTTCTCTTGCAAGGTCCTCATCTTCTTTTCTTCTTCTCTCAATTTCGGTGTCCTTATTTGAATCAGGTGGTGGGATCCCTGGTATTGTCACTGATTTACTTGCTTGGTCACCCACCATCTTTTTCTTTCCTTTCTCACAAATAACAATAGCAGGTCTAGTGATCCTGTGACCATCCTTATCTTTAGGCAAAGGGACATAACTTTGCACTTGTCTAACCACAGGGCCCTCCTTATCAAACTCATGATCTTGCAGTAAGCGCTCTTGCTCACTCCTCAAGGCCTCAAGATCACCAAAGACATCATGCTACAAAGTTCTAGGAGTAGAAGCAAGCATCTTGTTTCTCTCCTTCATTTCATTTATTTTTCTAAGAAGAGACTACCTCTCTATCGGAGCATTTACCTTTTCAGCCTCTCTCTCCTTCTATAATCTTTTGTGTATGGCATCCCGCTCTGCCAACTGCAACCTTAATGCATTCAAATCATCAAGATCTACCATAATGTCATCAGAACTGGATGACACATCCATATCAAGAAGATTTTGATATGGGAAGTGGACTTTCCTATGTCTCATGGGTTCTCTTCTGAAATGATCTTCGTCAAGATCCAGGTCAATCTCCAAACCCATCTCTCTAGCTTGTTCATTCTGACCTACAGGCAATGGACCTTTGTCCTGAAATACAACCTTTGAGGTATCATAAAATCTTTCTTCAGAGTGACCACCATCAGATCTAGAAACTCTATCTTGTGAACCATCCTCACTTGAGGAAACATGTGGTACTCTAGCTCTAGAATTTCTTTGTTCTCTCATGGGAGCACTAGTAGACTCACCATTCCTTCTAATCTAACTCTTCTTCCCCTTTCTAGGTAGTTGCTCCAGACCTCTGGATTCTTTCTAACAAATGACCTAGTATTCCTCCTCTTCTCCATGATCTACACTTAATAGCACTGGTTCTAACCTTTGAGTCACCACCCACCTAGGTGGGAAAACTTGAATTTTGAATACAACAGGAAAAGAAGAAAGCACTTATAACCATTCTCTCTAGATTCTCCCCAACAGAATCACTGTCTTGTTGGTGGCTCTGATGGGTAGGTCTTTCTTGGTGAATAAAATTTTGAATACTACAATATGACTGCAACCAGAGACCTAACAGATAAAATTCTTCATAGTTGTCCTCCCTAGTAGAGTCACCATTTTGTTGGTTTTTATCCCTGTGATCTTCACTTGCAGATTTATACTTTGATGGATAATTTATATAATGCTTTGACTCTATCACCACTCCAAAGTCTACAAAAAAGAGAGCCAATTAACAAGGATCAGAGATCCTCCTACACTTTGAGCATTATTTCTCAGGTGGGTGTACCCTTGACTCACTTCTCTAAATAAATCTCAAAATGATATACAACTATACCTCTTACAAACTGGTTAAAGATTTTATCAAATGAATGTTAACCCTGCAAACCTCAAGAGGAAAGACCAGTACCTTATCCTAGGGTAGAGAGTCATCTAATTGCATATGTCAATTGAACACCTTAACTTAAACACAATGGAATCTAGGGTAAGTGCTTTGCCTATTACCCCTTTCCCTCAAGCACAAGGACATCAAATTCTACACCTGGCTTCAAACTCACTGAACTCACCTAAAAGGCTTTAATCCTAACTTTGTTAGGAACTCAGAGATGACATCAAAATACTCTTTGTTTACCATATGCAAATACACTTTGTGACATTAACATATATGAGCTTGGATTCAAAGCAAGAAGACATACACAAGATGCAAGATTGGAATTCAATGGTATTCTCATTAACAAATTCAAGATCAATATACAATTCAAACAACACTAAGATAGGAAAAAGGAATAAGGATTAGACTCCCCTATCAATACAACATAATCAACAACCTGGGACCAAAAGAAAAGACTTTGGAACCCCTGTAAAATAAAAAGTTCTACCACTTATACCCCCCTAGTCATCTTGGAAATCTGCAACAAGCTATGGATGACTAGGGTTAGGGTTTCAACCACCCAACCTGCTGGAAATAGACAAAAATTTATTACAGGGGCAGGAAACATAGAGAGCTAAGGGAGAGGAAATCTTGGACTGATCCTCAATCATGCAAATCTTCACTGAAGGTACAAAGGATCACACAACCAGGCTCAAAGGACAACCCTACAACAAGCCTTGAGCACCAAACTTCAGTGTACAAACTCTGTAAACAATCCAACAACACCCTGGACCACACCACAAATGGTAAACCAATCATTTCTCACCAAACCAGGTCAATTTTGCAATGAATTTCAGTCCTTCTAGTCGTAGGAAACCCTTTAGAAATTTGAATTTGAAAACCAACGGTCACTTCCTTGGTGCCTGTAGAGAAACGATGGCCCACATTTAAACCTTCACCAACTTTAAGTCATAGCCATCCGATCTCCTTTACTTCATGGGCTTTATGACTTCCTTTGAAAATTAGCCTAGCTAAACTGGCAACAAAAACCTCTGCCAAACCATCATGCGAACAAGCGAACCACCTTAAACTTTATCAGTACTACTAAAACTTGTCCGCACCACTAACTTGGACCCCACCTAGGCCTGCCTGATGCCACATGTCATAGTCTTATTTGTAGTTCACACCCAATCATATTGACATAGGAACCATGTACTCAAGCCTTTGAAATGGATGGTGGGCGTAAGATCTTATGGCTCTGACAAAATGCATAAGAACTTATGCCGACCGTCAGATTCATCCTGGTCACAGACTTCTCTGACAACGGCCCCACTCACTATGCCCAGACAAGATGCCAGATCAATGGATGGTGCATGATCTGAAGGGGTGGGAATATTCCTTAAGATCATGCACTGACCATAGATTAAAAACTCTCTCTACAGGCCCCACTAACAAGATCCATCTCAGCAACCCACCAACCAATGAAAGAACTCCACTTTCGTAAACGTGTCACATCAGACCCACTGAGAACAATAGACCAACTGGTGAAATGGACGGTTGGCGTATGATCTTAAAGAATTTTAAGATTCCACCCGCTTACACACCAACCGTCGGATTGAAGAATCTCCCCACTGCTAACAACCATCTGACAAGGAATAAAATTGACGGATGGCGCATGATCTTAGGGAATAGGAATATACCTTAAGATTATGCACCGACCATTGATTAAAAAGTTTTCAAAGCGGGCCCAACTGACACAATCCATCTCACCATGACATGGATGAATGAAAGGACACCAACTCAACACACCATGGCACACAAAGACCACTTGGCAATCAGACCCACCATAGAACTGCCGCCTGAGAAAAAGGTACCATCAACAGTTGGCATAAGATCTTATAGGTCTAACAAATTCGATGAGAAATTACACCCAATGTCAATCTATTGACAATGTCAGGGCCCACTGAGAGGTTCAAACACAGGTCCCACTGACAATGCGCACAATCATTCACCCGTGGACCAATCAGGAAACACTGAAATAACACATCTGGTAGTCAGGACCTACTGAGAACCTACTGAGCGAGATTCTGAATGAATGACTGTCGCATGATCTTAAAGGGTTGGAATATTCCTTAAGATCATGTGACAACTGCTAGATCTTGGGCTACCTAACAACATGACCCCACCTAGGCCAAATCACTTCTTCCCCCGGCCAATAAGATATTGCCACGTGTGCTGAGCTGGCAGTGGTCCTACTTGCAAACAAAAGGTTACGACATAGAGATAAATCAATGGTGGTCTCATGATCTTAAGGCTCTGATAGGATGCATGAGAAGATACACTAGTCATTCAATTAAGGTGGTGTCAGAGACTGGGCCTAGGAAGATAAGGCTAAAGACTTAGGAAAATTAAACCTTGCAGGGTGTTGGAAACTTAGGAAAAATTAAAGGGACCCGCCGAGACATAAAACCTAACCGTGCATAAAGTAAAAAGGATTTTTAAAAGGAACATGCGGAAAAGGTGTTTAAGTGACCTGATAAAGTAATGCATAGATATAATAGAGCTAGGGCATTTTTTTGAATTTAAAACCCAACAGCTAGTTTTTTGAAAGTTTTTCCTAAGGGTTTATGCCATGGACCAAGAAAATATTGCAGAAAATAGGGGAAAGGACCTAGAGCTGTGAAAATTTTTGCACGTGCTAATAGATCCTACATCCTTAGTGAATGTTATTACTGAAGAAAATATTTTTATGAAAAGCTTACAATGTGATTCTTATGATACATTGGATGTATGGATTCAAAATTGCAATGGTTTTCTTTACCCATCATTTGGTTCTATTAATTTACCGGCTGAACTTTGTGGAAAAATTATGAACACCACCTTTGTTGTTGTTCCTACTTCTGATCAATTTCAAGTTAAGCTAGGTTTTCCTTGGTTGAATACCATGCATGTTGTTGCTTCACCTATCCATAAGTGTCTTAAATTTGTTCATGATGAAGAAGTGAAGATGGTTAATCATAGTTTATATCAACCTTCTAGGCCTAGAGATTGTGCTGCTCTTGATTTCTTTTGGTATTCATTACCTAATTCATGTCCTCCTCGACCTGATAATATTTTTCATTCATATCAAGCTTATAAACATTGTAAGATTATTTAATTAAGCATACCTCCTATGGATCTTAATTTTGGTCTTTTACCAACACCTTCCATACCTCCTTTAAATATGGCTTCTATTTCTGTTAATCAAGTTCCTTCTATTGCTCTTCTTAAACAACTTAAGAAAGATCCTGTGATTGTTCCTCCTATTGTTGATAATCTTATTGATCTTCCTAAAGAACCTAAGAAGGATCCTGTTATTGTTCCTCCTAGTTCTCAACCTATTTCAAATAAATCAAAATGTAATTGATCTTCCAATGAACATCATAAGAAGTGGCATACTCATGCTAAAGCTCATGATTCTCTTCTTCAAATATCTCTACCTTCCTTGGATAAATCTATCCATGATGTGTTATAAGAAGTTGTTATTAATAATGATGTTAAGATGCAGGATTATGATGATCCTATTCATATCTTAGATCCTATTCTGATTAATTTGGATGAAGAAGATACGCTTGATGATATTGATGATGTTAATGATGAATATGAGACTATTGACATTGACATTGATTTACCTAATATGCTTTCATCACAATTACCTCTTACACCTAGTGTCGAACATTGTGATTCTCAAGAGGATCCTTGTTTGGAACTAGCTATCATTCCTACTATGTTGGATATAGTCCCTCTTGTGAGTTAACCACCTTCCCTAAATGATATACAATGAGATAGGGAGAGTAGGAGGCATGCTTGATCAGCCTGTCCTTCATGGTAGCGTTGTTGTGTGTTTGCCTGATGTATTGTGCTTCTCCCATAATGTGTTTGCTAAATATTGTTTGATTCTTTTATACGATCCTTGTTACTTAGTTGGTACAAGGTGATAAAGGAATTGAACCTATTATTTCATTCCTCTATATGTATCTCTATTCTTCTATGCACTATTCCATGTTATGTTATAAATGTGCTATTGTTCGTAAATGTTTCCTTATGTAATCTACTTGGATTTGAGATGTGGTAGCACTAATTATTTTTGGTCTCCAAGTCATGGTTCGAAAAGATTCCCCTTTGTATATCTTATGTGACCTTTCCTCCTTTGTGATTGTAGTTCTACTTTCTTTGGGGAATGATGTTAATTGATTTGCAATAATATCATATATATTATCTTATGATCATATTGACCCCACGGTAGGTAGATCCCTTCTGTGTTCTATGTATGTTTTTATGATATTTCCCTTTGTCTGGGGGCATCTCAATGTGGAAACATAATCAGTAGAGATGTTTATGTTTCTATTAAAGCCATTGCTCCTGTTCAAGTGTTAGCAATGAATTTAACATGGGGGTATACACTCTACTCACCTATTGCCCACACACACTTTTTGATATGCATATATTATTTTTCAAGATACTTTTCTCCCTTTTTGGATTAGTGACTAATCCTTAAAGCATGGATTTATATTTTAGGATCTCTTGATCCCTCCAGTTTCAAATATACATATATTTTGATCCCTTAAGGTCAGAGGTGTCCTTAAGACCGGGTCTTTTTTATTTTTAGTTTTATTCTTATGGAATATAATATTCCTAAGGGTGAATCCTTGATGGGTTGACTAGTGAGTAGCCACATTCACTAGATGGTTCAATTCCATCTTTTCAGTTGCACTATTTTCTTGTGTGGTTCACAATGGGACATAAGTTTGCATTAGGTGAGGTAATCACACCCTCTTTCTCTCTCTAGAGATGTCTCTCTTACTATAATCTTGGAGTCGATGAGGACTTGAGTCTCTGGGGGCTTGAGGTTTCTCTTTGTCCCTTGGATTATGATAAGATTATCTTTTCATTTTGATCTCCTTTACCAAGAGTTTGCATCGAGTCCATACTCTTGCTAAAGTGGGGGCTTAATGTATCATCTTAAAATGGAAGCACTTCCATGATAAGAGTGTTTATCCCTCCAAGTAAGTGGTTTGGGGTCATGTTAAGCACCTTGATTGGGTCTTTGCATGTATTTGGCTTTCTCCCCCCGTTCTGCTTCCCTCTACACCTGTTTTCCACTTCCTGTTTGCATTTCCTAGCATTCTGGGTTGGGGTCCTAAGGTTTTTGACCTTAAGTTCAAAGTCAACCTTGAGGGTCAAAGTTGACCTCAATGCTAACCTAGGTCAGGGTTGGCCTGAACTTTGACCTAGGGCAGAGTCAACCTCATCCTTGACCCACATTTCAAATTTCAAGTTTTTTTGATTTTTAGGTATCAGGTTTCAGAAAGATTCTTTTTCCTGCCTCCAAGTTGGCCATTTTGGGTTTCAAAAGGGTAAATCCTTAATTTCATTTAATCTAGGTATATTTCTAAAGGTTAGGACCTAATTGGGATTTAATTCTCCAAGGTGGCCCCTCTAGAAGATTGTGCCCTAGTTCACTATAAAAGGAGGCCTTCCTCTCTCATTTGATCAATCAAGTTTTGTGAGAACACATCACATTTCAAGAAATTTCATGAGAAATCTCTCAAGTGCAAGAAAGTGAATTTAAGCATTCAAGCAAGCCTTTAAGCATTAAAGTGTTCAAAAATTCATTCATCAAGGAGATCCATTGCAAGCTATTGAAGGATTCAATCTCTTTGGAGCCCCCTTGAAGATCCATGCTTCTACATTCATCCAAGCCTCCTCATATGTAAAGATCCATTCAAGATTGGTGTTGAAGATCAAATGCCATTGATTTGAGACATCCTAAATTCATTCAACATCCATTGGAGCATCCCTACTTGTGGATTTGAGGATTCAAATCCTCTACAAGGAATTCAACATAAGCAAGGTGAATTGTTTCATTTACTTTGTTTATGCACATTACAATTTCAATTCAATTTCAAGGTTAATTCCTAAATTGGGGTTTGACCAAGGCAAACCCCCCATACAAACAATAAAACCTTCTTTTTCTTGTAGGTATAGGTGTGGAACTTTAGATCTGAGATTGGATTTGGATACCCTTTTCAAAAAACTTCCAGGATCTGCAAACAAAGTCAAAGTTGACCTTCAGGATAAGAATGTAGCCTTTGACCTTTTATGAGGTTCAAAGACTACCTATTGTCAAAAAGATAAAAGTTTTCTGGGTTTTCTTTGTCTCGGCATTTCTAGTCTGAAATAGGTTGTAGAATTGCCCGAAACTACACACAGACATCAGAAATTGGCATTTTCTAAATTTTCCCTATTTTGAGGTTAGTATTTGGCTTTCAATTATTTCAGATTTCAAGCACAATTCCATTATAGGGAAATATAGGGTTTTTTCCTCTTTCATATTCTCCATAGATTGATTTGATTGTGCATTAACCTTTTGGTTGATCAATTTGGATCTCTCCTTTGGAAATTTGGATTTAGAAGTGGATCTCATATTTCCCCCATGCATACATTATACGAGGAATACTATTTCCACCTATTCAGTAACTAACACAATTAATTAAAGCATAATTACCAAAAGCATTAATCAAAGCATACATTTAATTAACTAACTAATTAATCAAAGGATACAATTAATTAACATACATACATAAAAACATACAATATATATGAGTTGAAACATGAAACTTCAAACTATAGAGTTCAAATATGAAAGTACAAGAGCTAAAAAAGGAAGTTTATTCTAAAGCTCATGATACATATAGTCTGGATCCTCTCTATCTTTTATTATCACCAAAAGTTTTTCATGTTCTTCAATAGACAACCTCCACTTCTAATTGCCATGTCCTCTTTTTTGCAATGCCTTGAATTGCAACTTTGTTGCTATAACCAAGTGACTATAATATAGAACTTTTTTGTCACACATGTATTCAATAAATTGATCATGATTTATGTCAACCTTTATTTGCTAATAATAGGTTCCTTCAATAACAACTAAACTAGTTGGATATGTATGTTCATCATCATCTACAGTTTGTTCTGCCAACTTGTATTTTTCTTTCATGCATCTTAGTAGATAATAATCTACACTTTCTGCATTGTCAAGATCCACAACTATAGAAAAAATCACCTATACAAATGGATTCTATTAAAATTAAACATCACTTATATGATAAATTAAAATTAAATAAAAGAACATGTATGTGCACGCACCTATAACAACTAAATCAAAAACACACTCATAATCAATTGAATATATAGGATCATGAATGTTTATGTCAATGTCATCATCTTCATAAGGAGGCATTCTGATTAACTCCTTCATATCCCATTGTGAAACATATCCATTTGCAATATTCTCACGTTGACTCAATGGATTGTCCTCAATGAAGTGAGCACAAAAACATGATTTTTCTCTTACTTGAATCAAAAGAGGCTTGTGTTGTCCTGTAGTGATCAATTGATGTAAACTTCTAATACCAACAATTCTTTGACAATTGTAAGGATTAGATCAATCTATATCTGTTACAAATATGAATTGAAAGTTTCACATTTTTAGATCAATAATTATGAAAAGATAAACATGAACATGAAACCAAAATTTAAAATTTAAAATTTTACAACAAAATATAAATTACCTTTCACTTCCCAAAAATAACGTTTGTTGTATTTGGTGTCCCAAGGAGCAAAATGACTTTGACACCATTCAACAATTTTCTTTGAATTCTCTATCATGTTACTTGTACATTTCTGAATTATCAGTTTAAAGAAAATGGTTCTAAGCTAAAATTATATTATTTGATATATATATATATATATATATATATATATATATATATATATATATATATATATATATATATATATATATATATATATATATATATATATATATATATATATATATATATATATATATATATATATATATATATATATATATATATATATATAAAACTATTGAACACCATTTGTACCTGCAAGTTTACGTTGGCGAAGTGCATGCTTCATGCATGCTCCTGCTCCATCATGCTCTCCTTTTCCATGTCCACTTTCAAAGAAGTTCCACAAAAACTTAACATTTTGTCTAGCATGTTGCATGGCTAGCCAATTAAAGGCTATTGCAAATTTAAATTGTCCTACAAAATTAAGTTGTACATGCATACATACATGTCATCCTTTAATAATTTAACAAATAATTAAATGAAAATGAAAATAAATTGAAGTATCTATACACAACCATCAGACCAAATCCAGTGTTGTGAAGCCTTTATCCCATGATTCACAATATCTTCAAAAAACATTGCAAAACAATGAGCCACATAGCTCCTATCATGAACCTTATCATCACTGATATAGAAATGAACCTCCTTGATGATAATGCATTCATTTGGATTGGGACTTTCTACCTCATCCAAATCATATTGTGCATGTCTACAGGTCAGTTGCACAAATATTGCAACCTGCTCAGAATGATAATATTGAGCTTGAAGCTCTTTTTAAGGGGAAAATGTATAGTTCTCAGAGAAATCTACAATTGAAAGAATACAACCAAGTGGAAAACAATCTTTGAAATCATGAAACTATTTATCTTGCCATCATGCACCATGACAATGCTAGATATGTGGATAAATTAGAGTACAAAATCTAGTCATAAACTCAAGGTAGGGTAATTCACTCTCCTTCAATACAATTTTTTTGGATTCATCTCCGCTCTTTGTTCGATATGTCTCATATTCAAATCTTTTCCACAAAACTAGTGTTGAAACATTAATATTCTCAATTTGCAATGGAAATTTATGCAAATCTCCACAATCACTACATGCATTCTTTATACACTATACTTTGAACTCATCTGAATCTTCTAATTTATCACATAAAATAAACTTCACAAATTGTGTTGTACTTCTAGGGATGACCATATTTGAATCAAGAACTACCATAAATTTTTATATGATTGCAAGTATAGATGAAACTCAACATGATTTCAAAAACAAATTTCACAAACCTTATTTATGCTTTCAAAGCAAGGGTGCAACCTCTCAAACATTCTTTGACATATTTTCACATCTGAAAAATTCTTTTTGGAATGCTTCAAATAATTCACTTTGTGGTGTATCTATAAAATGTTTTGGATGTGCAGTTTTCATACCAGACTCTTCATCTTTCATCTGTATTGTATCCCTTCTATTAGAAGAAACACGAGAGTGAGTGGTCCAATATTCAATGACCAATTTTTTTGCATCTTCAGAAATTCTATCTTTTTGAGGAAGCCTACAAATATTTACCCATTTTTTTTCAATGTTTTCATCTAACATATTTCTCTTCCTGATATATCTTTGAATAGTTCTTCTAGATACATTTAGTAAATCAAAAATTGCATGCACTTGTTTTCTCTGTGTCAACCTCCTACTAGATAAAGTAGTCATAATTTCTCTACGTGCAACACTTAAATCAACTCCTCGACTTGAGTTATTAATATTGTTCAATGCATCTTGCAAATTTTGAACTATTGTTTGATTTACATTGTCTCCTAATTTTTTCTTATTTTCAACACCCAACAACTCCAAAACATGAGTCATTTCTTTTTTCTTGAATAACCTAACAAATAATTGAGCTCTTGCAACCATACTTTTATTTTCAAAATATTCATCCCAAAGTTTTTTTCAATGAGTTTTAATTGTACTTTCAGATAACATTTCTTCAGATGAAATTTGACTAAAAAGTGAATCCTCATTCATCTCCATCAAATTGCCCATGCCAAAAGATATATTTCCACCTCCAAAACTACCAATTTGTTCCCCTGTTTGAATTGCATCTTCTTGAATATCAATAGGTTCTTCTTGAACTTCAACAGGTTGATCTTGATTATGTTTTGTATGATATTTTTTGTCATCATTTGTTCAATCATATTTTCTTAATCTATTCCTTTTATTCCCCATTGCAAAAACTGTTTAGATTGAAAAATATAAAAGAATCACTTAACTGGAAAATCTCACACATTTCTATAAAAGCTTACGCTCATAAGCAACCAAAATATATACATATTTATCATTCACAAAATCACAACAATCTAATCTTGCAAAATTTCTCAAGGACAATGAAAAAAAATAGAATCACTCCAAAATCATCAACCTATCTTGGAAACACAATGAAGACAATATTTTCCAAAGAATAATTGCAAAAAAGGTTTTCAAACCCTACCTTAAACCACCAATCGATAGAAACCATGCAAAGAACAATCCAACAACCCTGAAATTTTCCAAAACTTTCAAAATCCCCTCATTCAATCTCTGAGCCAAAATCTATAAACCTGTATATCGAATACTAGCCAAAATCCTCTTAATAAATAAAACTGAATAAGGGTTTCAATGCATGCAACACCATAAATAGGTAAAATGCCCTATGAAAAATATAAAAGGATCACTTAACTTGAAAACACTAAATCAAGACTTGACATGCAATACCCAAATATAAAATAAAAATCATTAATAAATTTCAAAAAATATTAAAAATCACTTAATTCAAGATAAAAATCACTTAACTCTTACAAATAAAATTAAAATAATTTATAAATTTCAAAAAACTATTAAAAATCTATAAAAAAAAATGATTTATTTAAAAAATCAACCGCATTGTTAAAATTCAGATTTTAGGGGCTTGGTCATGCATAGGACCGTGTTTGGTCACCTATAGGTCTGGCCAAACTGAGTCTGGTCGGACCCCTTCCAGCTGAACCCGGTTCGGCCAGACCTATGTGGAATCCAATTTGGCAACCAAGTAAGCAAAAAAGGGTGGCTCTCAGAAGTTCTCACTTCTAGACCTGAATTCTATGTTAAAATTTACCTTTCTGTAAAATCTAAAAATACTATTTTGTAGAACTCAGAGTCAAGATTATGGTCATGTAATTTTTATCATGTTTTGATTTCATATAATATATTATAAGTTGAAAATACTTCAAGTAGGTATTTTAACATTTAAGAACACACACATTCAAAAAATATTAAAAATAACAAATCATGTCAGAAAAATAAAAAATTTATATTTAACACTAGAGGAGAGAGCCCTCTTCAAGAATATGTAATTTTTTTTTAATGTTGTAGATTTGATAGGGAAAATTTGATGTGAACAAAAACCTATTGATTTTGGGTAACACCGACTTTGGATAGTTATAACAGACAAAATATATACCGAAATCCAATCTTTCTTTTTTTATGCACTAGCTATACATGTCATCTAAAACATATTATGGAATCAGAGGAAAAAGATATTATTTGCATATAGTTTGTTAATGCGAACTAGACGCTAGATTTTCAACATATTTCAGCAATAAAAAAATAGACTTCAAAAATTAAAAAACTATGTCAATTTTTGTTCAATTTTTTTTTATTTAAAATAAGCATAAACTTCATCAAATTTTACACATTTCATTAGTTTACATCATCTTCAAATTCTAAACAAAAATGCCACTTTTATGTCATTAAAGTTGAAAATTTTGCATGTTGTCATCCTTTTCCTTTATAAAAGTGTGACACAGGTTTGTACTTTTACCCATCAAAGCCAAAGAGTACTTCAAAGATGCTACATTTTGATGAACCACTAGTAGAATAGGATGTCCTAGAAACATTTGTAGTTGAACTTCTTATTTTGAGATGTCATATGACACATTTTGAGATGGTGTATGCCACATTGTATCTAGATATGTTGATTTTGTAAATATCTACAGAATTATTGTTCATTTTGATATATATGAAACTTGATATTCAATCTAATTTGTTAATTATGTGTTGATTTATTCATTTTTAGTATGTAAATATGATTGTGTGTATGTGCTCATGTGTACGATTTATACCTTAAGTATATTCATGTATATTCAAGTACATTCTTCATAACCTAAGGCCTCATTTGTTTGCAGAATTGGAATTTGAGTCAAAACATGATTATCTCAAAATTAGGTTTTGAAATTCTGATTTTGTGTATTCAGAAGATAAACTTAGATCGTTTGGTTGCCATTTTCGAAATCAAAATTAGGATTGAGAAATTGTGAATCTGCAAATTTTCCTTCAAACTCTAGCTTCTCTAGTTTGTAACTATTTTGGAAGAAAATGTCCCTAAAATGTTCACAATTACTAAATTTATCTAGGAAAACTGTTGTGGATCAACAATTTTGCTCTGAAACGGCCACAACATTCACGATTTGGAAAACTTACAGTTTGGGTTTCTCACTAAACGATATAAATTCGAGTCTATATGAAACATGAGTCTAGTCCTCTAAGCATTAATTTTTCATTTTGTTGAAGTTAAACCTGTTTGGGTCTTTAGGTACCGCACTGGTGAGATTGCATTGGAAATGAATTAGACATCTTATTTAAGAGATCTGATACAATTGAAATAATTCAAAGTGGCTGTTAAGGTGTACAATAATCTCTATTTGCTCATCGGGAGTACTGCAACAAACATTTAAGCATGTAGAGCATTTTGATGGTCTTTCTGAGCCCAGAAGACCTGACCCAAAATGACCTTTCACACTATACCTTGGAATCCTGTACTTTGTAGCTTAATAACTGGAAGCCATTCTTATCTTCAACGAAATACCCAAATTTGGTACTAGAAGTAGCAGCAGTGCTGTTTTGATTCATTGCCAAAGCAGAAGCCTATTTATCTGAATGGATTAATGGAAATGTTAGGTGCCAAATCAAAAAATCAGATGCATATAGCCACTGGTGGCTTTGTAAAGAAACAATGCTTATCTGATAGACGATCTTGGACACAGACTTGACGGCCAAACATGGATCCAATGAAATTATTAAATTTGGTTCAGAAATTTCCAAAACTGGGTTATAAAATTGAATTCCACCTCTTGATTGGGAAGATAGTGCCGCCTGTTTTAGGGCCAAAATTGGGTTTTGCGGGACATAACTTGAATTGCAAATTGAGGAACCAAACAATGGATTTCATGAGATTTGGGAAGTGTTTCTGCCAATTCTGGTCCAATTCTCGCAAATAAATAGGGCCTAAATTCATGTGTATGGGCTACGTGCATGACTTAAGTGAATTCATGTGTATGCTTTATAATCTATGTGCTACATGTATGCTTCATGACTTAAGAAAATTTATGTGTACACTTTATGTGCTATGTGTGTTCACATGTGTAAACATTATTTAAGTGGATTCAAAATTTATGTGCTACATTGTATTCATGTGTATCTGATGCTCTCAACCAAGCAAATCCTTCAAAGTTCACTTCACAAATCCGGTGATCACCTTGTCAAATCAACTCTTATGAAATGTATCAGGTTAGAACTATATTATACATGTCAAAGACTATTGTAGAAGACACTAGTTAATTCCTTTCCTTCAAATGCCAATGAAATGATGCAATACAGACATGGAAGTGATAACAAGACAATAGACAATCAATTTAGTCCATTTAAAATCATAGACACATTCCATAATGCATTTAAATGATGATCCTTGGTCTCTTTACATTTGCCAATGACCCTTTATGGTCATGTCCCCATCTCCCTTGGAGAAGAAAAATTTGTCCATTGTGGGCATAAATCGATGCTTAAATCATGTATGGTTGGGTAGGTTTACCCTCAGAATGGTCCCACTTTTCCACTTGACACACCACAACGCTCACCAACATATGCAATGGTGCTTAGTGGACCTTGGGAACACTTTGGTCTGACATGTTCATAAAAGTTGTACTTAATTCATGTTTTGAATGAGGTTGTCACTAGAGTTTACCCTCCCAATAAGAGCTAATGGTGTAGACCATTCGGTGCTAGGATGAATGGTTTGGAAGAAACCCAGTGCTGCAACTTTCAACCAATCCTCACTGCAAGTTTTGGCATCAAGCGAGAGTGACGTGCCAAATTAAAAAAAATTGAATCTCCTAGAATAGAGAGAGGTTATTGTAGGCCTCAAAAACACAGTCCTGTAGCATCTCATAGTTCATCGATACCTCTCATAGGGTCTGAGATATGAGCCTCAAAAGATTGTTGCCCAATCGTGCTTAGTGCACCTTAGGGACACTTTGGTTTGGCATGTTCGTGAACATTCTAGTGACTCAGTGATCAAACTGGGGTTTTCAAAGTGTGTTTACCTGCCCAACTAGAGCCAATGGCGCAAACCATTTGGTGTCGGGATGATTGATTTAGAAGAAACCCAGTGGTGAAACTTTCAATTGACCCTCACTCTAAGTTTTGTCATTAGGTGAGACTGGGGTGCCAAAATCAAACAAATTTGAATATACCAGAATGGAGAGAGGTTATTGTAGGCCTCAAAAACATGGTCTTGTAGCATGTCATGATTTGTTGATACCTCTCACGAGGTCTGAGATACAAGCCTCGAAAGATTTTTACCCAATCATGTTTAGTGCACCTTGGGGACACTTTGGTCTGGCATGTTCACGAACGTTCTAGTGACTTAGTTGTCAAAATGGGGTTATCACTAGCATTTACCCACCCAACCAAAACCAATGGCACAAACCATTCATTACGGGGATGAACGGTTTGAAAGAAACCCAGTGGTGTAACTTTCAACTGACCCTCATTGCAAGTTTTGGCATTAAGCGGGACTGGCGCACCAAACTAAAATAAATTCAAATCTCCTAGAATGGAGAGAGGTTATTTTAGGCCTCAAAAACATGGTCTGGTAGCATCTCATGATTTGTCAATACCTCTCGCAGGGTCTGAGATATGAGACTCGAAAGATTGCTGCCCAAACGTGCTTAGTGCACCTTTGGGACACTTTGGTCTGGCATGTTCGTGAATGTTCTAGTGACTAAGTGGTTAAAAAGGGGTTGTCACTAGTGTTTAACCATCCAACCGGAGCCAATGGCAGAAAAAATTTGATGCCAAGATGAACTGTTTGGAAGAAACCCAATGGTGCAACTTTCAACTAACCCTCACTGAAAGTTTTGGCATCAAGTGAGACTGGCATGCCAAATTCAAGAAAATTAAAATATCCCATAATAGAGAGAGGTTATTGTAGGCCTCAAACACATGGTCCTTTATCATCTCACAGTTCATTGATACCTCTCACGAAGTCTGAGATACGAGCCTCAAAAGATCACTTCCCAATCGTGCTTAGTGCACCTTGGGGACACTTTGGTCTGGCATGTTCGTGAATGTTCTAGTGACTCAGTAGTCAAAATGGGGTTGTTACTAGTGTTTACCCACCTAACTGGAGCCAATGGCATAGACCATTTGGTGTCGAGATGAATGGTTTGGAAGAAACCCAGTGGTGCAACTTTCAATGGACCCTCACTGCAAATTTTGACATCAAGCGAGACTGGAGTGTCAAATTAAAAGAAATTTGAATCTCCAAGAACAAAGAGAGGTTATTTTAGGCCTTAGAAACATGGTCTTGTATCATCTCACAATTTTTTGATACCTCTCACGGGGTCCGAGATACGAGCCTCAAAATATGGCTGCCCAATCATGCTTAGTGCACCTTGGGGACACTTTGGTCTAGCATGTTCATGAATGTTCTAGTGACCTGGTGATCAAAAAAGGGTTGTAACTATCATTTACCCACCCAACCAAACCAAATGGCGTAGTCCATTCAGTGCTAGGATGAATGGTTTGGAAGAAACCCACTGGTGCAACTTTCAACTAACCCTCACTACAATTTTTGGCATCAAGCGAGACTGGCGTGCCAAATTCAAATAAATTTGAATCTCCCACAATGGAGAGAGGTTATTTTAGGCATTAGAAATAGGGTCTTTTATCATGATCTCATGGTTCACCAATACATCTCATGGGATCTAAGATACGAGCCTTGAAAGATCACCGACCAATCGTGCTTAGTGTACCTTGGGGACACTTTGGTCTGGCATGTTCGTGAACATTCTAGTGACTCAGTGGTCAAAATGGGGTTGTCACTAGCATTTACCCACCCAACCAAAGCTAATGGCAAAGTCCATTTGGTGCCGGGATGAACAGTTTGGAAGAAACCCAGCAGTGCAACTTTAAACTAACCCTCACTGCAAGTTTTGGCATCAAGTGAGACTGGTCTGCCAAATTAAAAAACAATAAAATATTCTAGAATGGAGAGAGGCTATTGTAGGCCTCAAAAACACAATCCTGTAGCATCTGATGGTTCATCGATACCTCTCATAGGGTTCAAGATACAAGCCTCAAAATATCATTGCCCAATCATGCTTAGTGCACCTTGGGGACACTTTGATCCGGCATGAACATTCTAGTGACTCAGTGGTAAAAATGGGGTTGTCACTAATGTTTAAACACCCAACCAAAGCCAATGGCATAGAACATTTAGTGCCAGGATGCAATCCTTCAACACTATCCCTTCACCCTAGGGAATCACCATTTTACTTTGGACACATTTGACCAATTTTGACTCAATGATTCCAACTATTACATTATTTGACGATACAAATGTACATGGAATTAAGAAAATACAAATGTAAGTGATGTAAAGGTAAGGGTGGTGGGTGAATAAACAAAAAATATTGGTTAATTTTCAAATGACTCTAGCAACTTCTCCCAAGCCTCAACTCTAGAAATGACTCAAATGAAGACACACACCCAACCGTGACAGTGCTGAAAATAATGATTTAGAAT
Organism: Chamaecyparis obtusa; assembly: GCA_027943335.1. Lineage (NCBI taxonomy): Eukaryota > Viridiplantae > Streptophyta > Pinopsida > Cupressales > Cupressaceae > Chamaecyparis > Chamaecyparis obtusa. Next base: position 312,951 of record BSBK01003533.1, on the reverse strand, counting down.
AGATTCAAAAAAATGCAAGATTCATTTGAATACTTCCAAAATGATAAGGAAAGAATTTTAGATCATTAGTAAATAAACTCCTATTGGCTATACATCCATAAATGTTCAAAGCATTACAAAATAATGGCAAGATTCAGAATTTTCATTCTATTAACTATGACAGTCCGTACACACATCACTTCATACCTATCCAATGGCTTCCACATTCATTAAAAGACCATTCCTCAACTTCCCCAACCTCTTCTAATGGGTTAGAGCCCAATTTGTTTGAGGTATTTAACATTAAAACTCAAATTCCCCTCAAAACACTAACTAGCCGTTACTTGTTTATATTTGAATATTTAAACTTTGAATGTTAACTTATAACTTATTAAATTTGTAAAATGAAAACTCGTAAAGCTCTCAAACACCTAGGAGACTTATTCTAAGCACTACTAAACCCCTAAACTATCCCTTGACTCCCTTGGGCACTAATTGCACACTTCCAAGAAATTTGGGCCTTTAGGCCATTAACCAACTCTTTACATTGCAATTTCATTTCATGACAATAAAAGACATTATAGGCTTTAATATGTTGTAGTTGATTCTCATACATTCCTTCTATATCTTCCATTCCCACTGGCTCTCATTAAATGCTTTCAAGGTCTTCATGTTTGCATTGAATGTCTTCATGGCTTGACTGGTTGTCCATGGTGCCCCTACACCAGTAAGGATACAAAATTAAGATGATACAAATATAAGGATAGCAAATTTATAGTAAGGAAACACAATTTTTGCACTTTACATGGCATTAAGTTGATACAAATGTGGGCTCTTAATATTTGCAAATCAACCCCATGGGGTATTTTATATTTCAAATTTTGCATCAAGTTTTTATATACAAAATTTGGCATCTAAATATGCACATTACATTTGATTGTTGTTTTTTAATATAAAAAATTTGGCATCTAAATATGCACATTACATTCGATTGTTGTTTTTATATACAAAATTTGGCATCTAAATATGCAAATTACACAACCATATATAAAAAATAAGTGTCCTTTCCTCTCCTAAAGTGTGTAAGTTTAACACATGGTACTCAAAATCTCCCACCCAAATTTTGCCAAAATCTCTCTCTCTCTCTCTCTCTCTCTCTCTCTCTCTCTCCCCCCGCTCTCTCTCTTAGGTATAATATTGAATATATAATATAAATATTTAATAAGTTAATATTATACTATTATACAATAGAGAAATAAAAAATAATGATATAATACAATGCTAATATAAAAATTTATATTATAATACTAATGCTATACTATTATCATTTAATATTAATATATAAAATAATAATTTGTAATATATAACTTAAAATTGAAAAAATACTCATCTCTCTCTCTCTCTCTCTTAGGTATAATATTGAACATATAATATAAATATTTAATAAGTTAATATTATCCTATTATACAATAAGAAATAAATAATAATAATATAATACAATACGAATATAAAAAATTATAGTATGATACTACTGCTATGTTTTTTTTTTTTTTTTTTAAGGTGGGATCACCACTTTATATATATATATATATATATATATTGATACAACCTGATTCTAAAGTACAGAGCTCCCGGAGAAAAGAATCAGAGGAAAAACTCCGTTCATAACCCCATCATGCAAAATATAAACCAAATTGGTGAGATAATTATGGGCTTAATTCACCATATATAATGTCACCTTACATTACCAAAACAAAATTTGTGAGACAATTACGGGCTTAATTCACCATATTTAATGTCACCTTACAATACCAAAACCTGATTACGGACTCAATTCACCGTGATGTCAACTTTTTTCAAAAGATAGTATAATCATAGATTTATACATAATCAATTGACCATGATGGAGTAGTCGCATGATCGCAAGAGTTAGAAAAGTGCCTTGCGATCATGTGACAATGAAAGTCGGGTGGGTTATTTAAATTTTCAGCCCATGAAGGTGGATATCCGATGAACAGGCGAAAGAAAGAGGAGCAATCGCATGATTGCAAGAGTTAGAAAAGTACCATGTGATCATGCAACAATGAAAGCCCAGGTAGGTGAGAGAGGTCTATGAAAAGATAGGGAAGATTAAATAAAAATGTGCTCTGCTAGAACCCACGTACGCCAACAGTGTAGACACAACAAAGATAGAGAAGTTGCATGATCGCAAGAGTTAGAAAAAGTGCCATGCGATCATGCGACAATGAAAGCCCGAGGAAATAATTAAATACTATATAAGTTCATTTTGAAAATATCTCAAAAATGATGGAGCAGTTGCATGATCGCAAGAGTTAGAAAAGTGCCTTGCGATCATGCGACAATGAAAGCCGGGTGGGTTATTTAAATTTTTGGCCCATGAAGGTGGATATCCGATGAACAGGAGAAAGAAAGAGGAGCAGTTGTATGATCGCAAGAGTTATAAAAGTGCCATGCAATCATGCGACAATGAAAGCCCGGGTAGGTGAGAGAGGTCAATGAAAAGATAGGGAAGATTTAAATAAAAATAAAAATGTGCTCTGCTGGGACCCACGTATGCCAACAGTGCAGACATGACAAAGATAGAGCAGTTGCATGATCGCAAGAGTTAGAAAAGTGCCATGCAATCATGCGATAATGAAAGCCCGAGGAAATAATTAAATATTATATAAGTTCATTTTGAAAATATATCGAAAATGATGGAGTAGTCGCATGATCGCAAGAGTTAGAAAAGTGTCTCGCGATCATGCGACAATGAAAACCGGGTAGGTTATTTAAATTTTTGGCCCATGAAGGTGGATATCCGATGAACAGGTGAAAGAAAGATACTAATGCTATGTTATTATCATTTAATATGAATATTAAAAAAAATATTATAATATATAACTTAAAATTAAAAAAATAAAATCAATTCAATTAATATTAACATAAAAAAAATTTAATATGTAACTTGAAATTAAAAAAACCATTTAAATTGAAATGTTGAATTAGGCAGGAAATTTTGGATATCTGATTAGGCTTGGTATTTGCCTAATCAGATATCATTCCTTTGCCAAATGTGATCTTGTTAGATCATTACTCCATTTTTTTACCATTACATGACATTCTTCTACTCGACGGGTTGCTTGTACTCAATTTTTTCTCAACATGTCTATGCTAACACATGCTTCCACCATTGCTCACATTATCTGTGTCTAGAATTTAGAGCCTCGGCCCGACAACCACACTAGTTGTATCTAGTGGTGGAATGATGCCATCACCCGTACTACTAGATTTCTCAGCATTTAGGGTCGTCAGTTGGCTTGTTACAGGAAGTGTGCCTATGAAGCCAACACCAAAGCTCTTCAAAATGGTTGAAATGCCTTTGTTTTGAACCCCTTTGAGGCTAAGCTTTAGGTTAAAATTGCTCAGCTTCACCATGAGAAACAAATTGCAGACAACTATGCTGCTCAAGGAGCTCAAATCAAAGCTCACCTCCACTGGTTGGAGGTGGGTGATAAAGATTATAAGGAATTTTTTCATGCTCTTAAAGCTTGTCATACCAACTCTAGCATTCAAAAAAAAAAAAGGTCATGAAACCCTTTCAGAGCTTCTTGATATTCTTCAAGATTTTGTTCAACACTAAAGTGTTTGCTTCTCAGGGAAATTCTATTTCTCGGGAAGATGCTCAAAAGACATGTATTGTTGTTGCTCCAAACTACCTTGCTGTCAAGAAGGGTTCCTTTTGTGAGAAACTTGTCACCATTAGTGACCTTAAAGAGGCCATCTCTTCTATGGTTGATGACAAGTCCCTAGGGTGTGATGGATTTCCCTGTGAATTATACAAGCATTTGTTGGATGCTATAGGACCTGACCTGCATAAATTTTATCTTGAGGCCTACCATAATAAAAGTTTGGGTGCTATTATAAATAAAGGGAATATCAAATTCATACCTTAAGCTGGTGACCCTGAAGATATCTATAATTGGAGGCCCATCACCTTGTTGAATGTCTCCTACAAGATTATTGCTAAGGCTTTAACGCTCAAAATTAGACATCTCCTTCTACTAATTGTCCGCCTAGAGAAAACTGGTTTCATTATGTCCACATATATCCTTGACAATATTATTGTTGTCTGGGAAGGAATGGAATGGGCTCGTCAATCCAAACAGCCCACATTATTTCTTAAAATTGATTTTTCTAAAGCTTATGATCACATTGAATGGCCTTTCATTCTTGCCATGCTGCAAGCTATTGGTTTTGGTCCCAATTTTTTGTAGTCTGTGGAAATACTTTTTGGTGATGCCTCTACGTGCATTATTATCAATGGGTCCCAATCTAACACCTTTGGACTTTTTAGGTCTATTCTCAAAGGTTTCCCGCTAGCTCCTACATTATATGTGCTTGTTGTAGAAGGCTTGAGGTACCTTCTTGCCAATTCTGTCTCCTTTGGATTAGTTCATGGCATTTATCTTCCTGACTCTTCTTCTCATCTTGTTAATGGACACTTTTTTGATGACTCCTTTATCACTCTCCTCGAGGATAAGGAAAATATTTCTAATGCCTTACAGTGCTTGGATACTTTTTGCCAGACCTTTGGGTCTACTATTCAATGGCATAAGACCCTCTGCTTCAGACAATCTTTCTTGCTAGCCCCTCCTTGGCTTGCTAAGTTTGATATGAAATGGGTTTAGCATGGGGAAGTTTTCCAGTTCTTGGGCATTCCCTTTTCCTTTCATGGTTCCTCTATGGACTTATGGAATACTGTGATTGCTAAGATTGAGAAGAAGCTTCAGTATTGGATCTCTAAACCCCTTTCTCTTGCGGGAAAATTCTAGATTTTTTCTAAGGTTTTGGATGCTACTCATGTTTACTATTCTTCTTGTTGGGCTCCCTCTAAAGCTTCGTACCTCAAGCTGGAGTGCCTTCTCAAAGAATTTCTCTAGGATTCAAGAGCCAACGGTCATGCATTTCATAGAGTGGCTTGGGAGTATTGTTGTCCCCCCAGAGACTCTAGTGGCCTTGGTCTTCTTTCCACTCAGAAGCAAGGGCTCACTCTTTGTGTAAAGTGGATTATTCATGCTCTCATTGGTGATGAGGCCTAGAAAATCCTTGTCAAGCATTGTATTTCTTTAGGCTACCCTATCCATAGGCTTGCTTGGAATAGAATTGCCCTTCAGACTATTCTCATTATGAGGGAGCTTGTTCAGATCTAGGGCACTTTCATCATAAAGAGCATATGGAAAGCCTAGGAAGCAATTAAGCCTTGCCTCTGGTGGAATGGTGATGGATTTCTTAATGGTATTTATTTCAATCAATAGAACCTTTGCTCGTCTCTGTTGTTTTCCATTCAAGGTATTCCTTTGGCTAAGAATCAAGGGGCCAGTACTTTGCATTTTTTCAAACGTGGCATTCAGACTCCTAAGGACCTCTTCTCCAGGGTCACTATGAGCCTCCACTCTTGGGATGGTATGAAGGTTCACTACCATCTGGCTCACCCAGATCATAAGACTTTTAATCTATTAGTTTCTACCATTCTAGATCATTTGCTTCATAAGCTTGGTGTTCAGTCTGTTTGACCTTGGCAGAAAGATTAGAAATGGTATCCTACCACTCCTTTTATCAATTACAAGCCGAGCTTAGGATATAGATGGTTATCTCCTCATCTTCCCATGGTGGACATTCTCAACCAGAGATGGCATCTACACTCTTCTATGTACCACTAGAGCTCTCATTTCCAGACCATTTGGTATCCCTTCTGTGGTCACCCTGAGACTTTTTTGCACATCGTCTATTTCTATAGGAGAGCTCAATAGTATTGGTAGTGGATTCATGATTTTTTTAAAACCCTTTAGGGCTGAGCATTTTTCCTGGCATATGATTGTCCTAGGAGATTCTCCTAGGCTTCCTTCCAAGTTTACCTAGATTTGGCATACTTTCAGGATGGAGATTTTGGTCACTTTATGGAAAGATAGGAATGTTGTTCTCTTTTCTCACAACTTTCTTGATACAAATGTTGCTTTGTATAAAAAAGCTTGCATAAGTAACAATGTTATGATGCAGATTTAGGTGCAAGCTAACAAAGCAGCTCTCGAGGTGGCTCACCTTCAGGAGTTTCTCAATCATTGGGGAAATGCTCCTTGCACGGTTGCTCGGGTTCCTCTTGATTTAATTTATGTAGAAGGTACCCCACCTAGGGGTCACCGCTATGGGTGTAGCTCTTCGGCTCACCGCTCCCATACTCCATGGTCATATACTCCCTGCCACCACTCTCCTAGAGGTGACGATGATAGTTGGTAGCACCGCTTGACTTCTTAGGCCCACCGTACCTATTGGGTATCCTAAAAGTTTTTTGAGGTTTGTGTCCAATTCCTGGTTTAAGTCTCCATGCGAGTGTTATACCTGGACTAGGGTTTATAAAGTGTTGTGAAAATGGTTTTTGACATGTTCAGAAAAACCCTTACCCTAGGTCTTGTCTTTCAAAATGTTTCCAATTCGTTTCTAAAATTCATGTGGCCCTCTTGTTTCTTTTTCTTGGTTACCTTTAAGTCACTTAAGTTGCTATTTGTGCATGTGCTTATTTTCCCCAAGTGTTCGCCGAATCGGGAAGTGTCTTATCAAATTTCAAAACAATCTGGCGATTCAGCGAATGAGTCAAATTCATGTTCACTATTAATATCAGTCGCCAGTTCTCTAGATCTTCCAGCGGTTATCCCAAACATCCAGTGAATTGGCGAATGCATTAAAGCCACGCTTTTTGATTACTTTGTTTGCTAAGTCTCCAAGTGCTTCGGCGGTTTCATTTTCCTTTCCGAGAACTAGCGAATGAGGGTTATCTCCAGTTCTCGCAATCGTTGGCGGTCTTGTGAAACAATCTAGTGATTCAGCGAACACTTTGTTCGCTTATTCTCAGAATCTGGCGGTCAAGGGTCGTGTCAACTAGAGAATTAGCGAATACTGTGGATTGTTTTCACAATCAACGACCCTGTTTTAATCTCAAAATATCTGTGGGTCCTGCATATTTGATCTGGCGAATGAGCGACTAAATACTTATAGTGCTATCCTCTAAATTTGGCGGTTCTGATGGTTTTCCCAAAAGATTTCAGTGGAGATAAGTTTTCTCACATTCGCTTATTCTCAGAATAAGTTGGTAACATGCTAAACAATTTAGCGATTCAGCGAAGCCAGTGGTCACCAGTTCTCTTAATAAAAGGATAAAGGTTAAAACAATCTGGCGAATAAGCGAATCAATGGATGATAAGTTTTAAGGTCTCAGTCGCTTATTCTCGAAATGAAATTTTCAATGATATGAAGTATTTGGAGAACTAGCGAATGCTCTTTGTTCGCTGATTCTCAGAATTAAATGGTTAAGGTTTTTGTTATTCAGAGAACTAGCGATAGCCGTCGATTGATGAAGATCAACGGTCAATCTGGAATCCTAGTATAAAGTGATGATTAAGGAAATATTCAGCGAATCAGAGATTAAAGGGGTTTGCTAGTTCTCCAGACAATCAAGCGGTTAAGTATATCTTTAAGCGAATGCGCGAACCCTTTGTTCGCTAGATCTCCAAGAAAATTGACCGTCAGTCATAATATTAAGAGAATGGGAGGTGGCTTTGTTCGCTAGTTCACCAAATGGTAATTGCAGTTAACTGTTTAAGTGGGAGCCCTTTGTTCGCTGATTCGTGAAATGCATGGGTGGTTAAGGATAGGATTCCGAGAACCCGCGAAGCTAGTAGTCGCTAGTTCTCCAAATTTGAACCAGGATTAAACAGGGATTCAGAGAACTCATGAAGCCAGTGGTCACCAGTTCTCCAGTTGCTAGCTAGGGTTAGCATTATATTCAGCGACCAAGAGAAGCCAATAGTCGCCGGTTCGCTAAATGGGCTCAGATGGAAAAGGTCATAAAGGGAAAAGAAAAAGAACCGTTGCCACATAGATAAAGTACTTTGTCGATCTGGACATGAAACCAGTAAGCCATCAAATCAGCTTCAAGAAGAAAGATTGCATGACGCAAATAGTTTTAAAGTACAGAATCATGATCATTGCCTCTTCACCTTGTTTTCAAGTAGTTTAATCTATCTGTCAACATTCGGACATGGCGAGCTCAAAATTTGAAATCTGAGGGTACATAAAATTGAATATGGGATCAATTAAGGAGATTTGCATTAACTATGGTAGTTGCACACCTTGGATTCATATCGATAAATAAGTTGAAGCTCATTGTTTATTTGTTCAGTCTCAGAGTTTCTGTTTGTCTAGAGAATTTCCGAGCATAAAGCATTTGAGATACAAAGAATTGAAGGTGTTTCTGTAGCAAGGATGAGTCAACCTAAGAAGAGTGCAACATCTTCTAGTAGTGAGGCCAAGTCCAAAACTGGTGAGGACAGGAATAAACCAAATTTTTCAGATGAATTCCTAAAACTGTTGCCGGGCTCCAGTCAGAACAAGAGGGCTATTGATGACGTGTTTGAAGATCTTTTGGAACGATGTAGAGACCCAATCACTCTAGAATTCTCAGGTTACACTATTTTCAACTTCTTTTACAACAATAAAAATAAGCATGTTCCTGTCTGTAATGGTTGGGTGTTAGGATTGGGAAAAATGGTTGTCCCTGATGTTTTCCTAGATGTTGATTTAATTGTTGCCCTAGCCAGAAGTTATGACCCTATCTCAAGGACAATTAGAAAAGAAGACCAATCACCCTTAGTTACTCTTGATAGGGGATCTTTTATGAAAGCTTTTGGTCTATACACATCCTTTTCAACTGAGATTGATTTGAACAAAGAAAAGGCAAGATACAGAAGCAATATAGGGTTAGTAAAAGACCAGTTGGTTAAACATATGCCAAAATAGGATAAATATATAGCCCCCCTTCCTACTAACATGAATGCCCCATACCAGTTCAAATCCCTCCATCATTATATGAGATATACTTGCTATGCGTTATGTAGAGTTTTGGGAATTGATGGGAATGCAGAATTTTTACCAGCTAACTTTCTGATGATTATCTTGGATATTCAAAATTCCTTGGTAAACACTGACTATGATTACATTCAGTATGTGATTGATAGGATGCATCAAGGGCTGATGTCTGTCAAATAAAGTAAAAGTCCTATTGAGTTCATGCATTATTCTTTATTAATGCATTTGATTCTATTTTTCAACATCAACAGTTTTGATGTAAACATGTTAAAACCAAGGTTCACTTTCAAGGATCAGCACAATCCAATGCAGTTGTGGGTGAGAATATGGAATTCTACCTCCAATGAAGCAGATTTTTGTGTTTTTCAAAATTTCATTGTCTTTCCAATTATCAGGATGCTAGGCATAAATGTCACCAGGCTATCTCCTAGAGTCCTTAGGCTTTTAAGACCACTGCAGTATGTGGATAAGTGGGATGGAAATCATAATTGGGGTGACTTCTACTTAGGAGATAATTCCACAATTATCAGAGTTTATGGTTGTCCCCAACCCCCACATTTATTACCAAAGTATGTGCCTCCGAGAGTGGCTTGTTTGGAATTTGTTTGGCAATTGATGTGTATAGATAGAGAGCTTCTGGCCCCTCACAGAAAGGGTACATTCACACCCAGGCAATTTAGGGTAGGTGACTTCCTGATAGGAAAGAGGGCTTTTCCTCAAATTAGTGCATGGCTACAACAATTCAAAATGGTTACTGGTGCTTGTAGGCACATAGATCCTGAGGGCTTCATCAAGATTGCCAGGATGACTTACATCCCAAACATTGGTGTGATCAAGGAGCATGAGGGTTTAGATGAAGAAGATGTGATTAGAAACATTTTAGATGAAGATGAGGTTAAGAGGAGATGGTACAGATTCTTTGATTTAGTAGATTTGTCCAACCAATTGAAAGCATCTTAGATTCCTTTTGATGGTTTTTTCCCCGATCTTCCTTATTTGAGAAAGATTGATGGGATGATTGAAAAATATGATACCTTGGCGAATCAATTGGAAAGCCTGATTGATCAGAGTAAGCCAGAGAAGAAGAAAAAGAAAGATTATTCATCTTTTGATGAGGAAGAATTCACTGATGAGTCACAAGAAGAAGATAGTCCTCCACAGGTTGAGGGACCACCAGTTGTTGATCTCACTCAAGATCAACCAGAAATAAAGGATATCTCAGAGCCACCATTGAAGAAACAGAGGCTTGAGGAAGGTGAACCTTCAAGGCATGAGAAACAAAGAAGGGAAATTGACTGAGCATCTGCTCTTGTACCAGGTGATAGGCCATATCATCATCAATTGAGGAAAGCAATAAGAGCAGGCAAGAAAATGGCCATTGAGCAAGAAAGCAGAGAAAAGTCCTTGTGGTTGGAGAAGGATATCAGAGAGGTCTATCAGGAGGAATTCTTGAGGGATGATCAATTTATTAAGACTGATGAGTTCAAGAGTTTTCTCATTTGGAACAAGCAGCAAGAAGTAAAGAAAGCTCTGCCTTAAGGTATGGAGCCAAGTGAAGAAACTTTGAGAGCTCTTGCTTCATATGATCCTAGCCTTGATCCTATAACAGTGGATGAAGCCAGAGAATTGGTTAAATCAAGTGGAATGTTGTTAACCCTAGGATGGGATCTAACTTCTGCATTCCTCATTGATCAATTGAGAAAGAAACCAGAGGGTAGCCTATCATATGAGGTTCACATTGGTGACATGATAAGAGGAAGTGGCTATGACCCTAAGTCCCAAGCTGTTGCAATGTGGTCTATGGCCCCCAAAACCCAAAAGCCATCTCTATTGAGTATAGAGGATAAGATGGAGGGGAATAAGATTATATGGACTGTACAAAATACAACAGACCTTGAAGTCTCCAAGGCAGTAACTCATTGGGCTAATTTGAATGAAGCCAAGACAGCTCAGCTGTCAGAAAGATATGCTAAATTGTTTGAAAGTTCAAGCATGGTAGCCAAGGACAGAGATTTGAAAATGATGAAGATCAAACAATTGGAAGATGAGCTGGCAGAAATAAAGGTCAAACTTGAAGAAGCCTCAAAAATAATTCCTCCTCCTCCTTTGCAAGTTGAGGTACCTGTTCAGATCAATTTGGAAGCACCTGAGGGACCTGCTGAAGACTTGGAAAAGGTGAAATTGGATGCATCCCTGGACACTATAGCCAAAATAGTGCAGTACAGGCAAGACAAAATAAAGGACAAGATGGATGTAGTTCATAAATCAGTCAGCCTATTACATCAGACCAATCAAAAGGTGAATGACTATTTAGCCACCTTGGAGCCACTCTATAGTATTTGGTCTGGGAGGAATTTGTTGTTTGATAAACTTGACAGTTTACAAGAACACAGGCCTGATATCCCAAAAGTAGTGACTGATGTATTTGAAAGGATTGGCCTAATAAGTGCTGCGTCAAAGTTTTTCAAAGGAAAGTCAAACCAAATAAAGGCTAGGTTAGCCATGTTTGATAAAGATTACAGCAAGTATTTGCCCCCGGTATATGATGATAATGGAAATGTGGTCAAGCTGGAAGATTGGAAGTTGTCAATGGGTCAGTTGGTAATCAAGAAAGACGCCTTCCTAAAAGATAATAAGGCTTTGGATGTGGAAATAACTAACAATATAATTGATAATTTATTCAAAGTTGAAAGTGACTGTATTAAGTTTATAGTAGAAGTTAAAAATGTGACTGATTCTACATGGGAACGGCAAGTCAACTTATTACAGGAGCTGTAGAGTTACGACTGGCCATCTGATGATGATGTGGCAGCTTGGGAAAAGCTAATAACAAAGAAGAAGAAAAAACCGGTTATCCAGCTGACAGAGGAGGAAGAAGAATAGATTGCACTTGGCACCTGATCCAGAATTTGAGGGAGAGCGTGTTCAAATAGAGAATGATGTAAATTAGCTTGTAATGGTGGTCATCATTCATATAACAAACTTGGTAACTGCTCTGAAAATATCTACAAACAAAGGTGCCAGCTGCGGAAGTTGTTTAGAATTGAAAAAATATGCCTTGCCATCTTTATCAAATATCTTTCTGTTTGTATTTTCTTTTGTTTTCTAGTGCAAATTTCTATCAGCCATCCGAAGCTTGTTGCATCCTTTTGAGGATTCCAGGATGGTTGATTAGTATAAATAGTCAGTTTCTATTGAAGATACAGGTTGGAAAATGTTTTTGTAAAGGAGAGGTCCAGAATATAGAAGCTTATTTTCTTGAAATCAAGGAAGACTGTATGAATGCATTTGATCAATTAATACAATACACTGGAGCTTTGTTACTATCATTTGATTGTCTTTACATATGGAGTGTTTTAGTTTCTTTGTGTATTTAGATTGTAAGATAGTTTAAGTACATCTTTCACAAGGTGAATGTAGGGGTTGAGCTTAAGTTTCTTTCAAGGAAAGAGTAAAATCTTAGGGGAGGTCTCTGGGAATTAAATATCTATATGTGGATTTGATGACAGGTGTAGGAATGGGAACAATGATATGTTAGGCATGTCATTTGAGTTTCATTGTATTCATTTTAATAGATATATGTGAAGGTAGAGTTCGACTCTGATGCCCAACGGATAAGGGACTGGTTTTAGATCCATTTACATTGGTTTACCATCCAAGATATAATTGACTAAAATTTTACTTTATATGCATAATTTCCAGACTTGAGATATTTTATGACAAGTTCATAAATATGTATTTCAATGCTTTGAAGAAGCAATAAATGAGCTTAACCCTTCCCTGAGTTTAACTCTAAAAGGAAGAAGGATGAATATCCTTAAGCCATTGTTTCGTGTTGCTGTTTATATAGTCCATATCATGATGTTGTGTATCAGGATAATTTGGGTTATACTCAGAGTTTTAGCAACTTATTGAGTTGAATTTTGAAGGCAGTAACAAAGCAGTGAAGGAGCAAGTTCTCAATTCAGAGCTCAGTTGAACATTGAATTGATAGAGGTACACCCGCCTGAGTATATATTACTCAAAGTGAAGAAGGTCTTAACCTTAATACCTTAGTAGTTTGTAACTTGCTAGGTTATAGCCATTGGGATTATTTGAGTAATTGACTAATCTGCAGGTTCAAACACTAATAGTACCTCTAGGTGGTCTCCAACTCTGACTCAGTTTGACCCTCTTGATGCTCCTGCTACTCGTCGTGGCTCTGATTGGCCTCCGACCACCTCCTCCAAGTTCCCTTGCCTGGCTCTGGCTATTTCTCTACCTTGGGCGGAGGAGAAAGATAATAATAATGTTGAAGATGATGGTTGGTCAATTCCTAACCCTCCTATCAATCCCAATGATGTTTGGGCTTCTGATGATAGAGATCCTCCTCCATCTATTGGCACTGCTCTTGCAGCTTGATGGATTTATGCTTTTTTTTTTATGAATAGTTTCTAGTTTATGTTACTGTTTTAGACTTCTACGATACGGACTCTTGTGGGGTGATTTTTATGTCCCTCAGCCCATTTTTTGTGAATATGTAACTTTTATATTAAATTAATAGAAAATGCACTATTAATCAAAAAAACCTTCACCAACAAAATTGATATTTTTCCCCAAAACTAATGAAATATTTCCTAGGATTTTACACCTTTACTTAAGGGGAGATTTCTTAAAGTTATCCCTAATGCCAAACCCACTACCAAGAACTAGGAAACAATTGTCATTTTTTATTTAGATACCACCATGTCTCCACACACTCTAAGGTTCTCCTTCCACCAATATGGTATCTACATTAAAATATAAATCTAAATTTAAATTCTATGATCTATACATATATCTAAACAATATCTATAGATTGAGACACAACTTAAAATGATCCTATAAAGGCTTACTGCATGCAAACCAAGCCAAAAGAGGGATAGAAACAAATAAATCTTTGTCATGTATCAACTTGATTCCTCGCTCCATCTCTAATAGTCTATTCTTTCCAGCTTAAAGAATCATATGAATTATAATGAACAAAGGTTAAATAAAAGATTGTAGAGGAAATATAAAAGAAACATGTTTGTTTCACATAAATAAAAAAATATTTAGCGATTTGAGACTAATGAAAAGAGGTCTCTTAATTTCATGCTCCAAAATTGAAAAAGGTAAATAAAAATGAACCTATCAGTAGTATACTTAGGATGCTCTAGAACTAAGAGAGCCTCTCTCTCTCTCTCTCTCTCTCTCTCTATCTCTCTCTCTCTCTCTCTCTCAAATCCACTTTAGGTAATGCACATACATTACTTTCCCTAAACATATTCATAATTTTTCCCCTAAAATTATTGTGAGGATTATATTTAGGGATAAAAAATTTGAACAAGCTATGTTCCCTTAATCGATTCATATTTTTGGTTGCTAATAATGATATCAAAGCTTTATTTCCTATAAGAAATGGTTGTAGTGTACACATAAAAGTTTTGATATTATTTTTAGATAGAAAATCTAAACATATCTTTAATATTTCATGTCTCTCACAAAGATAAAGGAATAATATTTCCAAAATTGGGATTAATTACAATATTAGCTCAACATTCTTATTATTAAGGTACAAAAATACTTCTTTTATGGATTTTTCATGACCAATGAGAGAGGGATTGTGAATACCTAGTTACCATTTCCCTTGGTTTCAATTGTTATGAAACACATGTGAAGATGGAACCTAATCATACTACTACAACAAGTAGAGGATTTGCAATGCAAAATTTACTTCATTGAGCACAAATATAAATTCTTCCTAAAAAATTACTTGTATGTAACTAAAGATGACATGGACAAACCTTTCTTGCATGCACATATTTAATGAATTTGAGAGAGGGAGAGAGAGGGTGATAAACATACTTTCTATCAAGGTAGATTGATGAGAGAGGGAGAGGTAAGGAGACTTAAATATCCTTGCAAGTAGGAATAACTTTCCTCTTTAGTGTTTCTGCTGCAATACTATAAGGATTGTTGAAGTATAGCATTAACAAGTTCTACTACAAATATGTTTCTTGTTCATTATTGGAAGGTTAATTTGAAGCATTAAAAAATATCACATCCACACACTTGAACAACATATTTTTAGGGATTTACCAAAGAGATGCCCCATATATATTTCTCTAATATTTAGGTTTACTGGTGGTTTTTGGCCTAAAATAACTAAACAACACTTCTTGATTATATTTTCCTATAAACTTATATGGTTTTCATAGTTCTTATCAAGTATTATAGCTTAATCAGACAATATTTTGAATGTGTCTATTTGTGTGTGTGTGTGTGTGTGTGTGTGTGTGTGTGTGTGTGAGAGAGAGAGAGAGAGAGAGAGAGAGAGAGAGAGGAGAGAGAGAGAGAGAGAGAGAGAGAGAGAGAGAGAGAGAGAGAGGGGGGGGGGAGGGGGGGTTGGGTGGAATAGTATTGTGAGGAATCTCTTACCGCTTCAATGGTGCCAACAAAATGTTATGAGGAATCTTTAATCTACTGCTAGCAAATTCAAATGAAAATATGTTTCTTGTCCGCTATAAGAATATTGATTCAAAACTTTTCAAAAGCTCACATTCACATACTTCTACACCATCTCATATGTGTTTTCCTTAAATATGCTTGATATATATTTCTCCATAGTTTCTAGGTTTTTTGTGGGATAATGACCTCTAATAAAAAAAATATTTCTTGATTATCTTTTATAGAGAAATTATATATGGTTGTTGTCATCCTTATCAAGCATTTTAACTAAGTGTAATAAGAGTTTTGATTCAAAAAAGAGGGGAGAGAGATGGATAGAGAAAGAAGTAGAGTGCCATGATACAATGAGGTATGCTTTTCCACTTCAGTTGTGCCATTGCATTATTATAAGTAACATTCAAATCTTGTGTTAATGAGTTCTAAAGTAAGTATGTTTCTTTTCCAACAAGGGGTTGATTAAAAACCTTTCAAAAGCTCACATTCACATGCTTCCACAACATCTTGAGATGTATTTTTCTTTGAAGATGAACAATAATTATTTCTCCACAATTTCTAAGTTTCTTGGCGGGTGACGACCTACAATAACAAAAAAGTTTACCTGATTATCTTTCCTAAAAAGATTCTATCATTGTCATCACCTTATCAATTCTTGTAGCTATATTTGGTAATAGTTTTAAAATTTTTATCAAAACATAAAAGGTTAATTTTTTCCTTAATATGTTGAAACTAGTGGGATATAATGCTAGATATTGTAATCACAAAAAACCCAAAAATGGTCTAGTAAACTATGATCTCCTCTCTAACATTAAAATTTAAATAATAGACTACATCTTATGCTTAATCAATTTTACACACTGATGTAACCTCCTATTTCTTGATCAAATCATCATTTTATCATTTATTTGATGATATCCTAAAGTTTGACCACTTTATCATTAGCTTTATTTAATCAAAAGATCATATCCCTTTTTAATTAAATAAAATCCCCTTTATCCTATGTGTGCACATGAAAAAGGAATTTCCTAATTTAAAAAAAAAAAAAGAAAAAGACTTTTTTTGTCTACACATTGTTTGCACACTTTCCAAGGTGAGTGGAATCTCCTTTTGCATCTTAATCTCTTCCAGACATCTTTTTGTCTCTTAATCATGTCCATTGTTTTATCCTCTTGAGAATCTTGTGCACAAAAGTCAGAATGAGAATTATTATCTACCCTTAGATTTTTCCTCTTAATCTCTCACTATCCATTGCTCTTTAAAAATGAGGCTCTCTCCTCACTCTTAATCTTATAATTATGTTATTGTTATGCTATCATTTTGTTTAATTTCATTCTAGAGAACTTGAAGAACTCATCTTGCATCTCTCATTTTAGTTTATTTTACTTGCATCCTAGATTAGTATTTACTTTTTGCATTTAGCTTAAATCACATAGCTTAATTAGGAGGTATTGTAATCTTGTTAGATTAGATTTTCTTTCATTGTTCTTGCATTAGCATCATAGCTTAGTTCTTGCATCTCATCTTAGATTACTTTCATTTGCATTATCATATGAATCTTCCATTCTATGGTGCACCTTGCAAGGGTCTCTCTTTAAGATTCATTTAAGAGACCATTCATAATATCTTAGATTCTTGCACGTCATAAATAGGAAGCTATAAGCCACTTCTTAAGATTTCATTCTTCATGAATTCTCTCAAGTGTAATGGTTTATAGAAGTGTGTCACATTTTCATCACATAGATATAGATTTTGTATGTATATGTGGTAGGATGAGGGATTGATATTTTTTAAGGTAATGATAGATCAATATGGTGGTTATTTTCAAATAGTTTTATCAATGTTAAAAATGAATTTCAAGTTATAGTGTTATACATGAACTTTATTAAATAAGTTAATAGATACGATATCATGATAATCGTCTATTACAATATAAAAATACAATTTATTATTGGTACAAGTGGTATTTGAGATGTTTCTAGGTCTATAGATTTTATATCTTTGTTTTACAAGTGTATTTTTCTATTCAGAGATATTACTCATGGTAGAATGATTAAGATGCTATAGTATAAGTATAGGATGTGAGGATGATTTGTCTTTAATCTAGGCATGATTTAGGGTGAAGTCATATAGAATATACTTGAAAACACATAAAACTCTTTGGATAGAACTAATTAAGCCCATAGTTACTAGTTTTTAAGCTTTACTTTCTATTTTTTTTACTACTCCCAAGTTTCTTAACCCAAATGTAGCAAATTTTTTCAAAAATACAAAAAAATAGCTCTTAAAAATAATTAAATATAAATTGAATCTACATAGAAGATTTTGTAAATCATTAGTTAAAACTATCTTTAAGTTCTTGATAATATTTTATGAATGAAAAAGTGTGAGAAATGTGAAAAAAAAAACTATTTTAGAGGCCCCAAAATAAATGAAAGTTGGATACAATATTGTTCTATTTCCCGTAAATGAATATTTCAATACCAAGGAATACCAATGGTTCACAAAAAATAGTTTCAAGTTGGCTAAAAATAGCGAGTGATAATTAATGTGAATACTAGTTTTTAGATGTTGAATTTAGTCAACAACATGGTACTGATATTGGCTAGTAAATAATTTCTATATGAGGATAAAATATTACTTAATGCATAGAGTAAATGTAAATGAAAGTATTTCTTAATGCATGGAGTAGTACGGGCTGATAAATAATTTCTATAAGAGGATAACATATTGCTTAATGAATAGAGTTGTGTTTTTAAGAAATTACAATTGAATAATTGTAATCTTCGACTATATATCTTTGTCACGAAACCACTAACATCTAGACCTATGAATATAACATTAAAGAACTAACAAACATCATTCTCACATGATCACCAAAATATATATTTTTCTTTCATTGTTCTATAGCACTATCATGTCCAACACATGCCCTTCTTTAGAACTATCTTCCTTCTTCTGGTCTTATTCTGGACCACTAGATATACTTGAGCATGCCTTCAACAAATACGTCTAGGCACAATGTTTGAGAAAATATCTCTTGACCACAATGTTTGACATCAATGACAACCATACAATAACAACTAAACATATTTTTCCAACATACCTTATATTGGCTTGATGTAATTTGATCGAGGTGAATTTGAATGTGTTAATATGCTATTTTTGATAAGAAAACATATGCAAAGTAGTGAAAGGCACATAATCCTCTTTTTGAGATAGGCTATAAAATTATAAGTGTAATTTAGAGTAGGCTATGGAGTTATTCTTTCACTCCATTATATATTGCTTTAAAAGTTTTTTTTAAAAGAAGTTTGAATGCTTCTATTTAATATGTAGGAAAATTATAGGATATAATGCTAATGACAGATGTTGTATTTATGTGAGATAAGATAGGGGATTAGTCTTTTGTATGTATTGATAGAATGGTATTATGATTATTTCCAAATACTTGTGTCAAGAGTAAATTTCAAGTTATAGTTTATTGAATGAACTTAATTAAATACAAATAATAAATAATATTTCATGTTAATAGTCTATTGCAAAAAAAAAAAATATTTATTTTTGGTATAATAGATATTTTAGATATTTTTAAAGTCATGCACTTCATGTATTTGTTATACAACGATCATTTCCATTTGGAAAATTTAATAATGATATAATGATGAAGATGATGTAGTATCAATATGTTATGTGAGGATGATTAGTCCAATATTCAGACATGATCTAGGGTGAAGCCACAAAATATTCTAAAATATACAAAACTCTTTGAATAAAACTAATGAAGCTCATTGTTACTAGCATTTAAGATTTAACTACTCATTTTAATAGTAGAAAAAAAATCAAATTAAAAAAACTAAAAAAAATACAAAAAGAATAATTATATTTAAAAGA
Source organism: Chamaecyparis obtusa (assembly GCA_027943335.1). Taxonomy (NCBI): domain Eukaryota; kingdom Viridiplantae; phylum Streptophyta; class Pinopsida; order Cupressales; family Cupressaceae; genus Chamaecyparis; species Chamaecyparis obtusa. Next base: position 293,694 of record BSBK01003533.1, on the reverse strand, counting down.
GTTAAATATAAATAAAATCTACATAGAAAATTTTATAAATCATTAGTTAAAATTATTTAAAATTCTTGATTCTTTTCAATAAATGAAAATGTGTGATAAATGTGAAAAAACATTAGTTTTTAGTGCCCCATAATCCACAAAAGAAGGAAATAGTATTGTGTTTATACCTTGAATGAATCTTTGGATAACAAGGAATCGATTCTCAAAAATTAGTTCAAGTTGGATAGAAATAGGTAGTGAAAATTTATGAGAGTATAGGTTAAATTAATTTTAATTAGGTGGCTAGTACTTGCCTTTAATTTTATAATTAATTTTAATTTTATTTTTAATTTATATGTGAAGTTATTTTTTAATTATAGATAATAATAAAATTATTATAATTATCATTGTAATAATAATTTTATAAATGATTATAAAATCTAAATTGTAATTAATTTAAATTGTACAATAGTTTTATTTATAATTAATTTTAATGTTAATTATGTAGGCCAAATAATATGACACAAATTACACATTAGACTTTTGCTTGTGAAAAAAAATATTTTAAAAATCTAAAGAAAATCTATTAAAATTAAAAAATCTTTATAATATTCCTAAAATTGAGTAAAAATCTTCAAAACACTCCAATTTTTTTAATAAAAATCCTAAACAACTCCTACAAATGTTATTCATGCTCTTCATTCCTAAAAAACAGGTCTATAAGACCTCAAATCTATTAGTCAATCATATCATAAAAAAAATGATTTTTATAATTTATAAACTTAAAAATTTCACATTTAGACAATAGAAAATGTGTTAATTTTTATAAAATAAAAAATACTCCAAATTGTAATTGGTGGAAAGAATTAATTTTAATCACTATTTAATGGAAGAAATTCATAAAATGATGCAATAGTATACTTGCTTAGTCTATTGGCAAGTACTAATAAAGATAACGTAAATAAGAAAAGGCATTCAGTTGTGAGTTAAACTTAAATATATATATTATTTATAATACATTTTATCGAAAAAAAGTTATATTATAAAATTATGATAAATATAAATTATAAAATACAAATTCTTGTTATTTATCAATCAAATATTATAATTAATTAGTGTATTTAAAATATAAACTTGAATAAGCTACAAAGATGTGTCATTAGTTTCATTTGTTTTTAAATGTTTTTGAATACAATTGATAAAAAAAAACTTTCTAAGAAATAGAACTGAACGACTTTACATCAAGACCTAAATTTGATAATTGTCAATAAAATAAAATTTTGATGACAAATTATCTATTAAAAAACATCTCTCAAACACTATAATATATCTTTTTATAAAACAAATTATATAAAAAGTAAATATTTGTCACAGTAAGTTTATCCGTCCACATTTAGATATATTTTACAATAAAAATATTTAAATGTTGACACGAAAGCCTTGACTGGCATGTCTCCAAATACACACTCTGAACCTGTTCTAAGGTTTCCTCGAAAATGTTAAGTCAATAACACAGAGTGTGACTACACACATCACAAGCCACATGAGGAATTTAGAAGATTTAGAATTTCCAAACTTCCCCATCGCCATTAAGACAAGAAGCTGAACATAAAGTGGTGAGAGGATTGCAAGCGCGATCTCTCCTTTTAAAAGTAATTTATAAGCATTGAAAGCTTCATTGTGCGTGTTTTTCAAATGTTTATAGTTATCAGGTATTGTGACAATAATTGTGGCACTCACGAATGCTGCTACCGTCCATAAGATTGTGACTATCAACGTCACCATGGACATATGGGACAACAGCGATGTTCTACAAAGTGAATTTCCCAACAGCTGTCGAACTAACCACAGGACAACCACTGTGCAAGAAGTGGTGAAGGTCGCGGTGTCAGAGAATACGAAAAATCTGAAAAGTCTATGAGATGCCATTTTGGCAGCGCTATAGTGTATACTTTTTTTGTCATCTTCAATCCCTCCTGGAATTTGAAACATGGCCGCAAATGTGATGGTGGCAATGAGTGATGCCACTACCATATGTGTATTGACGATATCTTTGATATCTTTGTCTCCTCCATGCTCCAATTCATTGCTTGGATGAGAAGTAGCATTAGATTTTGGCATGACACTCAACCGAATGCCCCAGGCCTCTTCCAGTTTCTGCTCGATGATGGCACAATTGGGGTTGTCTCTGGCCTCTGTAGAAGATGCTATTTCAAGTGCAGTCATGTCTTCATCATTCACAGCATTTACGTCTACCCCTGGAAATGAGACAAGATATTCCACCAGCTGCACCCACAACAAAACCATATTGCATAACATCTCTGACCATTCAAGCCATGGAGCATTTATGATCAATTATCACGCATAAGCAATGTATGAAACAGTATACATAATCAAGAAACTTTAACGATGTATCATCAGACTTTCCGTAGGTGTTCACCTTCCAATAGTCTAGTCAACCTTAAACAATATTAATAATCAATAACAGTACACTATAAATGGATGAAGCGATATGGATTATTCGGGCACCGGCTACCCAGCCGACAGAATCCCCCAGGCTCCTCCCCTCATCCACGCATCCATACATCCATCCCCATGGCACTCTGCCCGGGAGGGAGATTCCGTACAGCCGTCGGGTCCCATTCCAATGACTGAGTTGCAACCTCCGAATTCTGACAGCTGCCGTCAGCTCCCACTTGCCCCCATACTGCAGACTTGTTGAATGATGTCGTTTAATAAGGAGCGGCTTGTTTAATAAATTTTACAAAAGTTTAATAAATTTTAAGCGCCAAATTTTACCCCGTGTAATAAAAAATTTCGCGCCATAATATGTTAATAAATATTAAATTTTTCACCCTCATTTCTGTTATGTTTTAACCTGCCTGTCATCTTTTTTTTCATATTTTGGGTCCTTAGACTTTTGGGATGTCCGAAGATTACTGCCGTTTAAAATTTTATGTGAATTATTTTTTTAATCACGATATTCCAAAGAATTTGGGAGTTTTTTTTCAAATTTAATTTTGAAAAAATAAATTAAATTAATATTTTTCTATTAAGAACATTAAATCTTTTAATTTCAATTTTTTTTTAATTTAAATCTTTTTTTAAAATTAAGTTAAAATAAATTTAAAAATATATATAATCTCATTTTCAATATTGAAGATTTCTTTAAAAAAAATTATCTTATAATTTATAATTTTACTTTTTTCAAAAAATTACTTCTTTTTTATTTTTACTATTTTTATAATGATATTTTTGTTTGAGTTTTGTTGACTTAGCATTATTTGGGCAGCCGATTATATTTTTGAATGAGAGTGGTTATTATTATTTGGTTATTACATTGACATATGAATTTTAAAATGTTCTCAATAAAAATTAAAAATATTTGATTTGATTTGTGTGTGACATTTAAATGTATGATAAATGAAAAAAACATTTTATTGATAAGTAAGAAATATTTCTTTTATAAAGTTAAATTATTAATGACATTATATTTGTATAATCTATTATATTGAGTCAAACTTGTTGATAATTTTATTAGTTATGGTTCACACAAAAATAAGTATAGTTAAAAAAATTAATTAATTAATTTATGATTGTTTTAATACCTAATTTGAAATCAATATATTTAGATGTTTCTTTCTTATTAATGTAATTGTAGATTTTTGGAGTATTAAAAATAATAAAAGATTTGAATAATTTGAAGTAGAGTATACAAATTAATTATGTATTTGTGAAATGAAATTTTAAATATGCTAAGGTAGTTGATACTCTTTGAACATTATCTAGCTAAAATTGGTTATCATGTGTTTATGATTATATTTCTATAATCTATTATATCAAGTCAAACTTGTTGACACATTTTATTAGCTATGGTTCACAAAAAAATAAGTATAGTTAAAAAAATTAATTAATTAATTTATGATTATTTTAATACCTAATTTGAAATCAAATATATTTAGATGTTTCTTTCTTATTAATGTAATTGTAGATTTTGAAGTATTAAAAATAATAAAAGATTTGAATAATTTGAAGTAGAGTATACAAATTAATTTTGTATTTGTGAAATGAAATTTTAAATATGCTAAGGTAGTTGATACCCTTTGAATTTTATCTAACTAAAATTGGTTATCATGTGTTTATGATTATATTTCTATAATCTATTATATTGAGTCAAACTTGTTGACACATTTTATTAGCTATGGTTCACAAAAAAATAAGTATAGTTAAAAATAATAATGAATTAATTAATTTGAAATCAATATATTTAGATGTTTCTTTCTTATTAATGTAATTGTAGATTTTTGGAGTATTAAAAATAATAAAAAGACTTGAATAATTTGAAATAGAGTATACAAATTAATTATGTATTTGTGAAATGAAATTTTAAATATGCTAAGGTAGTTGATACTCTTTGAATTTTATCTAGCTAAAATTGGTTATCATGTGTTTATGATTATGTTGTAATGAGTTATGGATGAAATTTTTTTGCTAGGTTAAACATGTTAATTTCAATTAACGTTTATGTTATACTAATGAATGGAGGCTAGCATATGTTGACCTAACCTCTACATAAATTTAAGGAAATAATACTTTATTATCATACAACTCATTAAATCTTTACACAACACATGACATGTGAAATGTTAAAAATAAATTCAACCATCCTGTAAAAATTACGTGACCCAAAGGAAATTACTTGATTATCTCATAAAAGGATTAAAATATCATAATAAAATTAGCCAATTTTGCACACATCCAATACTACTTGACTCAAAAATATAATATACATATATTGTCATTTACAAGCTACTACCTCTGAGAACCAATTTCTAAATAGAGTTAAAGCACTCAATAGATAACCCATTACAATAATATAGTATAATGATTATCTAAAAAGCTATTGACCACAACCCCCCATCATAGTATCACCTACACCTACAAACATAATGAGCTAGTTATAAAATTAATTTACAAAAGAAAGACTCAAAATTGATTAAATTTCATATTACAACGTTCTTACCATCTCTAGTTTGCATTACATTCATTGTTGTTGATGTTTCTTGATTAAGATCAAAATATAGTCGCCGACTATTTTCGTAATCAATTAAGGCTGCAATAACATGCACATTTGTCAAATCAACTTAGATAAAACCAATATACAAATTGAATACTCAAAATTGATTGAATTGCACTTTGTAATTTTCTTACCATCTCCAGTTTGCATTGCATCATCCATTAGTGTATGGTTTATATCAACATAATAGGGAAACATATGTTTTTCATTATCATTTAAATCTATAATAACACATAAATTTGAGACGTCAACTTAGATGAACCAAATGCAAATTAAAGGTTCACAATAATTTTTTTTTTCTTATTTTCTTACCATATCCAATTTGCATTCCATCCATTGTTGATGTTTGGTTAAGATCCATACAAAAGGTTAACATATGTCCTTCATTTCTTTTTTGATCATTTAAAACTGCAATAACATGTACATTTAACTTTGATCAACTTAGATAATATGTTCAAGTGTAAAAACACATTATGTACATAATATATAAATATATAAAATTTTCACTACCTGAAATGGTTTGTTGAAATATTTGTGAAGGGGTAACATTGATCATCGATGCTTGATCTCCACAAATTGTATCTAGTTTGTTTGAATAAGTATCAGAAATTTGTTAGAGACATAATTAAGTAATTTTCTATAAAAATTATGAAAAAAATTAATAGTTAAAAGGTACCATCTATGAGGTGTATTTCATCTATTATTGTTTGGTTTAGATCAAAAGAAAATGGTAATTGACGTTGTGGAGTACTTTCTTGATCATCCAAACCTGTAACAACATATGGTTAATCTATTAAATAATAACAAGTCATACTTCTATAAATTACTAAAATATTTTTGAATAAACATACTCACTTTTTTGTTGCATGATAATAAGAATTTCTTTTTGTATTGCTATGCCTGAGCGATTAATGCCCTTCCTTTTCTTTTTCTTTCTACATCTTGTAGAGGGAAATTGAAAAGTTTGATGCTCAACTATTTCACTTAAGTTTTCAGAAATGGTATTACGCCTTTGATGAGTAGAATGACGTTTGTGCATTTTGCTTGGACTGAACCATGGTGATATTCATTTGAGAGGAATGTTCTCTGAGCCAGGTATTGCTTGAAATTTGGAAGAGGAAGCGAGAGGTGTCTCTACATCTTTTCTAAATCTCCTAACACATTCACTAAGATGTTTTTTTTCACTCGCTCTAGTTGGTAAATTTTGGAGCAATGAACTCAAATAATCAATGGAATTTTGAAAGTCTTCATTTGAAGCATCAGAGATGTCATCTGGATTAGAAATAAATATGAGTAGGTAAAAAAAAATTAAAATAATAAACATTTCATTTTAAAATGGTGATATAGAAATTTACCTATTTTTTGGTCTTCAACAATGGTAAGTCCAAGAACATCTTGGTCTTCAAATTGAACACAACTATCTATATTTGAAATAAGAAATAATGAATCTTGAGAAGCATAAAAATTTAATATTTAATTGTAAAGACAATGTAGACATTACCAGTGGTGATGTTTTCATGATTAAGACCCCCTCTGTCATCGTGGTCACCATCAGGCAATAGAGTAACACCTTCTATAACTTAATATAATTAAATTAGTTACTTTTGAGACTAAAGATAATAATCATTTAAATTTTGAAAACTAAACTTATATCTCAAATAAAACTTACCTACAACTTGATCTTGCTCATTTGTTTGTTTCTCTTTAGAAGATCTAAAATCTTCAATACATGTTTACATGTGTTTCCTTTTTTTGCCCACTGACAATCACACACATGCAAACCAGGTCCAAATTTTTCGACAAGATACCATTTTTTTGGAATTGTTTGGCTTCTTATCTTATACACATTGTGGAGGTGATCATATGGATAACAATCTGTATCTGGTATTGTTTTTTATCTTTCTAGCACAATTATATAATATCGTTCTTTTTTGAAGTTTGTTAAAAACCCAGATAACTGCAAAAATCTTTTATTTTTATAGAATGGCTCTACCCTATGAAGAAGTATGTGGATAAGCCAATCCATTCTCCTTGTGCATTTCTTAGAAAGGTCACTTAAATAGTGACTCTTGATGTGGCAATGGTATGATTCTATTGAAGCATTGGTCTCTTGATTTGAATGAGAGAAGTTTCAAAAATTCTTGGCCCACATTGCTACACAAATGAATATAATGATGTCACACAAAAATAGCTAACATGATGTAAATGCATTTAAATTATAATGAATAATCACACGATCTTACCAATACGACTCCCATTAGGACACCAGGTTTTTTGAAAATAATCAAGAAATGCCTTCTCCTCTTTGAATTCCTCCATGAAATTTTTTATTAGTTGAGTAGTAATGTCTTCCTCATCACTCATTGCATACATAATCTGGCCCAATCTATTGAACATTTTTGTTGCAGTGTCCTTATTTCTCACATGCCTAAATCATAAAGCATAATATCAAGATATGATGTTCAAACATGTAATATTTGATGCAGTCTACATAAAAAGCAACTTACCTATACACATTCTTCAACCATGCCCTACGTACATGCCAAATACATAAAAGTATTTGACAATCAAAGGATAATCTACAAGTTACATTATAAAACTTCATAAGTAGTATTGGAACAAAAATTATTTTTTAGCATTCAAATAAAATACAAAATATACTTCTATAAACTAAATATTAAGCCAAAAATACCTGATTACCTCAATCTCAGCACTAGCATCATCTGTCATGAATGCATTAACATGCAAGTCTTCTTTGGACTCTTTTCCTCTTTTGTAAACTTCACTTAGCCATTCATTTATATCCTCAACTTTATTTCTTGAGGATATTGCCCACAGAACAGGAACACCAGCCTCTTGCTCATCGAAGACAAGCAAGGTATATAACTCATACTGCAGTGAATAAACCATATCAATAAATATAATATATTTATGAAGAAGCATATAGATTAAAAGTATCAATGATAAATTTACGGTCCATAGATATGGGTAGAAATGTTTTACTTACACCATATTTATTTGTAGAGAATGTGGAATCCATTGCAATGAGTGAGTTATGTGAATGTTTCACCATCATTTCTCGCATCCACTCTGTTTGGATGCCTACAACAAATGGAACATCTTCCATGGTGTTTGGCTTCTTATAGAAGAAAAAAATTTCTTTCTCCTCTGCATGCCACAAGCTTACACTTTTTGCATCATCTTCATTTTTCTGAGATCGAAGGGACCGCACTCTTTTCCATGCATTCAATACATCTTTTCTCAACAAACATGTGTCCCTTCTATTCATCAACTTAGTTAGACCATGATCTAAGTAGTGTTGTTCACATATTGTGTCAATTCTGACACCCATTAGTAATAAAGACTCAATATAAGATTTACAATCATTTGATAACCTTGGTGCAAAATTGCTCCTTGGATCACCAGCAATGTCATCCTTTCCATGACAAAATTCTCCATTAGCATCATAATGGGTATACTCATTATACGTAAGTATAGCAACATCGGGTCTACCATACATAACCCGAACTAGAAAATGAGCTTGACAACCCCTTTTTTGGGTAAATCTTCGTAGCCTTTCCATGTTTTGAGGTTTTTTTCTATTGTCCTCAGGGCCAAAAGCACACCAATAACTGTTTATATGTGAAAAGATGTATTAATTGACATGATAAATAGAAATTATAAAATATGACATGTTTAATTATTGTATTAAATCTAGGCAAACCTTGAGTATATCTTTGTAGTGTGGCTAGTAGGGTTGTCTGAGTTGGACTCTCTATGCTTCTTGTGTACAAAGTATGTCTCTGTACTATCTAACAAGCCTTCCCCTTTGATAAAGTGAGGGAGCCTTTCCAAAGGGATTGCAGCACATAAGTCCATTTCACCACCTTCTCCAATAGGTGTCCATGCAAGATTATCACTTGAGAAATAATTTCCTTGGTTTGGAATATCTTGTACGCCTAGTTTGATGAGTGATTCCCATTTAGTCTTTTTACCCATCCTAAGCAATATTAAAACAATTAGTGACCCTATATCCTATTCAAATATGAAGTAATAAATATATTAATTTTTTTAATCACTCCATACTATAATTCTCTTTACAAGGTGTTCACATTTTTTTTTACTTCAAAAATAATATTAGAATATAATTCCAGGGCATGTTGCAAAAATCATAGAAATAAAGTAAATAAAAACCAATTTAACAATATAAAAATTATAGAAATATCATTAAATACTTGACAATATAAAATGAAAGATACAAAGGTTCAAAGCTTTTTTGATACATTATTACAAGTGCATGTAAGATATTTTGTTCCATGTTTTTTTTTGTGCGTGTGATTTGATAAAAGATAATGCAAGGTGGACTATAATGAGCTGACTATAGTAATGAAATAGGAATGAGACTATGTTTTTAGGATTTTTTATTTTGGAAAAATGACAAAATTACAATGCAAGGCTTGGCTATATGATTAGACAATAGTAGCGCCTTAGGAAAGAAGCTATGATTTAGAGATTTTTTTAATTTTACATGTCTTCTAATAACAATACAATACTTAAGTACATATGACAATTAAAGATGGAAAAATTAATATTTAAGGGAAAATTTTGAAAATTTTAAGATTGAATTTTAGGTGAATCCTTAATTTTAGCTTTGTTTAATTTTTATGTAATCTAATTTGACGGGGATCATTTTCTTTCTATGTTTTTTCTATTATAGCCTCTTCAGTGTAATTGTTGATATTCTTCAACATTTGAGTATAAACCTAAGTTTTTTTAAAATCACAACAACTCTTATTCAAACATTGAAATTTTACATTTATTTAACATACAAATATTAAATAACTTGAACACAAATTAGTATTTTAATATTTTGATGTTGATAATAGATATGATGCTATGATACTATGTGGCATTCTAATCTTAAAAATCTAAACTTGAATCATTAAAATAAAAATCTAATACTTTTAACTACTTAATATTTGAACTAATTAAGAATCTTTTAAAAACTTGCATCATTTATGTAAACAATAAAACATGTAGCTCTAGGTGGGTCGTCTTTCTTGTTATCAGTTATCATTGTTATAGCAAGAATCCCATTGATAACCATTTCATGTTAGGGCTCTATTATGTTGGCACTAATAAAGGTTGTGTACTTGACATAATAGTCCATAATTGAATAGTCTTAGGTTGTCACTACATTATTGTTATTTTCTATTGAATTGTAGTCCTAAGTTTTTTTCTTAGTTATTATAACTTATTATTCATTATAGATAGTTTTAGTGATAGAACATTCTTCTCAAGTGGTATAGGAACATTCTCAATTAATTTTTAATTTTTAAATTATCTCTTGTATTCCCTTCAAATTGTATGCATCATCAAATAAATTAATATGCATACAAAATTAATCAGTTTATGCATGGGAGCATGTTGTATTGTATTTGATTATTGATTAAATTTATATAAAATATTTCTTAGCTATAAAATGGAGGCTACTAATTTCTTCATTCATTAGTTTATTTGTCTAAGTTAGACTCTTTATGCTTCTTGCGTACAAAGTATGTCTTTGTACTATCCAACAAACCTTCCCCTTTGATAAAGTGAGGAATCCTTTCAAAAGGGATTGCAGCACATAAGTCCATTTCACCACCATCTCCAATAGGTGTCCATACAAGATTATCACTTGAGAAATAATTTCCTTGGTTTGGAATATCTTGTACACCTAGTTCAATTAGTGATTCCCATTTATTCTTTTTACCCATCCTAAGCAATATTAAAACAATTGGTGACCCCCTATCTCACTCAAATATGTAGGAATAAATATATTATTTCTTCTAATCACTCCATAGTATAATTCTCTTACAAGGTGTTCACACTTTCTTTTGAATTTAAAAATAATATTAGAATATAATTCTAGGCATATTATAAAAATCATAGAAATAAAGTAAATAAAAACTAATTTAACAATATAAAAATTATAAAAATACAATTAAATACTTGACAATATAAAAGGCCAAATACAAAGGTTCAAATCTTTTTTGATACAATATTACAAGTGGATGTAAGATATTTTGTTCCATGTATTTTTTTTGTGTGTGATTTGATAAAAGATAATGCAAGGTGGACTTTAATGAGTTGACTATAGTTATGATTTAGAAAGGAGACTACGTTTTTAGGATTTCTTGATTTTGGAAAAAATGACTACATTACAATACAAGGCTTAGCTATATGATTAGACAATAATAGCGCATTAGGAAAGAAACTATGATTTTGAGAATTTTTTGATTTTAGATATATGACAATTAAAGATGGAAAAATAAAAGATAATGCAAGGTGGACTATAATGAGATAACTATAGTAATGACTTAGGAAGAACACTATGTTTTTAAAATTTCTTGATTTTGGAAAAATGACTACATTACAATGCAAGGCTTGGCTATATGATTAGACAATAATAGTGCATTAGGAAAGAACCTATGATTTTGAGAATTTTTTGATTTTAGATATATGAAAATTAAAGATGGAAAAATAAAAGATAATGCAAGGTGGACTATAATGAGCTGACTATAGTAATGACTTAGGAAGAACACTATGTTTTTAGGATTTCTTGATTATGGAAAAATGACTACATTACAATGCAAGGCTTGGCTATATGATTAGACAATAATAGCGCATTAGGAAAGAACCTATGATTTTGAGATTTTTTTTATTTTAGATATGTCTTGTAATAACAATACAATAAGTTTAGCTATATGACAATTAAAGATGGAAAAATACAAGATAATGCAAGGTGGACTATAATGAGATGACTATAGTAATGACTTAGGAAGGAGACTATGTTTTTAGGATTTCTTGATTTTAGAAAAATGACTACATTACAAGGTGGACAATAATCTATAGTAATGAATTAGGAAGGAGACTATGTTTTTAGGATTTCTTGATTTTGGAAAAAATGACTACATTACAATGCAAGGCTTGGCTATATGATTAGACAATAATAGCGCATTAGGAAAGAAACTATGATTTTGAGATTTTTTTTTAATTTTAGATATGTCTTCTAATAACAATACAATACTTAGCTATATGACAATTAAAGATGAAAAAATAAATCTTTAAGGGAAAACATTGAAATTTTGAAGACTGGTTTTTAGGTGAAACCTTAATTTTAGCTTTGTTTAATTTTTATGTATTCTAATTTAACGGAGTTCATTTTCTTTCTATGTTTTTTCTATTATAATCTCTTAAGTGTAATTGTTGATATTCTTCAACATTTGAGCATAAACCTAAGTTTTTTAAAAAAAAAATCAAAGCAACTCGTATTCAAACATTGAAGCTTTACATTTGTTTAACATACAAATATTAAGTAACTTGAACTCAGTTTAATATTTTAATATTTTGATGTTGATAATAGATGCTATGGTTACAATTTTATACATTAGAAATTTAACAAAAATGAACCCTTAACCTAAATAAAACTATACACTAAAAGTAACATTAAAATAAATTAAATCCTAACCTTCGACCTAATTGAACATTTAATCAAATTAAACCCTAACCTTAAGACCCAACCAAATTCAAACTAATCATGAATTTAAATCAAATCTAACCCTAACACTTAGCCAAATTAAATCCAAACCTTAAATTATATAATAGATACAATAGATCATTTTTTTTATGAGGGTTGAGTTTCAATTCATTATAATACTAAAATATATTAAATACATTAAATATATTAAAATTTATTATAGCAATTAAAAGAGAAACTTGCTTCATTTATAGGCATCTAGGAGAAATGATGACAAAGTAAAATCAAGCATTTAAGATATATTTTCATTATATATATCACATCAATATATATTATTAATTCCATAATTATAAATATAATTTTAATAATAAATAATAATTTTAAAACATTTATTTAAACATTCCCTCTACTTAACAAAATATTTATAAATATCTATATGACATTTCTAACTAAATCTTATTATTTATTTAAAACTATAAAACATTTAACTTTAATAATATCATGAATCACATTTCCCTAAATAACAATTTCATGAATGAAAACACTTATTCTTGTAAAATATTTATTTATCAATACTTATTATTGATATATTTTTAAAGAGTATATAGATTGAAAAAAAATATATTTTTCTTTTCTAATTTTAAATTAAAATAATTATTTAATACTAAAGTGTTTATATAATATCTATTATAAATTCTAATATCTCTTATTAAATATAAAAACTATATTATTAATTCTAATATCTCTTTTTAAATTATTTTTATTAATCTACCACAAATATATACAAAATAACATAAAATCACAATTTTTGTAATTTTGTATTATTAAAAAAAAACTAAATAAAAACTAAAATGGGTAACGGTTCAAGAGCCAACAACATGAAAACTGAGTCTACTTTATTGACGTATATACATATTTATATCCAATTCTTGTAAGGAAGTATCCGAATATAGGTAGAAACAGCTCAAATTTTCGGCTCAACCCATGTTATTTTTTTAATTGAATAAATGATTTACATAAAGTGAAATCTGTTGATCCGCTCCAGAACATGTGAGTAAAATGCATAACTAGACTTCCATTCTAAACATCTATTAGCCAATCCCCAAAACTATAGTTGGCCCAGTACTTATGTAATATATTCGATTTATTGTAGTATGGACCAGAAGATTGGGGACAAGTGGGAGCTGACGGCAGCTGTCAGAATTCGGAGGCTGTCACTAATTGTTTTAATATTGCTTCGAATGTAAAGTTGAGAGATTGATCAATGTAATCTCCGACTTAAGTTTTTCTGGTACATACTAGCATTCTGTTTATACACTGGAGAAATGTGAACGAAATTCAATAATGTGGGGTTTATATGGAAAAAAATTAAGAACAAAATCAATTATTTTTAAAATTAGAGAAACGAATTCACTAACGCGTTGTTTTGTTAGATTACTGACGATTTTAAAACCCAATAATGTCCTTGGCTTATTTAACTGATAAGAATGTTCTTGGGCATTGATAAGAAAACTCTAATCCAAACCCATCGTCATTTTTCGTATAAACATAAAATAGATTTGTGTAAAAAATCTTTATAACTAAATATTTCTGATCCCTCTAATACAATAAGGTTTGAGCTTCGAAGATACGCTGGTGATTTTGTCGAGTAACATATGTGACAAAAACATACATAATTGTATGCCACTAAAATAGATATGATTAGATAGGTCTAGACTTATTAGTCAAATGTATTTGTTGATTTATCCGAAGTATGATAAAAAAGTAAAGTATTAGATTGTGCGTGCACTTTTTATCCCTAAAGTTTGTCCCTATTTTAGTGTTTTTGTGAGCTGTATACAGATAACGTATGTCAAAATTGAAAGAGATATTTTATTACACCTAAATAAAATTTGCATTGAATAGTTATCGTTTGTGTTTTTTTTGGTTTTTGTATAAGCATTGTCTATCAGTTCACAAGCCACACAGGAAGATAAATTATTACGTTGCACTAATCATTCCGAAACCAATTCTACGCATTTTTTATGCAATTCAAATTTATGTGCGAACCTTGAAATCATGCTACAAGTGATGCTCATGAATTCGTTATTGTAATATTTTATTAAAGTTTTAAAAAATTTGTAATAAAATGTTGCTAAAGAAGAAAGAACTTTATATTAACTTTTTAAAAAATTTGTAATAAAATATGGCTAACAGAGGAAAGCACCTGGTATTAACGCTTTTTTTTCCTCCTAATTTGTTGTTAATAAACCGACAGTTAAATATGGGTTGATCAGTGCATCCAAACAGTTTCGAATCTGCAGTAATCTTCAGGACCCAAAATATGAAAAAAAAGATGACAGGCAGGTTAAAACATAACAGAAATGAGGGTGAAAAATTTAATATTTATGAACATATTATGGCGCGAAATTTTTTATTACGCAGGGTAAAATTTGGCACTTAAAATTTACAAGTCTGCGGTATGGGGGCAAGTGGGAGCTGACGGCAGCTGTCAGAATTCGGAGGCTGCAACTCAGTCATTGGGATGAGACCCGACGGCTGTACGAAATCTCCCTCCCAGGCAAAGTGCCATGGGGATGGATGTATGGATGCGTGGATGGGGGGAGGAGCCTGGGGGATTCTGTCGGCTGGGTAGCCGGTGCCGATTATTCGAACTCTCTCTAAATGAAAATAACTATTTATTTATTATTTTTAAATAACCTTTCCCTAATGCTAAATTCAGTTTCCATCTAACTAAATGTATGAATTTACAAGAAACCAATTTATAATAAATTAGCTGGAATTGTGAAAGTGATAATTGAAGAATTGAGTGTTACACTATTAAAAATGAATGGCTAAAGGTGATCAATTTTAGGAATGATGAAATTAAACAAATATGATTAAAAAAATTATGTTTTGTGATTAAAAATATTTTTTCTATTTTTGAATCAAAAAATTTATAAACTTAGTGATCAATTGATGCGAAATCTTTTTATAATTTTTGCATATGTGAATATGATCTACAACCCATATAATTGATCTAGCATGGTGCATGTTCATACTCTGCTAATTATCTTTAGGTCATCTATGTTTCATTAGATTTTGAGGACTAGTGGTGTTTAGAAACACCTACTAGAGGTGATCAAATCATAAAGCTCTTGTTCGATCCAAGGGTTGAACCTAATAAGAGCCTGACTAAATATATAACAATCAATTTAATCAAGGACAACTATATTGAAACACAATGCTCTAGAATGACGTATATAGATAAAAATTTTCTAGTTGTTTCAGTTGAAGGAACTATAAGGTATCATTTCTTTTAGACATGGAATGTATTCAATACTTTCTAGATGGGAGGGATGATAATAAGAATGAAATAGAACAATTTATATATGAGGATATAATAATAAATCCTCCAAATATTTGCCTATTCAACTCGTAATACCTACTAAAATTGGTCAAAACGATAAAATTTAAAATTTTAGAAGTGAATTCAATGTCCATTAAATTTATTCAAGATAAAAAGAGTACTAAAATTAATATGGGAAGGTGATGTATCAAAGTATAAGTAATGGTATGACAAAATGATCTTAGGTTCATACAATATTTAACCAATAGTCAATATGTAAGTACAGTAATATATTCTCACAAAATGGGCACAAAAGATCAAAGTGAGTTAGGTTGGGGATGCCAATTTTACCATTACATGTTTCCACATTCTTAGGTCGTGTCAATCCTAAAATTATCATTTATATCAAAGTGAGTGATTTTTTGGAAGTGTGATCCTAGTGTAATGAATGGAAACTAAAATCTAAATGGTCCACATAAATTGTTTGGTACTAATGAATAAGATTAAAATAGTCCAAATAAGAGATGTTAACACTTTGATTGATTGTTCCCTTTTTTATTGATAAATTGAATTGATTTTATTTAAGGATATATTTAGATGATAGAAAAATGATGAATTTTAGCTATAACAATGAGGTACATAGTATAAAGCTATTACAATAGAACATATCTAGAAATGAGATACAAAGAGGAATGTAGGACTGCAACTTGGATTTGAAAGCATTGGACTATTTGGTCAGGTGCCCTATTCGAAGGTTTGTTCAAATTTGTAGACAGGGGCAAAATGAAATAAGGAGGTCTTACAAACCTATTTTCCAAAAGTCCAACCAAAAAGTGCTAGATAGGGATGTTTGACACCCTATTCTTGATATATCTACATGCTCAAAATCTTGAATTATGTATCTCTATCTTCTTTTCTTGTCTATAAACTATGTGTAGTAGGATCTAATTGTACACAAAAATGCAAGGAAGAATGGTTGTTTGTATAAGATATTTCCTAGGTCAAAAAAAATGTTGGTGTCAAACCTCTACAACAGATTCAATTATGTAAAAGAGATCTTATCCTCATAAAAACATAGCCTAAATGATGATAAAAGTGTTGAATTGATAAAATTACTCCTTAGGTATGAAACATACTCATGATTTTTTCATAAAAAGGTGAGAATATAATGCTCTTTAGACGAGTCTTGCAAGTGTTAATGCAATGACATGATAAAAATATATAAAAAATATGAAATAATGGTTGTATGTAGAATGTTGTAGCTTGATGCTCAATGTTAAATTTAGTCAAATCTAAAGTGGTTGACTAATTTGAATTATAACATAGAATATATTAAAATCCATTTTCCCTTATGAATGATAGAGGATGTGATTTCTATAGGGACCATAAGGTTACTTTCAATTTAGGGTGACATAAAATGGTCAAGTTCAAAAATTGAGAGCATATTCTAAATTATGAGGTTGATAGTAGCAATGACAAAAAAGTTACGAAATTTTTGTATGAAACATTCACTAGGAACATAATTACCACCAAAATAAGGCCTCAATAATTAAGTAACAAATTTTAGAATTCATGATGCTAGATCTAGGTCTACTTTAAGTATTTGATGATAGTTAAATTATAGAATTAATAATTAAATTGTGAAGCAGGACAGGGTCGAAAGAGGTTTAGAATAATCATTGAGAAAGAACATTAAATTAAGTTCCTAGATAGAATATGAAAATTTAAAGGCTTACAATTTACAACAAGTTACATTTAGCTCCTACTTTAATGGGAGTATGAAATAACCTGCATACTTATGGTAAAGTAGGGAAAGTAGTTGACAGAAAGACATTGGATAGATAAGATGTCAATAAGTGAAGGGAAGAAAACCCTAAATAATACCATCTTATCAATTCAAAAAAAAGAAAAAGAAACATATGATAAACAAAGAAAATATGAAACTAACAAAGAAAACTAAAGCAAATAAAATAGAGAAAATAAATAAAATACAAAAAACACAAAAAATATACTTGTACCCAAAACAATGGCTCCAAGAGAACTAGTTAAAGAGTCCTCAATATAAAAAATTATCTCAACTAATATGTATCTTACTCAAAATTTTATTTACAAAGCACAAGAAGACTTCCATAAATCTATATAAGAGCATGCACCAATTGTGTGATGAGAAAATATTCTATAGTCCAACAACTAGTAATTTATGTTATATTAAGGGTACATAGAAAAGCCATGAATTCAAATAGAAAATGAGTCATGTTATTTTGTGATGCAAGAGCATCTTGGGTCTTTGAGCAATCTTGCATTAACCAAAACAATTTCCTTTGTTCTGTACAACTATATGTTGTTTGCATTATACTCATTGCATTTATTGATTTCATGTTGTGCAAAGCTTATATGATGTTGAGGACCTATTTTGGAACCTCCTTGTATGAGAACATAAGGATTGGTTGGACCGTTTCAAAGTTAGAGTTATTTTCCTTGCTGCTGGAGCTGTATTTTCCTGCTTTCCACGTGCTGATTGCGCGTCGTCTACCTGTTGAGCCTTAATGATTCAGCCTTTGTGATCTTAAGGGCTTTAAGAGGACTTAAATTACTATCTTCACCTAAGACTAAAAATGCTAATTCATCATGGGTTGGGAGTTATGACCATTTTTCTCGGGTATCAATTTTCAGCCAGTTTCACATGAAACGTGGAGTTTTTCATCTTGCATGGTTCTGTATGATGAAATGTGATCTTTCTAAGTTAGGTACATGTTCTTGGATCATGTGTGGACCTAAATGTAACCTCACATCAATTTTTTCTCACTCTTTCTTTAGTTTTGGTTTACTCTTCCAAGTTGGACCTATAATGTAATTAAATGTCTGACTGGCCGACTTGTGGCTTTGCTGGCTATATATTTGGAGCTTGGATTATTGTAGAGAGGTAGTTATAAGTAGAGGATGGTAGAAAAGAAGATTGAGTGCAAGTTATGATTCTAATTTCATAATTCATTGTATAAGGTCGAAACTTGGAAGGCCTCACAGCTAGGCATGTTGAAAGATTTAATATAATTACACCAGTTTTGTTACTAGTTCCTTGTCTCATATCCATTGTGGTTTCACTAATTTCATGTGTTTTTCATATTGCTTCTGTGTGTAACTCTGAGAAGGGCTTGGTCGCTGATTCAAGTGGATTCAATTCTATTTGATTTTTCTTGTATCTACCTTTCCCCTACCTCTAGTGGTATTGGAGTTCTTTATTTCTTATGGATTCAACTATGGAGAACCTTGTTGGATTGGTTGTAGGGTGGAAAATCTAAGATTTGATCTATAATTTTCAGAAGGTTATGATCTTGTTGGAACCTAATTGTTAAGATGGTTCGTGGTAGAGGAAATGATAATGCTATCATGGATATGTTGCAACTAGGCTTGAAGCTATAGAGACAACCCAGAGAGGAGGTGCACATCTTGAAGATGTTAGTGATGAAGAAGAAGCATCACCTAATCCTGAACTTGAAGTTGAACAAGATGAGAAAAGACTCTTAAGAGTTTTTTCTAAGGCTAACTCCATACCTGTGGTTGAAGTTTCTTGCTATGATGGAAGACTTGAGACTGATGCACTTTTGGATTGGATCTCTGAGATGGATAAATACTTTGAGTATGAAGGTACTCCTGATAATAAGAAGGTTAAGATAGTAGTCACAAAGTTGAAAGGTCATGCATCTCTTTGGCGGGATCATTTGCAAACTGAGAGATAAAAGAGAGGAAAAGAAAAGATCAAGATATGGATGAAGATGCTTGGAAAGATGAAAAAGATGTTTCTTCCAGCTAATTAACAAGTTATTTTGATGAGAAAATGCAAAATTTGAGACAAAACGACATGAGTGTGAAAGAATATACTGAGGAATTTTACAAATTAGATATCAGATCTAGACATGTGGATGATGAAGTTGAGAAAGTGGCTAGATACCTGAATGGACTGAGGATATCAATTCAAGATGAGATCAACTATGTTAAAATAGATAGTGTGGAAGAAGAATACCAATTTTCTTTGAAGGCAAAAGAGAGATTGACAAAAAGACATGATCAAAGACAAAGAGGAAGAGGTGGTAGATTTTAGAGAAGTAGAGGTAGATCTTATGGAGAAAGTAGTAGATCTAACAATATAGTGCAAGATAAAGGATGGAAAGATGAACTTGCTGGTAGAAGAGGTAATTACTCTAGAGGTAGCTATACTAGTTACTCTAGGAATAACAATAGTGGGAAAAGAGAAGAGAAATCTTATTTTAAAGGTACTTGTTACAAATGTGGCGAAGAAGGACATAGAGCCTTTGAATGTACTAACTATGGAAAGAAGACTGGAGGTAATGGCATAGATAATTTGTCTTGTGAAGAAGTTGAGGAATTATATTTAATTAACTTGAACATGGTGAAAACTTGATGTTAAGAAGGATCTTGTTGAATGAATAAGCTGATGAGGAACCTATTTTGAGGAAAAGTTTGTTCAGAACCAGATGTAAGATCGCTAACAAATTTTGCAAGGTAATCATTAATAGTGGAAGTTCTAATAATTTGGCATCCAAAGAGCTGGTTAACAAGTTGTAGTTGTAGAGATTGAGACATCCTAAACCTTACCATATTGCTTGGATCCAGAAGGAGCTTAAACTACTTGTAAGTGAACAATTCCTTGTTAAATTAAAAATTGGAAGTTATCATGATGAAGTCTTGTGTGATATTATGCCTATGGATTGTTGTCATATGCTTTTGGGTAGACCTTGTCAGTATGATAGGAAAGCTTTGCATGATGGTAGATTGAATCAATATGCTATTTGGATGGATGGAAAGAAACATGTATTATTGCCTTTAGTAGAGATTCTTGATGAAGGTCACTGTACTACAGTTAGAGTATGCTTGGTTGAGGGTAAAAATTTTGCAAGAGAAATGAAAGAACATAATATTTGTTTTTCTTTAATTCCAAGGAAAAATGAGAAACAAGATGCGTTAGAACATGCACCTGAGGTTAAACCTTTGTTGACTGAATTTCATGACATCATTTTTGAAAATGTACCTGATCATTTACCTCCTATCAGAAGTATAAGTCAGTGTATGGATTTGATACCTGGAGCTAGTTTTCTTAATAAAGCACCACATAGGTTGACACCTACGGAAAAGACTGAGTTGAATAGACAAATGCAAGAATTTCTTGAAAGGGGTTTAATTAGAGAAAGTTTGAGTCCTTGATCAGTACCTATTGTGTTAGCATCAAAAAATAATGGATAATGGAGAATGTGCACTAATTCTAGAGCTATAAACAAGATAACAGTAAAGTACAGGTTTCCTTTGCCTAGGATGGATGACATAATGGATAGCTTGAGTGGAGCAAAGTATTTCACAAAGATTGATTTGAAAAGTGGATATCATCAAATTACAATTAGAGAAGGGGATCAATGGAAAACTTCTTTTAAGACTAATGAAGGTTTGTATGAATGGTTGGTTATGCCTTTTGGTTTGACTAGTGTACCTAGTACTTTCATGAGGCTAATGAATGAAGTTCTAAAAAGATTCTTGGGTAAGTTTGTGATTATATATCTTGATGACATTTTGATATTCAGTAAGAGTAAGGAAGAACATCTTGCGAATATCAAACACGTATTGTAGAGATTGAAGGAAGAAAAATTGTTGATTAATTTGAAGAAATATTCATTTATGAAAGAGGAGATTATGTACCTTGGTTTTGTAATTTCAGCTGATGGATTAAAGATGGATCCTAAGAAAGTGAGAGTTATACTTGATTGGCCTACACCAGAGAATGTTGGAGAGGTAAGATTATTTCATGGATTGGCAAGTTTTTATAGGAAGTTCATCATAAATTTCAATTCTATTTTGTAATGCTATGAATGAAACTATGAGAGGAGATAAAAGGGATTTCAAATGGACACATGGAGCACAAAAGAGTTTTGAAACATTGAAACAAAGAATTGAAGCTCGTTGCCTACACTTGCTTTGCCTGATTTTAGTAAAGTTTTTCAAATTGAATGTGATGCTAGTGGAAGTGTAGTTGGAGCTATTTTGAGTCAAGAAGGAAGACCTATAGCTTTATTTAGTGAAAAGTTGAATGATGCTAAGAGAAAATATTTAGTTTATGACTAGGAATTCTATGCTATTGTTCAAGCTTTGAAGAAATGGAGACATTATTTGATGCCTTAAGATTTTAGTTTTTATACTGACCATAAAGCTTTACAGTATTTGGGAAGTCAGAATAAGTTGAATCAAAGACATATGAAGTGGGTTGAGTTCTTGTAGATTTTTTCCTTTTCATTGAAGCATAAAAGTGGACAGTCAAATAAAGTTGTTGATGCCTTGAACCAAAGAAGAAATTTGTTGACATAAATGAGAGTTGAGGTACTTGGTTTTGATGATTTGAAGTGTTTGTATGAAACTGACCTTGATTTTTTAGAGCCTTGGAAAGTTTGTAAGGAAAAAATAGTAAATGACAAGTGGAATGATTATTTCATTCAAGAAGACACATTGTTTAAAGGAGTTCATTTGTGCATACCTAGAGGATCTATGAGAGAGAACATAATAAAGGAGAAACATAGTGGTGGACTTGCTGGACATTTTGGGATTGATAAGATTGTGAAACTGATTTTGGAAAGATACTTTTGGCCATAGATTTATAGAGATGTACAGAGAATGGTTAGAGGTTGCAAAATTTTCCAAACAGCAAAAGGAACTAGTTAGAATCTTGGATTGTATAGACCTTTTCCTATACCTGATAGACCTTGGGAAGATGTGAGTATGGACTTTGTTCTTGGATTTCCCAGAACTTAGAGAGGTAATGATTCTATTTTGGTAGTGGTTGACAGATTTTCTAAGATGGCTCATTTCATACCTTGTAAGAAGACATCTAATGCATTACATGTAGCTAAATTATTCTTCAAGAAAGTGGTAAGATTGCATGGTTTTCCTAAGTCTATTGTTTTAGATAGAGATATTAAGTTTACTGGTTACTCTTGGAGAACACTTTGGAAAAAGATGAATACAGAGTTGAATTTTAGTTCTACATTTCACCCTCAGACGGATGGATAGACTGAAGTTATGGACAAAAGTTTGGGAAACTTGTTGAGATGTTTAGTTGGGGATAAGCCTACTAATTGGGATTTAGTGTTGGCACAAGAAGAGTTTGCATATAATAATTTTGTGAATAGAAGCACTAAGAGGACACCATTTGAGATTGTTACTGGATTTCATCCTAAGGGAACCAAAGAGTTGAGAGATTTACCTACCGAGACAAGAAGACGTGTTGAAGTTGAGGATTTTGCAATATACATGAGAACTGTTCATGATGAAATCAAAAACAATTTGGAGGATAGTAATTTGAAATATAAACATAGACCAGATAACATAAGAAGACATAAATCTTTTGAAGTTGGAGATGAGGTTATGATTCATTTGAAGAAAAATAGATTTCCAGTTGGTACCTACAAGAAGCTGAAAATGAAGAAGTTTGGACCTTGTAAGATTCTGAAGAAGTTTGACAGTGGAAATGCTTATGAAGTGAAATTATCAGAGGACATGGATATATCACCTATATTCAACATTGCTGATATCTTTGAGTACTTTGAATCAAATAATGAGATAGAAGATGATTTGGATTATCCTAAGAAAAATAAAGACTACATTGAGAAGATCTTGAATAGTAGAGTAAGAAAGAGTACAAGAGGAAAGGACTACATGGAATATCTAGTTCAATGGAAAGACAAGCTAGTTGAAGATAGTTCATGGATTACACAAGCTGAGGTGGATCTTTATGATTCAGGTTAGAATATGAGTAGTTCCTGATGTGCACATCAATTCTTTATTTACCCTAGGTGTCTAATGTAGGAGCATCTTGGGTCTTTGAGCAATCTTGCATCAACCAAAAACATTTCCTATTTTTTGTACCTGTATGTTGTTTGCACTATAATCATTGCATTTATTGGTTTCATGTTGTCCAAAGATTACATAATTTTGAGGACCTATTTTGGAACCTCCTCCTATGAGCACATAAGGATTGGGTGCACCATTTCAAAGTTAGAGTTGTTTCCCTTGTTGTCGGAGCAATATTTTCCTTCTTTCTACGTGCTGATTGTGCATCATGTAGACATTAATCCTTAATGATTTAGAGTTTTATATCTTAGGACCTTTAAGAGAACCTAAAGTAATATATTCACCTAAGACCTCAAATCCTAATTCATTAGGAGTTGGGAGTTATGACCATTTTTCTCAGGTATCAATTTTTAGCCAGTTTCATGTGAAACATGGAGTTTTTCATCTTGTGCAGTTCCATATGATGAAATGGGATCTTTCTAAGTTAGGGACATGTTCTTGAAACATGTGTGGAACTAAATGTAACCTCACATCAATTTTTGTTTATTCTTTCTTTATTTTTGGTTTACTCTTCTAGGTTGGACCTATAATGTAATTAAATGCCCAACTGGCTGACTTGTGGCTTTCCTAGCTATATATTTGGAGCTTGGGTTGTTTTAGAGAGGTATTTTTAAGTAGAGGATGATAGAAAAGAAGATTGAGTGAAAGTTGTGACTCTGATTTCATAATTCATTATATAAGGTCGAAACCCAAAAGGCCTCACAGTCAGGCATGTTGAAAGATTTAATATAATTGCACCAGTGTTGTTATGAGTTGCTTGTCTCATATCCATTGTAGTTTCACTGATTTCATGTGGCTTTCATATTGCTTCCATGTGTAACTCTGAGCAGGGCTTGTTTGCTGATTCGTGTGGAGTCAATTCTATTTGATTATGCTTGTATCTACCTTGCCCCTACATCATTTTTGGTGATTCATGTAAAAAATATGGATTCCATCAACCAACAAGTTGTGTTATCTATGTATTGCAACAAAAACTTTCTAGTAGTGCAAATAATGAAAACACCAAACATTTTTTTCAAGAGAAAGGAATGATGATATTTGGGATCATGAAGTGTACTTATTCAAGGGGAGTAAAAGAGTAATTACTATAAATATTGATATTAATGTGAAAGGGGGATAGTTTTTCCATATTTTTTTCATTAATGTCAAATGGTAAGGTTGACTATTAGAACTTTGTCATGTTTTTGAATAGAAGATATTTGAATGCTTCTCCATCATGAAGAATGCCAACTAAATTCAATATTACATTTGTGTATTGATATGAGGTTAAAATAATAATAGATGTAAACTCAATAACAAAAGTAAGAAAATAAGTTTAGATTGATCATTTGAGAAGAAGTTGAATTTTAATAAGAGGCATAATTGATAGAGTTTATTATTCATATCAAAGATGTTTTCTCTTGAAGTTTTAATGTGGAAAATGAAATCAAATTTTTTAACTAAGATTATAAAGTGAGAGTTTTGAATCATAACACTATGGTGATGGGAACTTGCAACAAGAATCAGTTAAAAATGATAGGAACTTTAATGACTATAATAAATGAAATTATATGAAATGGAAAAGTTTTTAATTATTTAAGGTAATCTCATATGCTAAAGTTAACGAAGGTATACAATCTTCATTAAACACAAGAATGAAGTTTAGTTTTCAAATATCAACAACTAGTTCCTATGATGTGTGTTTACTAGTTTGGTTTTGTGCCTAACAAATTATACGAACTACTTGAAGGATTTATGTAGATTTAAAATTGAAAATTTTTCCTTCATGATAAGTTGATGAAAATGGAGATTTGACATATATATTTTCTTAGTCATCGATGAAGAAATTAATAAGACATTGAAAATTTTAAAATAATGATCTCAAGATTATATGACTGAAAGAAAACCCTTGCTCAAGTATTAGGATATTGTGGTCATTGATTAAGTTTTGTGTCTGCAGATATATGAAGATAATTATAAATCTAATATAATGATTATTTTTTTGCATATATAAGGAAAGTGATTTGTGATGTGTAGTGAAGCAAAGTAACCTTCTATATATATATTCTTAATCTTTACTAAAACAATTATAATTGATGTAAATTCCCTTGTTTCTAGTGAGGCATATATTGTTTACTACTAAGGTGTAGCCAACTAAGGTTTGGCCAGTAAGATTTATTAACATTCATCTACATATTAATTTTTCACTCTTCTAAGGTTTTCTACTCAAACACATGTAATGTGACTTGCATATATGAATTTTGTGTCTTGATTGTGGATACATGCCTTAGTGTTACTATTTTTGCATTTTATGATATTCTATAATGTATTATAATATTTTTTATGCCATTGCATTTAGCGCCTTCATCTATTAAGTGAAGCTATTGTATAGGCCACTTATTCAACCCCCACCCCACTGAGTGGTCTAAGTATTACAATAAACAATAGATTAGATCTTTTGTGATCTGTTCGATAGATTTTTTCTTTGAGATGGCCTGAAGTCCATTGGTATGCTAAATGTACTTGGTATTTTTTCTATCAAGTTAACCTCCTTCATAGGTTGTGATGTCAATATGTATATTTTAAATTCAAATCTCATCCTACCATCACTTCTATACAAGTAGTATGAGTCAGTCACAAGCAATTATTGGTTCTTAACTTCTTTAATGTGTGAAGTGTTATCTAAGGTGTATGGTGCATTAGATCCATGACGAGTGAAGTGATATGAAAGTTTTTGTTGGCTCTATTCTCTTAATCTTCGATGAGACAATCATTTATTTCATCCACTCCAAGTATTTGTAGGTTTTTTTATATATGCAGTCATTTTATCATTGGTTCTTTACTATTATTTTAACAGATAGAAGATCAAGGCTAACATGTTTTATCTACTTTTGTTTAGTCCTTTAGTATATCACTTTTTTTTTTGTTTCTCTAAGTTTCTTTAGATGGATTACAGAGTATGCATCCCAAGAAACTATTGGGAAAGGCATGAAAATCCTTCCTCAAAACATGAAAAACTAATAAAAATATGTAATCTCTTATTCGTTGAAATTGAGGAGGCTATAATTCTCATTCTTGATAGTAACTCGATGATGGGGAATCATTTATCTTTTCCTCATATTGCATTCTAATTTTTGACAATTTTCTAGGATTTCTTGCAAGATATACCTTTGCTGAAAAGCTTAGCCAAGAACTATTTTCTAGATAATGTGGTTCCATTATATGAACTTGAGAAAGCCTTATATAAATATTCTATCAATTTTGTAAAATGCCCTTGTGAAGGTTGTGTTAATTTTTTTGATCTTATTGTTGATGGTCTTCTTGCTAAGGTTTTTAGGTGCTATTAGGTTTGGGCTAGTGTATGATCACCATGAAGAAGCTGTCACCAGAATTAAAGAAATTGTGACTCAAAGAAAAAACCAAGAAATATACATTTAACTGGGTTTCTCCCAAAGGATTTATAGATTGAGAATGCTTTGAAAAAAATCTCTAGATTCTCCTTTGAGATTATCAATAGTTATGGATGCACCTTCAAAGACCAGTACCAATTCATGGTGGCTACAACATGATGTTGTGTCCTACAATTTGAATCATTAGTAACACAATAAGCATACTTCTCTCTTTCTTATTAACTCTTTCTCCATTGTCTACTACAATTGAATTTTCTATTTATTACTCTCCTTAGTGTTAAATAACACTTCTATGTAGAGTCATGTATGTGTAGAAACATTTAAAGTACTCTCACCTCTTCTTTAGTTTGAGGTAGGGATTGGGTAGATTCGTAGTCTATATTTTTCAATACATTGGGTATAGCCAGGAGGTACCTCAAAATTGTAATAGTTCTTCATCAATCATGATAGTTTTTTTTTTATAATATTCAAGGAATAGGTATGGGTCCTACTAGAAATCAATATTTTTATTTAAATCTATTTTTTTAATCTGCATTTTGATAGGTGTATAGGAGACTCCATTCAAGGTATAATTTAAGACTATAGGGGTTATATCCAATCATATTTGATTTAAGAGTTTGATCTAATGCTATTCAATTAAATTCCTTCAAATGAAACCTATCAAGGCTTAAATCATTATATTTTCCAAAAAATATGTGGTTTCAAGAAGAAAATAAAGATGTCCCAAGTTTGTAACCTATTAAATTTTAGGATAACCTTGAGGAAACAACATAGTTGGGTGCATCAGGGGTAATTTATATCATTATATTTAAAATCAACTAGGATTTTACTGAATATGTGGTTCTATATAACATTAATAATTAACAAAAAATTTAAAATTCTTGCAACATTATTCAAATAAGTTTACATGGTAAATTTAGGGATTTGGACGGTGAATATGGTTGGGGTGGAACCACCCCATCATGGTATTAGGTTGGCCTCTTAATTGGGACACCAAAACCTAATCATTAAATTGGATTCTCTTAATGTTATTATGATGTTGAAGGGGTACCTAATCTAGAATGGATAGTTAGTGATGTCTCCTCCAAAGGTAGATATTTGTTGTCCATAGTGGACAGTGTTAATATACAATAAACTATCTATGAGGGAAACAAATCAGTAGAGACTGGTGACTATTGGTTAATACACTACCTTGATCCATATATGGTCATTCTTTAAGACATTCTTGATACTTTTACCAGAATATCTCAAGATCAACTCACATATGTTGATAGATGTCCAACCTTCTAGATTTTTGCATGATGATCTACCATGAAAAGTGATGCAGTCAAGGATGGTGGATCCAATTAAGGATAGTCCAAACCTTATAGCTTCAGAACAACATAGCAGAATAACACAACAACAATAATAAATCTGATATAAAATAGAACTCTTTATTCATCAAATCACTGATTACATGCAATGTGTTGGGTTGTAAGGCCTTCTGGTTATGGCCAAATACAAAGCAAGTAATAGTTTACAAGATCTTGCAGGATCCAAGTCTTTTCCACCACTTCACCACTCAACTAGTCTAGGTCTGCAACTTGGCAAGACACTGGTAGGGTCCCAGGAAAGATCTAAACTTGTACTCACAACTTCCAAGCAATCTTCCAGATGCCCAAGCTCGCAAGATACTAACTCTTCTTTCATAGATCCACACATCTTCTACTCCTACTCTACACCTAAACAACTACCCAAACATTTTCTTAAATATTAATCTTTAGCCACAAGTTGGTTGGAAGAAATAATTAATTCCCCAAGCCAAGTCAGCTTCCAAAGATACAAATATTAAATGCCAAACATTAGTGGGCTCATAAATAACTTCACAAATATCGAATTCACCAAGTTGGCCTCCAGATCCACATAGAAGAATGCAACATGCCAGATCTAGGTCTCCACACATCTAATAGTCAATCCATAACTCAAGGAATGTGACCCAGATTAAATGCACCAGTTGGCCAAGCCGATTCCCCAAGAACATTTGTCGGTAAGCCAAACTGCTAAGAGTCAGCAAATATACAAAGAAACCATACCGATCGAGCTCCTTTTGCATTACCAAGCACCGGGAATGCTGATTCTCCTTCATTGACCGAGCTCCCTTCAATGACTGATTCCTCTAGCGATCAAGCCACTTCAGTGACCAAGCAACAAGAATGAACACTGAGACCCCATCGGTAACCGAGCACTGAGTAACAAAACACCAAGTCACCGAGTGATGAACATCCACTGAGATCCACCAAAAAATCCAACTGAGAATCACCACCAAGATTGAGAAACATCAGTCTTCTACCGAGATCACCAGCCAAGTAACCAAATTCCACCAGATAGTTACCAAGACTGCCAGAATCTTCAGGCACTGAGGAATAAGCCAAGATGCTACTGCATCAGACTCTTGGGGTACAAAGAAAAGTGTGTCCCACACTTTCTCACCAAAGGGAACATTTGAAAACCACCAACTCCACTTCATCTTCACCAAAGGTTTCCACTCCATTACAGGAAAGAGAATCAATCTGCAACTAAACCAATCAACATTTTCAATATCAAGAACCATCTAAACTTTCCACTCATCACCGAGTATCAAGTCTGCATCCAATAGCAATTCGATCAAGCAAAACCAGATGATCTACAATCTCCGTGTTAGGCATAAACAACTGAACATGAAAACAAATATCTTCAACAACAACCTGATCCAGCATAACTAGATGCTCTACAATTTCCATGTCAGGCACAACAAACTGAACATGAAAACCAATTTCCTCACTAGCCTCAACAAGATCAGCAACACTGTCGGTATGCATAGGTAATTTAGCAACAACCAGAAGTTGCTCTGTAGGTTTCATGGAAGAATCCACCAACTTACCTCAAAACCAATTGCACATACATCTTCAACCTTTGAACTATCATAGGAAACCTTGTTAAGATGCCTTCTCTCATGAACCAGCCTTCTAACTGGCCAAACAACTTTCCTCTGGATTGGCATGCTCCAACTCCATTAAAATTTACAAATCTCAACAACACTTTCTCTCACAAGGTTCTTAACTCAATTCTCCATGTGGTCTAGTAAGTCCACTTCCAATCTAGCAAACCTCTCAGAAATCACATCACCAAGGTCCAATCCTCTCGGAGACATCTCCAAAGATCTTCAAAAACCTTCTGTAACAAACCCAAAACTGACCACCTTGTGACAACCTCCAAGTTTTATATTGTATGCACCCTAAAATGATCACCTAGACTTTGGGCCCCCATTCAACAATTTATCAAATCCTTGAATCAAGATTTTCAAAAATCAAGATTTTTCAATTATATCAATTTCCTTGATCAAATCCTAATTCTATCATTTTTGATTATTTGCCTTGGGCTAACCATTTTATCTTAAAAATCTTTATTTATTTAAAAGGAATTTCCTCCCCTTTTATTAAATAAAAGGCCCCCACTTTTCCTCTTATCCTAAGTTGCACAAATAAAGCATTATCCTTATTTTTATAAAAAGAAGAAAAACACTTTTTGTCTCATATGGACACAAAAGTCAACTCTTATTTTCTCATTGGAGGATATTTGTGCACATGGATTGCTCCTCTTTCAAGCTCCACCCTTGATTAAATCTTTTGCCTCTTAATCTCCATGGCCCATTCCTTTTCAATTCCTTTAAAAGGAGAGCTCTCTTCTCATTCTAAATCCCCAACTTTTTATGCTAATCTTATGGTGTGGGATTTCTTGGAGACTTTGGAGCTTTTGGAGATCATTCTTGCATTCTAGTTTCATTTCTTGCATCATAGATTTCATGGCATCTAGCTTAGTTTCTTTATGCTCTAGATTAGCTCACATAGCTTAATTAGCAAGGGTTTGTAATTCTTTCATTTCCATAGCTTAGCTTGCATCTTCATTCATATCTTAGCTTGCATTGCATTGCATTCTCATTGATTCTTGAGGATATTGGCATTCTTGCCCTTGTCTCTTTGAATCTCCCATTTTGTGGTTTACTAGCAAGGTTGCATGTTTTAATAGATCTAGCTGAGAGCACCATCAACATCTTTGTGACTCCATGCCTAGGGAGCTCTAGGTCGCTTTCTCAAAGTTTCCCATTAATGAATTCTCTTGGAAGTAATTACTTAGAGAAGTGGACTATTTAGTGTGTACATATACAAGTCAGATCGTAATCTGCCACCTTGGATGAACAAATAGGGCATGATTTCACAAGTTTAGGGCCACAAATATGCAATCCAGATTGTGCACAATCTCTGCTACAAGAGGATCAACTTTGCAAGATCAGCCTTTCTAGGTCAACCTTCTGCTCCACAAGATCAACTCTTGCTCTGATACCACCTGATGCAGTCAAGGATGGTGGATCCAATTAAGGATAGTCCAAACCTTGTAGCTTCATAACAACATAGTGGAATAACACAACAACAACAACAACAATAGATCTGATATAAAACACAAGTCTTTATTCATCAAATCATTGATTACATGCAATGTGTCAGGTTGTAAGGCCTTCCCGATTATGACCAAATACAAAGAAAGTAATATTCTACAAGATCTCATAGGATCCAAGTCTTTTCCACCACTTCACCACTCAGCTAGTCCAAGTTTGTAACTCGACAAGACACTGGTAGGGTCCCAAGAAAGATCTAAACTTGTACTCACAACTTCCAAGAAATCTTTTGGATGCCTAAGCTCACAAGCCACTAACTCTGCTTTCACAGATCTACACATCTGCTACTCCTACTCTACTACCTAAAAAACTACCCAAACATATTCTTAAATACTAATCTTCAGCCACAAGTCAACTATAAGAAACAATTAATTACCCAAGCCAAGTCATCTTCCAAAGATACAAATATTAAATGCCAAACATCAGTCGGCTCACAAATAAATTCATAAATATCTAACTCACCAAGTCAGCCTCTCGATCCACATAGAAGAATGCAAGATGCTAGATCTAGGTCTCCACACATCTAACGATCAATCTATAACTTGAAGAATGTGACCCAGATTAAATGCACCATTTAGCCAAGTCAATTCCCCAAGAACATCCGTCGATAAGCCAAACTACCGAGTGTCAAGAAATATACCAAGCAACCATACCAACCGAGCTCTTTAAGCATTACCAAGCACCAGGAATGTGATGCAAGAGCATCCTAGGTGTGAGAGAAATCTTACATCACCCAAAAATATTTATGGTTTCTTTTCAATAAGGGCTATCTTGTGCAGAGCTACTACTTATGGAAACTTTCTATTTTTAGTAAGTTGGTCATATGATCTCAGAATGTTCTAATTTCACATGTGGAGGTTCATCTCAGTCATATTAGCCTATCGATAAAGTTTCATTGCTAGATCAAGTCTAGTTTTGAAGATATTGAAAATTTTTGGTATTGGCAACAGGGTACAGAAACTTTGAACTCAGTTTTGAAGGCTTTAGAGGCCCCAAATGAGGTTAAAACTTCAGCTAATTAGTGCTTGTGCAAGTTAGGCATTGTAGAGCTACTCGCGCCCTTTCTAAATTGGGGTCATAATAGTCAATCAGGTCAACGGGTGATGACTTATGGTCTCCGAAAGTTGGGCCACCTGAAATGGCAAAATATAAATTTTCTTCAAAATTTATGTTCTAGTTTCAAAAGTTATTTTGAGATGACTTTGATGTAATAAATTAAAAAATAAAATAATTCTAAGTTTGGTCAGCCCTAATGGCTAAATTTCTAGAACCTTCTTGGGCGGTGGAAATTGCCTATATAAAGAAGT
The DNA here is from genome assembly GCA_027943335.1 of Chamaecyparis obtusa. NCBI lineage: Eukaryota > Viridiplantae > Streptophyta > Pinopsida > Cupressales > Cupressaceae > Chamaecyparis > Chamaecyparis obtusa. The sequence goes on along the minus strand of BSBK01003533.1, from coordinate 260,713 downwards.
CCTGTAGTGTTGTATAGGGAAGTTCTAGGTAGATCTAGGTAATGATTCAAGGTTTTGTCCTACAGAATATTGTAATAGGAATGCCCATGTGGATTTTCATATTGTAATTTTGAAAATTTGTAATTCCACATTTGTGGAGATAATAAGAAGCCCATTTTCTATTCTTACAAATTATTGTTGTTCTCTATTTCTGTTATGTGTTTGTGGTATGTTGGTTAACAGTTTGTCCTCTTCAAGATTTCTAATCTTTGACTCTTAAATTACCCAATGGGAGAGAACAAAAGGATGTCCCCAACAATTGGGTCAGTGTACGTCTTCTATCACTGCCTTCTAAATTGATAGGTACAACTCCCTAATTATGTATGATATACAATGAATGTGTTTTTATCTTGATCACTAGGTTGTCTCTGATGTGTTTTAACCAAATTGCTTGTAGGCACAAACAATTCAGGCAAGGATTTATGCTTATTATCTTCTAACTCTAATCTACCTATTTTAACCATGCAAAGTCTAACCAAGAGAACAGGAGCAGAATCATGCATAGGAGACAAATAGAATTGTTTTAACTGCAACTTCTGTCATGAAATGGAATCCACACATACATCACAGCTCTACACACCACTGTACTTTCTATCCAGTATGCAACTATTTAACTAACAGGATGAATAGGAGAAGAATCACATATGACAAGTAAATGGAATCACTTACTGCAACCACAGACATGAAATGGAATTCAAGACGTAATCACAGCTTCATACATAACTGTCCTTTCTATTCAAATGCATATGATTGACTACCAGTGGAACAACAAAACCAGAAACCTTGCTATAGTAAATGGAATTACTTTGCTCAAATATCCAGTTTTCCGACCATTACAATGAGTTTCCTCCCAGTATTTATAGACTTCACAATACATAGAGTTCGTCAGAACTCATGGCCTTCCAGCTTCCACGAATACAAACAGACTATACACCAAGCAGGAATATCTTCAATGAGAGGGTATGGAAGACGATCATGATATCTCAACCTCTCGATCAACACCTGTCAAGCCAGAGTTCATTGGGCTTTCGGAGTCACTTAACTTTGATTTGTTCTGAGAATGTGAACAGACGCCATCTATCGGCAAGAACTTTACCATCTGTTATCAAGCAATCTCTTTCTCTGTTCTTCCTTTGACATACTCCGTGACAGACGCTTTCTATTTTACCACAACAGTCGACTTGAAAAAGAAATCGACATTTATTTCTTTTCAATTCTCTTCCGTCACCTTTTATTATAATGTTCAAGCACCGCTGAGATCCTTAAAATCATAATTTTTAATCCTTTTATTGTATGCTTGACACGCGTCACCATCTCATTTGATTTCCTTAAGTCTCTGGCCTCCTTGACAATATTCTCATCAGACAGTGGTCGCATGATCACAAGAAGGAAGAATATTCCTTGCGATCATGCACCAGCCGTAGATTTCCTGTAGTGGACCCCTTTATACTTCTTCACTATTGGAAAAGAAAAATCTACGACTGTCTGAAGATTGCATACGTCTGACACATCCCTTGCGAAAACATGCCCACCGTTGATTCTCTGCCAATGTTAGGACCCTTCTGACAATATGCCAACAGGTCCCTCTGACAATCCGCCAACTCATTATCTCATGGACCAACCACAGACTAGCTTATGTGTTCATGAAACATCCTGGACCCACTTCTTCACACTTGGCAGATCCGACGGTAGTCGCATGATCATAAGAGCTTACAAGATTCCATAAGATCATGCGCCGTCTGTCGATTTGGAATCTTAAGAGGTTCTGGCTTGCTGACATTTGCGGGGCCCAGCAACCTCATTGTCGCATGATCGTATACCATTATTTTATTCCATGCGATCATGCGACTGCTTTACCATTGATACACATGGATTCCAAGCGTCCTCCAAATCAGCAAAGGTAGGCCTAGCCTTTGACATCAAGACAGTCTTTCAAACAAGGAGATTGGATGGCCATCACAACACCGTGATGTTAACTCATTTGCATCTTAGGATCGAGGTAATGCGATAACCATCAGATTGGATCGACGCTTAACTTCTGAAGAACGGGACCGGGCCTGCGAGAGAAAAGACTTGACAGATGGCAAGATCTTCACAAACCCTGTATGAGTCTTCAGTATTTTTGAGGAATAACGGGAACTGTAGATGCAAAATTTAGGTTATCGTATCTCCGCCACCCTGAAACTTCATGATTATTGAACCAGATTACCTGTCATTTCTTGCGCTGAGCTCGTAAAGACTTAGGCAATTCTGATATGCATCTGGATAACGCGCAGGACACATGCACGTGAACTCGGTGCCTGTTATATTGTTTCTGCCATAGGTTCTAAAATGTGACAGGAAGATTTTTAATACCATCAACTCCATGACTGTCCACCCTTTGCTACTGATAATATCATCAGACGAGTCGGCAATTCTAGCACTCTCCATACAGAAAAAGTTTCCTCTTGATTCTTCTGAAAGAACAAACACCATCCATCTTGATATACAAGATTATCAATAGAGCACATCTTCTTTGCCAAGATGGGGTCTATAACCTACCCAATGTTATAAGATCTTGCAGAAAAGCCCACCCGGTTCAAAGAAGGAAAGGAATGATAGGGAAACCTGGCAAAGAAAGCCTACCTAAGAAAGACTTAGACCTAGACTCGACCAACTTCTCATGGAAAAATGACGGGTGACTGAAAATCAGGCAACAGCTGGCTCCGACTGGGGATTTAAGCATTACCATGCTTAAAAGGACTCTAGCAACCTCTGGTTTTGCAAAATAGCCGGCAACTTAACAAAGCCAAAACTACACACAGCAGAAGGAAAAACAACTAGGCTACAACAGGAAAGGAAAACCTACCTAACTAACCACTATGCAGGGATTACCTGCTTCTCAATTATGCATTTGATACAACTTCAAATCCTGCCCATTATAGGAATATGGCAGGGATTTTTCGGAAGGGTATGCCAACCTGAATGAATTATTCTGATTTGCTTGCACAATCTGGAATGGGCCTTTCCATAAGGATTGAAACTTAGAATGCATTCCTTTAGGTTCATGTCTCTTGTCCCATAGCAGCACCATATCACCTTCCATAAATTTCCTCGGTCTAGCTCTTTTGTCAAACAACTTCTTGACTCAGTTTTGATGTGCAGTTATTCTGTCAACCATTTCTTCTCTCTCTTCTTGCAGTTTGGTCAAGTATAGGATTCTTCTCTCTAAACCATCTTTGAAAACATCATCTTCAATTACCGTTTTCAATTTACATGCAGCAAGCTCTAAAGGTAAAGGCAGATTTGCTTCAACCCCATAAACTAGTTCAAAAGGAAATATACCTATGGCTCTTTTAGGTGTAGTCCTGTCTGCCCATAAAGCATCATGTAATTTCCTGTGCCAATTCCTCTGATTGTCATCAACTAACTTCTTCATGATATTAATCAAATTCTTATTACTTGATTCTGCTTGCCCATTCCCTTGGGGAAAGTAATCTGATGAATGACCTACCAGAATCCCATAATCATGACAAAAAGAAACAATTTCAGATGATGAGAAATACGAAGCATTATCCATAATCAATTTTGTAGGTATTCCAAACCTAACTAAAATTTGTTCTTTTATAAACTCACAAACTGCATCAGAAGTGGTCCTCTTCATAGACTTAGCTTCCACCCATTTACTAAAATAGACTGTAGTAGTCAAAATGTAAGAATGACCTTGACTTGAAGGAGGATTTAGGGGACCAATAAAATCTATACCCCACTACTGAAAAGGAGCATCAATTACAACTGGTTTTAATGGTAGAGCTGCCAATTGAGGTTTACCAGAAAATAGCTTACATTTTTCACATTTTGCTACCCATTTATATGCATCTTTAAACATTCATGGCCAATAGTAGTGTTGCCTTAGGATCTTGAATGCTGTAACAGTAGAAGAGAAATGTCCTCCACATGCCTCATCATGAAAAGTTGTCAACAACTGCATTTGCTGCTCTTTATCCACACACCTAAGGAAAGTACCATCTATTGCTCTTTTGTACAAAACATAATCATAAATAACATACCTGAGGGCTTTGTTTCTCAGATCTCTCCTCTGTTTTGCTGTCAATCCCTCTGGACACTCTCCGTATGTCAGGAAATAAGCAATGTTTGAAAACCAAGGATCTTGTAAACTCACCATCAGCACCTTATGATCACTCTTCTCATCTGGCTAACCTTCTGCTATGGCTTTACAAAGTGCATTCCCCCTCACCAATTTAGTTGGCCTAATATCAGTGTCATACTCTTGAACTTTGGCAATCCAAGCTCCTCTATTATTACAACCAACTTCTTATTGTGTCAAAATGCTTTTTACTGTTGCATTAGGCACATAAACAACTGAATGTGAGTGAAGAACATAAAATCTGAAATTTTTCAATGCTCTTACCACAGCATAAGCATGTTTTTCCATTTGGGAATACTTCAACTCATGGCTCTTCAAGGGTATACTCATGAAAGCAATTGGAGCTTGTATCCCCTCCTTGTTTTCTTGCATCAGTATTGCAGACATGGTGTGTTGTGATGCATAACAGTATAAAATGAATTATTTTGTATAATCAGGGTGAACTAAAATAGGAGCATTAGCAATTGCATTTTTTATGTCTTCAAAAGATTTCTTACCATCATCAGTCCATTTGAAAGATTGATTTCCCTTCATCATATCAACTATACTTTTCACAGTTTCAGAAAAATCAGGTACAAATCTTCTTAAAAAGTTAACTTGTCCAAAGAAAGATTTAACTCCAGTTTTACTTAAAGGTAAACTTAACTGTTGAATAGCTCTAACTCTATCAGGATCAATCTTAACTCCTTCTTGAGAAACAATGTGTCCAAGAAGTTTACCTTCAGTAACACAAAATACAGATTTCTTTGGATTTAAAGAAATACCTTGGTCTCTACACCTCTGCAGGACTCTGGCAAGATCTCTTATGTGATCTTTCCTCTGCCTAGAGAAAACAGTTAGATCATCAAGGTACATCACAATAATCTTATTTTTAAGATCACCAAAAGACAGATCCATTGCTCTCTGAAATGTTGCACCTGCGTTAATCAATCCAAAAGGCATTCTATTATAAGCAAAAATACCCCATGGCATTGTAAAAACTATCTTGTACTTGTCTGATTCATCCACTTGGATTTGGTTATAACCTGAAAACCCATCTAACATAGACATCATTCCTGAACCTGCAACAATCTGTAATAAATGGTCCATGTTTGGCAATGCATAGTTATCTTTGAGGGAAGCCTGATTTAGATTTCTGAAATCTACACAAATCCTTATCTCTCCATTCTTCTTCCTCACAGGGATGATATTTGCAATCCATGTGGAGTGATGAATAGGATATATGATTTTTTCTTTTAACATCTTATCAATCTCCTTAAAAATTGCTCCTTCTATCAAAGGGTTATAGTTTCTTTGTTTCTATTTGATAGGAACTACCCCAGCCTTTAGAGGGATTGTGTGCCTAAAATCTCCATCCATGAAATTTTTAAGACCCTCATAGTCCCAAGAAAAAACATCTTGAAATTACACTAATAACTCTTTGATCTTACCCCTTTCTTCAATGGAACAACACTTTCCAATATTAATCATTGTTGGACAATCATCAGTCTCTATATTGATTCCATCATACTCTCCACAAGTCTTTTCTTTTTCACTCCTTTCTTCCTTTACGTAAGCATCATGTTTGTCAAAAAGCTTTTCTAAAGATACAAAATGAGAAGGGATCTTATTACCTTTTAATTGAATGATTTCTTCTTCTGATTCTTCCTCCTCAATTAGTGACTGCTCATCTTTACCATCTTGAAAGCACATATTGACAAAAGGGCCTGATCCTTCTAGGAACTGTTGAATATGTTTGTCATTATCAAAGACTTGCCATGATTCTTCATTATCAGGTACCTTTGACCTAAAAAGAACTTCCATCCTATATATCTGATCTTTAAATTCAGGATGAGGTAACAATAATGAGGCAGAGACAGCTAATGAATCAGCTTTTGAATTCTGGTCTCTAGGAACTGAGTTTATTGAGAATGCATCAAAATTTTCCATCTCATCCCATACTTTATTTCTGTAATTCCTTAATATGTTATTTTTTACAGAATATAAATTTCTCACCTGCTTTACCACAAGCTCAGCATCACCTTGTACCTTAAGTAACTTTACTCCTTTTTGTTTTGCAACTTCCATTCCAAGGAGAAGAGCTTCATACTCTGTAGTGTTATTAGTGTTCTTAAAATTCAACTTGTAGGCCAGATGTGTGATTTCTTCATTAGGTGCAATTAAGACTACTCCTGCTCCTGAGCCTGCCTTAGCACAACTACCATCAAATTGCATTGTCCATAGCTATTGTGAATCTACCTTTGCCGTCTCTTCTTGAGCATTAGGTCCATCATATGTTAACATGTAATTACCAAATTGCATTTCTTGATATAAGATCTGAGATTTAGGATCATCTGATTTCAAAACAGTAAATTTAGCCTTACCTTCAGGTTCAAGCTTTACTTTCTTATTCCCAACTTGGATGTAAGCAGATGACTAATCAAGTTTAATCTCTCCTCCCAAGTCCTTGCAGAAACTTCTACTAAGAAACATACCATAGCTTTCAGGAATGTCAGCAACAAGAATTGTAAGCTTTAATCTCTTGGAAGGATATGCAACCAAAGCAACTTGTGCATCCTTGATCTAACCTATCAAAGGTACTTGCTTGGCATCCATTGAATAGCACTTTCCAAAGACTTTGGTTAGGGGTAGCCCTAGAGCTTTTGCAACTGACGTAGGCATTACATTATCTGAAGCTCCAGAGTCTATGATGCAATTACTTAGTCTGTTGCCATTAATAAAAAGAGACACATAAAAAGGCTCTGGTTTCAAATATGAACAAGTAGCATGGATCACAGGTTCTTCTTCTTGAAACAACCTAGGAATTGAGAAATCATCATCAATTGAATTCCCTTCATTAGCATTAACTCGCCTTTTATCATTGACATTGGAATTGATATGAATATTTTCTCCATTTTTACAATGATCTATCAACCTTTGGAATTGATCAGAGTGTGATCTCAAATAATCCATAGTAGATATTTGAATTTTAGTTTCTTCACAAAATTGAATAATATCAAAGGAATGAGGAAACTTATCTTTTTGTTCCTTTTGTGAAGAACTTGACGCTGGGTTATCATTCTTAGCTACCTTGTGGGGAGGAACTTGATTCTTGACAGAAGCAGCATTGGGAACTTGACTTTTATTTTTTTGACCTCTAGTCATCACAGTTAGCTGAGGTCCTTCCAAGGTGGCAAAATAATTTCCTCCATTTTCTGAATCTGATTCATACTCACAATACAAATTTATGGAGTCGCCATGAGGAGCACGATCATCATCATCTTCTGGATATTCAATTCTTTGCACTTCTTCTTCTTTCATTTGTAAATGCCGGATCATGTCTTCACAGGTATCACCATCATGATCTTCTCTGAGGTGAAAAGCACAAGAAGTCTGACCTTTAGGAGGAGCTTCAATAGCTAATCTTTGCTGAGTAGGAGGAAGCTGTAAGTTCTTGTTCCCGCTTTGATACCTTGGTCCTTCTCGATAAGGCTGATATAATGAATGAGTTGGTCTTGCAACCTATTTCTTTAATGCAATCATCTCATTGGACAATCTTTGTAACATGGCCTCAGTACTGTTTGAAGTACTTGTTACATTGCTTGAAGATCCAGTATGATACTCTTTCTTCCATTTCCCAGAGGCTATCATGTCATCTTCCATCTCTACTGCAAGAGTTTTTGCAGCTTGTAAAGTAGTCACATGAGCCCTTCTTAGTTGATAACCGAGTTCAGGAGGCATAGAACTGATATAGAAAGTTTTCTGATTGTCTCCTGTTGGAGCACTAGCAGTTGGTATCCTTTTAATAAGTTTATTGATTTTAGCATTAAAATCTCTCATAGAGATGGATGATTCTTTCTTAATTTGAGCTAGTTGTAATAACAAACTTTGAGCATCCTCAGCACTCTTATACCTTTCTTCAAATTTCTGCCTCATGTCATTCCAACCAGTGATACAACCTGCAGGTAAATCTTGAAACCAATCTGCTGCATCACCCACCAGTGTGTCTACAAACATTTTGATTGCAACATCATCATGCTGAGGGTTCACCAAACTACAAGCTTTAAGAAAGGCACTTAGATGTTGTTCTGCAGATACCAAACCATCACCATTGAATCTAGGAAAGTTCTTTCTGGAGGCCTTTGGCAAGTCATGATTTGCTGCAAGATTCAATGGTCCAATAGCATTTCCCCAAGGAGCAGCCATAGTTGCTAGACTTGTATTTTGTGTAACTGCTTGTATTGAAACCGAGAGGGGAAGTGCAATACCGTGCAATAACAATGAATTGCAAGTGGTAGAAATAGGAATCCTATCAACAGGAGGTGAAGAAGATTTACTTCTTCTTATTCTGAAAGGTACTACAGAAGACAATTGAAAATCTTCAGGCTTGTTATCTCCAACTTCTCTTCTTGACTTAGTCCTTCCTTTCCTGTAAGTATTTTCAAGAATAGGGAAATTGACTTCTTTAAGTTCTTCGTACACTGGGTCAACCTTTCCCTTTTGCTTCGCACTCCTGGTAAATCTGAAATCTAGGATGTCTTAGATTATGAGGAACTTATTGATATATTTTCTTTCTAAGTGTCCCCAGTAGAGTCACCAAAAACTGTTGGTTAACAGTTTGTCCTCTTCAAGATTTCTAATCTTTGACTCTTAAATTACCCAATGGGAGAGAACAAAAGGATGTCACCAACAATTGGGTCAGTGTACGTCTTCTATCACTGCCCTTTGAATTGATAGGTACAGCTCCCTAATTATGTATGATATACAATGAATGTGTTTTTATCTTGATCACCAGGTTGTCTCTGATGTGTTTTAACCAAATTGCTTATAGGCACAAACAATTCAGGCAAGGATTTATGCTTATTATCTTCTAACTCTAATCTACCTATTTTAACCATGCAAAGTCTAACCAAGAGAACAGGAGCAGAATCATGCATAGGAGACAAATAGAATTGTTTTAACTGCAACTTCTATCATGAAATGGAATCCACACATACATCACAGCTCTACACACCACTGTACTTTCTATCCAGTATGCAACTATTTAACTAACAGGATGAATAGGAGAAGAATCACATATGACGAGTAAATGGAATCACTTACTGCAACCATAGACATGAAATGGAATTCAAGACATAATCACAGCTTCATACATAACTGTCCTTTCTATTCAAATGCATATGATTGACTACCAGTGGAACAACAAAACTAGAAACCTTGCTATAGTAAATGGAATTACTTTGCTCAAATATCCAGTTTGTCGACCATTACAATGAGTTTCCTCCCAGTATTTATAGACTTCACAATACATAGAGTTCGTCAGAACTCATGGCCTTCCAGCTTCCATGAATACAAACAGACTATACACCAAGCAGGAATATCTTCAATGAGAGGGTATGGAAGACAATCATGATATCTCAACCTCTCGATCAACACCTGTCAAGCCAGAGTTCATTGGGCTTCCGGAGTCACTTAACTTTGATTTGTCCTGAGAATGTGAATAGATGCCATCTATCGACAAGAACTTTACCATCTGTTATCATGCTATCTCTTTCTCCGTTCTTCCTTCGACATACTCCATGACAGACGCTTTCTATTTTACCATGATAGTCGACTTGAAAAAGAAATTGACGTTTATTTCTTTTCAATTCTCTTCCATCACCTTTTATTATAATGTTCAAGCACCGTCGAGATCCTTAAAATCATAAGTTTTAATCCTTTTATTGTATGCTTGACATGCGTCACCATCTCATTTGATTTCCTTAAGTCTCTGGCCTCCTTGACAATATTCTCATCGGACAGTGGTCGCATGATCGCAAGAAGGAAGAATATTCCTTGCGATCATGTGCCAGCCGTAGATTTCCTGTAGTGGACCCCTTTATACTTCTTCACTGTTGGAAAAGCAAAATCTACGAATGTCTGAAGATCGCATACGTCTGACACATCCCTTGCGAAAACACACCCGCCGTTGATTCTCTGCCAATGTTAGGACCCTTCTGACAATATGCCAACAGGTCCCTCTGACAATCCGCCAACTCATTATCTCGTGGACCAACCACAGACTAGCTTATGTGTTCATGAAACATCCTGGACCCACTTCTTCACACTTGGCAGATCCGACGGTAGCCGCATGATCGTAAGAGCTTACAAGATTCCATAAGATCATGCACTATCCGTCGATTTGGAATCTTAAGAGGTTCTGGCTTGTTGATGTTTGCAGGGCCCAGCAACCTCATTGTCGCATCCTTAATTACATTGTCGCATGATCACATACCATTATTTTATTCCATGCAATCATGCGACTGCTTTACCATTGATACACGTGGATTCCAGGCGTCCTCCAAATCAGCAAAGGTAGGCCCAGCCTCTGACATCAAGACAGTCTTTCAAGCAAGGAGATCGGATGGCCATCACAACAGCGTGATGTGAACTTGTTTGCATCTTAGGATCGAGGTAATGCAATAACCATCAGATTGGATCGACGCTTAACTTCTGAAGAATGGGACCGGGCCTGCAAGAGAAAAGACTTGACAGATGGCAAGATCTCCGCAAACCCTGTATGAGTCTTCAGTATTTTTGAGGAATAACGGGAACCGTAGATGCAAAATTTAGGTTATCATATCTCCACTACCCTGAAACTTCATGATTATCGAACCAGATTACCTGCCATTTCTTTCCCTGAGCTCGTAAAGACTTAGGCAATTCTGATATGCATCTGGATAACATGCAGGACACATGCACGTGAACTCGGTGCCTGTTATATTATTTCTACCATAGGTTCTAAAATGTGACAGGAAGATTTTTAATACCATCAACTCCATGAATGTCCACCCTTTGTTACTGATAATATCATCAGACGAGTCGGCAATTCTAGCACTCTCCATACAGAAAAAGTTTCCTCTTGATTCTTCTGAAAGAACAAACACCATCCATCTTGATATACAAGATTATCAATAGAGCACATCTTCTTTGCCAGGATGGGGTCTATAACCTACCCAATGTTACAAGATCTTGCAGAAAAGCCCACCCAGTTCAAAGAAGGAAAGAAATGATAGGGAAACCTGGCAAAGAAAGCCTACCTAAGAAAGACTTAGACCTAGACTCGACCAACTTCTCATGCAAAAATGATGGGTGACTGAAAATCAGGCAACATGGTATTAAGGGGAGAACCCTTCATAAAGTGGTATTAAAGCGAGAGTTCCTGAGTGTGTAAATAGATCATCGACTATGAGGCAGTTTGCACCAGGACCATGGTTAGAGTTTTAGCGAGCAGCACTAAAATGCCTCCACAAAGGGAAATGGCAGAAGAGATGGTGTTGTAACAACTGAGGTTAGGGCATTGCAGAGACAAGTGTGAGCATTGCAAGACGAGATTCACAGAGGAATGAATCTTAATGTTAGCGATGAAAGAGAGGATGAAGTCAAGGGAGAAAGAAATTTTTATCAGGAAGGAGAAGTTGAAATTTTGGATCAAGAGAAAGAAAGACTTTTCCGAGCCATTTCCAAGATTGGGAAAAGACCTAAGATTGAGGTTCCTACATTTTCAAGAAAGCTTAACCCAAAAGAATTGATTGACCGGATCAATGAATGTGAAGAATATTTTGAGTATGAAGATATTGAGGATCCTAATAGGGTCAAATTTGCAAAGGCTAGACTAAAGGGTCATGTGAAGATCTGGTGGCAAGAGATTCAATTGGAGAAAAATAGAAGAGGAAAGGATAAAATCACAAGATGGGATCAGATGGTGGATAAATTGAAGTGACAATTCATTCCTTTTGATTATGAGCTTGACCTCTTGAAAAAAATGCAAAGTTTGAAGCAAGTAGGTAGATTTGTTTAGGATTGTATAGAGGAGTTCTATCGAATCCTCATCAAAATAGACCATGTAGAAGTTGATAAGGAAAAAGTTGCCCATTACCTTAATGGGTTGAGGCTGAGCATTTAGGAGGAGCTGAATCTGGTTCGAATGAATAGTATTGAAGATGCATACTAGTTTTCCCTAAAAGAAGAGGAAAAGATGAACAAGAAGTACGAGAGCAGACAAAATGGAAGAGGTCATGGTGGAAAATCTGGTGGATGGTCATATGGAGGCCAAAATGAAGATCCGAAAAAGAAGGATGAGGCTAGTAGTAGTCAAAATTAGAGAAGAAAAAATTCCAATCATTTCCATGATCAGAATAATAGAGATCAGAGAGGAAGAGGAAGAGGACAAGGATCTGGAAGGGGAGGCTTCCGTAGAACATGTTTTCATTGTGGAGAAGAAGTTCATAGGGCATTTGAATGTCCTCAATGCAAAGGAAGGATAGATAGGAGGAATGAAGGCCAGGATAGGGTTGCACATGTAGATGAGGATGCCAGATCATCATATTTTGAAGATGCTAAAAGAGGAGAAATGCTGATTAATAGAAGATTCCTGCTGAGTGGTGAGAATGAACCTTTGCAAAGGAGGAGCCTGTTTCGTACCAGGTGCAAGTGTGAGGGTAAGTGTTGTGATGTGATTATTGATAGTGGAAGCACTGACAATTTGGTGTCAGAAGAGATGGTGACAAAGTTAAAGCTCAAGAGACAAAAACACCCACATCCATTCTGGATCTCTTGGGTGCAGGATGACCACATGGTCATGGTCAATGAATAATGCCTAGTGAAGTTCAAGATTGGCGGATACCATGATGAGGTATTATGTGATATCATATTAATGGATGCATGTCATGTGTTGTTAGGTAGACCATGGTAGTTTGACAGATGTGTTGTACATGATGGTCATGGAAATACCTATTCCCTAACAAAGGATGGAGTGTGACACAAGCTAAAGACATTGAATGACATAGAAGAAAAGGTATGTGGTAATGCAAGAATAAATTTTTCTGATGGAAGAAAGTTCCTATATGGTATGAGGCATGAGCATGTGTGTTTTTCTTTAATACCAAAATTTAGTAAAGAGGAAGTAGAAGATGTACTTGTAGAAGTTGTAGATTTGTTGAATGAGTTTCAGGATATTGTATCCAATAATGTTCCTAATGGATTACCACCAGTAAGGAAGATCAGTCATCAGATGGACCTACTTCCAGGAGCTAGTTTACCAAATATGGCAACACATAGAATGACACCAGCAGAAAGTGAAGAGTTGAACAAACAAGTACATGAGTTATTGCAGAAAGGGTTGATTTGAGAGAGTCTAAGTCCCTGTGCTATACCAGTGGTATTAGCACCAAACAAGAATGGAGAATGGAGGATGTGTACAGACTCCAAGTCAATAAATAAGATCACAATCAAGTATAGGTTTCCATTGCCACGAATGGATGATATTATGGACTATTTGAGTGGAGCTTTGTATTTCTCAAATATAGATATGAAGAGTGGATATCATCAAATTTGGATTAGAGAAGGAGATGACTAGAATACTACCTTCAAGACAAAGAAAGGATTGTATGAATGGTTAGTCATGCCTTTTGGGCTAACCAATGCATTGAGAACTTTCATGCGGCTCATGAACAAAGTTCTGAAAGAATTTTTGGGTAAATTTGTCATTGTTTACCTAGATGATATTTTGATCTTTAGTAAGACATTGGAGGAGCATATGATGCATATTCATAAGGTGTTTGAGAAGCTGAGAGAAGAGAAATTGTTGATAAATTTGAAGAAGTGTAGTTTTGTGAAGAAATAATTAGTGTATTTGGGATTTAGAGTTTCAGCAGAAGGTCTAAAAATGGACCTAGAGAAAGTGCAATCTATCCTTGAATGGCCTACCCCAAGGAGTGCTACTGAGGTAAGATCTTTTCATGGTTTGGCTAGCTTTTACAAAAATTTTATCAAAAATTTTAGCAGTATTTGTGGATTCTTGACTGAAACAATGAGAGGGGATATCTAAAAGAGTTTAAATGGACTAATGGGGCAGATAAGAGTTTTGAATTGTTGAAATAGAAAGTTACAGAATAGCTTGTTTTAGCACTTCCAAATTTTAATAAGGTGTTTCAAGTAGACTGTGATGCTAGTGGTACTACATTAGGAATTGTTATGAGCCAAGAAGGTAAACCTGTTGCTTTTTTCAGTGAGAAGTTGAATGATGCCAAGAGAAAATATTATGTTTATGATTAGGAATTTTATGCTATAGTTCAGGCATTGAAGAAGTGGAGAAACTCTTTGCTTCCTAAGGAGTTTGTTTTGTATATTGATCATCAAGCTTTGTAATATTTGAATAGTCAAGGAAAGTTGAATCAAAGGCATTTGAAATGGGTTAAGTTTTTGAAGACTTATACATTTGTTTTGAAACATAGGAGTGGAAAGTCTAATGGGGTTGTAGATGCACTTAGCAGAAGGAAACGATTGCTGACAGAGATGCAGATTGAGGTGGTTGGGTTCAAGGAACTCAAGAATTTGTATCTAGAGGATCTTGATTTTGGTGAAGCTTGTAAAGAACCTGTTACTCTAGACAAAATGAAGTGGTTGGATTTTATCATTCAGGATGATATGTTATTCAGAGGGATTCAGTTATGCATTCCAAGAAGTTCTATGAGGGAGAATCTTATCAAGGAGAAGCATAGCGGAGGATTGGCTAGACATTTTGGTCATGATGAAACCCTTACTTTGGTTAGTGAGAATTATTATTGGCCATAGTTGTAGTAAGATGTCAATAAGTTTGTACAGAGTTGCAGAGTATGTCAAATGGTGAAAGGAGTGAAGTAGAATATAGGGTTGTATCAACCATTACCTGTACCAGAGAAGCCTTGTAAGGATATCCATATGGACTTTATTATTGGTTTACCAAGGACTTAGCGGGAACATGATTCAATTTTTATGGTGGTTGATAGATTTTTAAAGATGACACATTTTATTCCCTACAAGAAGACTAATAATGATGTTCATGTAGCAGAATTGTTTTTCAGAGAAGTAGTGAGACTACATGGTCTGCCAAAGACCATAGTTTTAGATCGAGACACTAAGTTCATTGGATATTTTTGGCATACATTGTGGAAGAAGTTAAAGAAAGATTTGAAGTTTAGTTCATCACATCATCCACAAATTGATGGACAAACAGAGGTGGTGAACAGGAGTTTGGGGAATTTGCTGAGATGTTTGGTTGGAGATAAACCAAAGGATGAGATTTGATTTTACCACAGATGAAATTTGCATACAATAATTCTATCAATGGGAGCACTAGTAAATCACCATTACAGATTGTATATGGAAGTAGTCCTAGAAATGCATTTGAGTTGAGAAAGATAGATAAAGGAGAAATAAGTAACTTGCTGAAGCTGAAGATTTTGTAGAACACTTGAAGAACATCCATGAGGAGGTGAGGAAGAACATTACCAAGATGAATGTGCAGTATAAGGTTAAGGCAAATGAGAAAAGGAGACATAAGGAATTTCAGGTTGGAGATGAAGTCATGGTTCATTTGCAAGAGGAGCGATTTCTAGTTGGTACATACAACAAGCTGAAAATGAAGAAGTTTGGGCCATGTAAGATACTGAAGAAACATGATTCAAGAAATGCATATGAGGTAGAATTGCCTATTGAGCTAAATATTTATAGTAGCACAGTGGAATATTCCAACAACTAGTTCAAATACCAAGGAGATTGAGGATATACTGGATAGTCATGTTGGTAGAAGCACAAGGAACAAGACATATGAAGAATATTTGGTCAAGTGGAAAGGATGACCTATTGAAGATTCATCATGGTTGACAAGGGAGCTGGTTAACCACCTTAGTTTTACTCTTCACACCTAAGACGTGATGAGGTCACTTCTCAAATTACCCCAGGTGTGTAATGTAGGAGCATCCCGTGTGTAAGAGCAATCTTGCATCACCCAATATTGTGCATAGCTGCTATTTATGGAAACTTTCTATTTTTAGTAAGTTAGTCATACGATCTCAAAATTTTTTGATTTCACATGTGGAGGTTCATCTCAATCATATCAGCTTGCCAATAAAGTTTCATTGCTAGATCAAGTCTAGTTTTGAAGATATTGAAATTTTTTTGTATTGGCAAGAGGGTACAGAAACTTTGAACTCAATTTTGAAAGCTTTAGAGGCCCCAAATGAGGTCAAAACTTTGGATGATTGGAGCTTGCGCGAGTCAAGCACTGTAGAGCTCCTCGAGCCCTTTTTGTATTGGGGTCATAATAGTCAATCGAGTCAGTGGGTGATGACTTATGGTCTCCGAAAGTTGGGCCACCTGAAATGGCAAAAAATATTTTTTCTTCAAAATTTATGTTCGGGTTTCAAAAGTTATTTTGAGCCAGCTTTGATGTAATAAATTGAAAAATAAAATAATTCTAAGTTTGGTTAGCCCTAATGGCTATATTTTTGGAACCTTCTTGGGTAGTGGAAATTGCCTATATAAAGAAGGCCCGTAGTGTTTTCTAGGGCAGTTTTGGGTAGATCTGGGTAATGATTCAAGGCTTTGTCCTATAGAATATTGTAAGGGCAATGCCTGTGTGGCTTTTCATATTGTAATTCTTAAAATTTGTAATTCCAAATTTGTGGAGATAATAAGAAGCCCATTTTCTATTCTTACAAATTGTTGTTGTTCTTTGTTTCTATTATGTATTTGTGGTATTAAGGGGAGCACCCTTCATCAAAATTTTGAGTCTCCTTCGATGACCGAGCTCCCTTCAGCAATCGAGTCCTCCCGTGACTAATCCACTTTAGCAACTGAGCAACAGACATGAACACTGAGACCCCATCGGTAACTGAGCACCGAACAACAAAACACCAAGTCACCGAGTGACCAAGATCCACTAGAACTTCCAACTGAGAATCACCACCAAGACTGAGAAATCCCAGTCTTCTACTGAGATCACCAACCAAGTAACCGAATTCCACCAGACAATTACCAAGACTACCAGAATCTTTAGGCATTGAGGAATAAGCTAGGATGCCACTGCATCAAAAAGAAAGGTAATCATTACATGGAGGACATGTTTTATGTTGGAATAATTTCCTTAGTTTTCTTCAACATCCATTTTAGAAACATTTTCTATTTATTTTTTCTTCCTTTGTTCCTATGACCTTTCTTGTCCTCTCTAATTATGAGGTTTTCATGGGATGAGAGCTCATCCAAATTGAATGTGATAACTATGAGGAGCACAAAAATAATCCTATCCTCTGGCCTATTTTTTATTTGGGAAATGTAATTAATTGTGTGGATGGTATGAAGGATTTTTAGATTTTTCTATAAAATTCACTAATGCTTGGGATAAGGGAGTAGTCACTATTGGTGGCATCTCCTTCATGTTCTCTATGGAATCTATTGTTGTTGTTACTAGCTTGGTAGCTAAACCTATGGCTCTCCCTAAAAATTCAAAAAGATATTAGAAGAATGATTTTAAGAAGTTCCTATATACCCTAGGGAAAGTATTCCATAAATCCAAAATGGCATCAATCGGGAAGAGCTCCTAGATGAGTGGAAAGACATGCCATTGGTTCTCATCAAGATCATCACTCTAGAAGATAAATTAAAATGCTTCCACTCCTATTTTATCCTAATGCTAAATCATTTCAAACATGGTATTAAGATCAATTTTCCTTTTTTTATTTATTTTTTTCTTTCTCATTATATGAATAATATTGAAATCTAGGGATACTTCCTCTACACCAAGGGCTTATTCTTATGTATTAGATTACATAAAATGGGGATCATGAAGGATGGATAATTTCACTAATTCATAAGACACATTATAATACAAAACTGTGTCAAAGCTGATATGATTAACACCACTTGAGAAATGCCAATGTAATATTTATGCTTGAAGGGTTTTTGTTCCTTTGTTCCTTAGAATTGAGAAAGAGAGGGATGGTATTGATATGAAAAAGACTAAATAAGAATATATCAGACCTAATCCAATTGAGAAAAATGATGTAAAGTAGAATGGAGAAGGATTTGAATCCATCTGAAAATGAAATAAGAAAAATTAGTTTTCAGATCAAAATTCTAGATTGTTAGAATGTTAGAATGAGGTATAATTGTAGATCTGGGCCTAGGAGACTCTAATTTGACTCTCTTCTAAATTTGAGATAAAAGTGGTTGGGACAAGCTGAAACTCATCTTGTTCCTAGGGATAAGCCAACAATGGCATCTTGTACCTAGCTATTTTAACTAAATTTTTCTGAGGACTTCCAACTATATATAATCTATTTGATCCTGATCTGGTGGCTTTGTAACCTATTATTTCACACAAAGAAAGGGGAGAAGGTTGGCTAAATGGGTTTTCCTTAGTCAAACCCATGTTTAGGAATTATCATTGAAAATGAAAGAAAATTGTATGAGGAAAGATGAAATAGAAACCATATATGAATTATAAATCACTTTATACCATGATGATGCAATGCCTCTTTCGATGTGGTCACAAATATTGATGAAATACATTGATCTAAAAGGAAATCATGAAATAAATTCCTTGAATGATGGATGTCTTAGTTTTCCAACAATGGTTGATGAAGAAGAAATAATGCTTGGAAGGATTAAAGACTTGGATGCACAACTGTAGAAGAGATCTTGAACTTTGATTTCTTTCTTGATCATATATGCTTCAAATCTTGGTAGTGAATACTTCAACTTGATAATGGATACCAACTTGATAAGAGCTAATTTATCACATGGTTTTATATCAGGGTTATAAGGTGTTTATATACTCAATCCATCATTTTGGGGCCTAAAAAATAGGCAAGTTGACCACGGATCTAGATCTCCCACTAAAACCCTGATAACAAACCATGTGCTAAGTTAGGGCCTCATTTGCCTAGGATAGGACACCATTAGCATAGATTCCCATGTATAGGCCACCATTGGTGTCCTATATCCTTGAAAATGAACCAATATTTGGACCAAGGGCTAGGGAAATAGGGTAGGTGCATGTTCTCTAAGTACAACTCATTCTGACATCAGGAGAGCATGTAAAGGCCTTAAATGGTTAGGTAGGCCCTAGGAGATTAAATGAATTACTTTATTGGAGGGAAAATGTGTTAATATGATTTAGAAGTTTAGAGAGGGGGGCTGAATTAGTTGTTCTCAGGTCCTGATGTATAAAACAATCTCCAAAAACTTTTCCTTAAATCAAATCCAAAACCAAAACAAACTCGATCATCACTGATTCAATAATAGAAACATCTAACAATATAGACCACTACCTAGCTATAACTTAATTTGCAAAACATAGTAATGTTTAGATCTAAACATACACACAAGTATTAACATGAGGATTTATAGTGGAAACCCAATTTGGGAAAAACCACTTTGTAACATGCTACTATTATTTTCTCTCTTCTAAAGTGAGCTCGGTAAAAAGCCAACCCTGTCAAAGGTTACAATACACACAGTCAGGTGTGACCTGATTAAAGGATTTCAATCACCCTGTTAAAAGTGAGCCTAGTCATAGGACTTACATACACTCCATTAGAATGCAACCTTGTTCAAAGGATTTAACATATGACTGTTAGGTAAACCTCTGTTAAAAGGATTTTGACTATTACAATGGTTAGAAAGTAGTAGCAGTATTATCTAAAAAATATACAACTCACTTTGCAAATATCAGATCTGATTCTATACACTAATGCTGGTTTACTGACTTTGAAACTTTTCCATTTCCATCTCTAATCTAGTCGGAACTTTTCTTCAAGAAATCACCACACTTCTCCTTCAACCTTTTTGGCTTATTCAGTCAATAAAACTTTCCTCTTTCAACATTCTCTATTCACCATGAAGATGCATATCAAACATGCTCTGGTTCCCTTATATTTTCCTCAATTAGGTTAACTCATCTTTTGCCGCTCAATCTCAATCGTAGATCTTAGGATTAGGTCAAATTCATTGAATCTACCCACTTCATGTTCTTTGGCTCCTTTTCTAGAATCATCTCAAATCTCTTAAAGATTTACAATAAAATGTTTTACAATGCATTTAATGCTTCCAAACAATCAATAAATAAAGTCAACATGTTTTACATAATCCAAGAATTCAACAATGTCGGCTCCAAAATTAAATTCTCTTCAAATATAAAATTGTTGATGCTCTGTCAATACTGTGATTGTTCACTTGATCTTCATGTAGGAAGCTCGGTCATTACTAAAAATTGTTTCCTTGGCTTACACTGACTTCCTAAAAAATTTACTGATGCTCAATTGACACTATAATTTTTCTCAGCATATACTAACTCGATCGACACTAACATCACTCAGCTTAAACATGATTTTTCCATTCTTTTCTTGGTTAAGCCTACCAATTTAGTCTTCAGTCTTACTAAGATAAATAATACATTATCTCATCATTGTGCAACATAGTCAAGTACACTTTGTAGTATCAAGATAACTCAACCTTTCCCTAGGTGCTATTCTTACCAACCTTGCTTAGCCCCTTAGCAACACTCAAATAGATATAGTACTTTCCTAAGTAGCAACAGTCTTACTAATTAAGGTTTGACATCAATGACAATACAACAATTGTTTCAATTGCAATTTCCAACAATATCCCTCTTTGGCATTGATGGAAACACCATATGATATCACCTGAATAACATATGGATTACCAACCAATCCAAAAACTTATCTATCCATCAAAAAATTATTTATGATATCCTTAGCTTCATTCTGATTTAGAATCCTATAAGCCTCACTTCTGTGACCATCAGAAGTATTCAGATCTCCCTCTATCCTGATTCTTCATTTCAGTTCATCATCCTTATCTTTAGTTTCATCAGTTCATCTCCCTCTTACTTTTCAGTTCCATCAGCTCATCTCCCTCTTACTTTTTAGTTCCATTAACTCATCTCCCTCTAACTTTTCAATATCATGTGTTATCATGTCTCATGTGTTATCATATTAGTTCATGTCCCTCTTTGACAAAAATGCCAAAGCAGCAACTAAAATAGACATCCATCAGATGTAGATAATATCTATGTAGCTCAGTGTTTCTCCCTCTATCATCTTGCTTATGACTAATTCCTTATCTTTGCTTCTCTTCACAACTCTAGGCTAGCCCTAAAGTGTGACAATCTTTTGCATCAATTTTTCAAATATTATCCTGTAGCACATTTGATGTAGTGCTCCTAGCTTGTCTAGGGAGCCTTAGTTAGGGGAAGAACCCCTAATTGACTTCACAAATACTCATGAGCTTCTTTGGGTAATGCTTTAGTGAATATGTCTGCTAATTGTTCTTTTGTATTCACATATTCCATTCAGACTTCTTTGTCTTGTACTAATTCTCTTAAGTAGTGATACTTGATTGAAATGTGTTTGGTCTTGGTGTGCATCACTGGATTCTTAGAAATATTGATAACACTTGTGTTGTCACAAAAAATAATAATAGGTTCAGTGATTTCTTCTTTCATGCCTATCAACAATTGTTTTATCCATACCAAGTTTGAACGGTTCACTACAGCAACAACATACTTGTCCTTGACAGTGGATTGGGAAATGTAATTTTGTTTCTTGCTTGTCCAAGAGACTAATCTCTGTCCAAGAAAGAAAGGTCCACCACTAGTACTTATGTAGGAGCATCCTAGGTGTAAGAGCAATCTTGTATCACCCAAAAATATTTCTATTTTTGTATTCATTAAGGGCTATCTTGTGTAGAGCTGCTATTTATGGAAACTTTCTATTTTTAGTAAGTTGGTCATATGATCTTAGAATGTTCTAATTTTACATGTGGAGGTCCATCTCAGTCATATCAGCCTGCTAGTAAAGTTTCATGGCTAGATCAGGTCTAGTTTTGAAGATATTGAAGATTTTTGGTATTGGCAGTAGGATACAAAAACTTTGAACTCAGTTTTGAAGGCTTTAGAGGCCCCAGATGAGGTTGAAAATTTGGGTGACAAGCACTTGCACAAGTCAAGCCTATAGAGTGCTTCGTGGCCTTTCTGAAATGGGGTTATAATAGTCAATCGGGTCAACTAGTGATGACTTATGGTCTTCGGAAGTCAGGCCACCTGAAATGGTGGAAAATAATTTTCCTTCAAAATTTTTGTTCAGGTTTCAAAAGCTATTTTGAGCTGACTTTGATGTAATAAATTGAAAAATAAAATAATTCTAAGTTTGGTCGACCCTAAGGGCTAAATTTCTGGAACCTTCTCGAGCGGTGGAAAATACCTATATAAAGAACACCCGTAGTGTTGTCTAGGGCAGTTCTGGGTAGTAGATCTGGGTATTGATTTGAGGCTTTGTCCTATAGAATATTGTAAGGGAGTTCCCATGTGGCTTTGCATATTGTAATTCTGAAAGTTTGTAATTCCACATTTGTGGAGATAATAAGAAGCCCATTTTTTGTTCTTGCATATTGTTCTTGTTTCTCTATTTTTGTTGTGTTTGCGGTATTAAGGGGAGCACCCTTCATCAAGTACTCTTTCTGTCATCTACATTTCCTACCCAATCAGTATCTTTATAAACTCAAAGTTCAAATTTTCCATCCTTCTTATAATATAGATCATAGTCAGCAGTTCCTTTCAAGTATCTCATAATTCTTTTCACAGCCATCATATGTGTTTCCTTAGGATTGGTAGAGAATCTTGCCACAATCCCAATAGCTAATGCAATATCTAGTCTACTATGTACAAAATACTGCAATTTTCCAATCATAGATCTGTATAGAGTTTGATTCACTTTTGTAGCATCATCATTCTTAGATAACTTTTGTCCAGTAACCATAGGAGTTCCCACTGGTTTAGAATCTTCCATCCCAAAAGTTTCCAGTATTCCATTAACATATTTAGACTGTGTAATGAAAATTCTATTGTTCTTTTGATATACTTGTAAACCAACAAAGAATTTCATCTCACCAAACATACTCATTTCAAACTCAGTTTGCATTTCATTTGAGAAACTTTTACATAATGCATCTTGTCCATCAAAAATAATGTCATCAACAAAATTTTTTGCCAACAAGATACCTTTACCTTCTTCATCCTTCACGTACAGATTGCTTGTGTCATTTGTTCTTGAAAATCCAATCTTTATCAAGTAGTTGTGCAACCTCTCATACCATGCTCTGGGAGCTTGCTTCAATCCATACAATGCTTTGTTCAATTTGCACACCATGTGTCTTCTGTTAGGATCAACAAAACCTTCTGGTCGTTCTATGTAAACTTCTTCTTCTAATATACCATTCAAAAATGCAGACTTGACATCCATTTGATATACCTTGAAATCTTTATAAGCAGCATATGCAAGCAGAGTTCTTACTCCTTCCAATCTAGCTACAGGGGAAAATGTCTCCCCATAATCTATTCCTTCTTCTTGTGCATAGCCTTTGCATACCAGCCTAGCTTTGTTCCTAGTGATTTCACCATTTTCATTCATCTTATTCTGAAATACCCACTTTGTTCCTATAACATTCTTGTTTTCAAGTCTCAACACCAGAGTCCAAGTATCATTCTTATCAATCTGGTCAATTTTTTCATTCATTGCTTGTATCCACTCTTCATTCTCCAATGCTTCTCTAGTTGTCTTCGGTTTAAATTCACATAGTAGACATGTTGGATCCTTAGTCTTACTTCTGGTCTGGATTCCAGTATCTTTGTCTCCAATTATCTATTCAGGCTTATGATGTCTTCTCACATATTTTTCCAGAACAAGTTTAGTTGTTCTCTCCTCCATTTCATCATGTTCCTCAACAAGATTGTCAGATTCAACTTCAGAATGCTCGGCAACCTCTTCCTGATATTTAACAACATTTTCTTGTAGCTCAACATGTTCTTGTTCTTTCTTGGCACTATTTTCCTGACGCTCGGCAGCTTCTGTCTATCACTCGACATTTCTTACCCGAGACTCGGCATTAGGTGCAAGTTTGTTACTTGCCTCTTCTTCCTCTTCAATGTACACAAAATATCTATAATCTTCTAGTTCTCTTTTGCTATCAGCTTCATTTCTTTCTGCATACTCATCAATTTTGACATCCACATTTTCCATACTTTTGTTAGTGTTAGCGTTCAAACACTTATAAGCTTTACTTTTGTGGAATACCCTAGGAATATGCCTTCATCACTCTTAGCATCAAACTTTCCATTCCTAGTGTCTTTTAATATATAGCACTTCCAAAGATTCTAAAGTATTTAACACTCGGTGCATGCCCATGCCATAATTCATAGGGTGTTAGATTTGTACCTTTCTTGATCTATACCTGGTTAAGAGTGTAGACAATAGTGCTTATAGCTTCTTTCCAATATTTCCGTGCCACATTCTTTTCAATCATCAATGTCCTTGCACAATCCAAGATAGATCTATTTCTCCTTTCTTCTATACCATTTTGTGGAGGTGTTCTAGGTCCAGACATCTGTCTTTTAATTCCTCTATCATTGCAAAAAAGATTAAATTCATTTGATGTAAATTCTCCACCTCGGTTAGATCTAAGAAATTTCAAGTTCCTACCTGTCTCCTTTTCAACCTTAGCTAAATACCACTTAAAGAATTGAAAAGCTTCAGATTTTTCTTTTAGAAACATCACATGCATCATCCTAGTATGATCATCAACAAATAAGATAAAGTATCTAGCACCACAGTAACTTTGTACACCCATAGGTCCACAAAGGTCAGTATGAACCAAATCTAAAATGTTTTTAGAAGTAAAGGATTTTCTCTTGAAACTTGACTTTGTCATTTTTCCTAACTAGCATTCCTTGCACATCACATTCTCAGGTTTCTTCAATCTAGGTAGACCTCTTACCTTTTTCTTCTTACTTATCTCTACTAGATTGTCAAAGTTAACATGACACAACCTTTTATGCCATAACCAAATATCATCAGGTTATGTAATCAAACATGTTTCTTTAGATAGGTCAAGATAGAACAAATTACCTCTAGTCTGATCATCACTTCCAATCAGTTCTCCAGTAGCATCAAATATTTTAGCTTTCTTGTGATGAAATTCCACTCGGTAACCAATTTTGTTAAGCTGAGAAACACTTAACAAATTATAATTAAGACCTTCAACCCAATATATATTTTGACAAGATATCTTATCAGTTAGTTTAATCAAACCTTTTCCTCTAACAGGACATGGTGCATCATTACCAAATTTTACACTTTTACCTCTGTAATGATGTAAGGTCTCAAACTTACTTTTGTCACCAGTCATGTGATGTGAACAACCACTGTCAATAATCCATTTAACATAGGATATCAATGTAGTTTTATCATCCTCATTAGAATCATCTTTCATTGCAACATAAACTACCTCAATTTCAAAATCATCAATATCAGTGTCAGTCTCTTTTTCAGCAATGTAACAAGATTTCTTACCTTTTCCCTTGTAGTCTCTGTTCCATCGGTAGCTTCTATCATCTTTTCTATCTTTGTGTTTTCTTTTCCTTTCATCATCTTTATCCTTCCTATCACGACATCTAGCAGCCATATGACCAAATTTATTACATGCAAAACATATAATAGGGAGTTTACCTTTATACTTTCCTTTTCCCCTTCTGGGTATGTGCAAGATCATGAGGGGCCAAAAAGTGGCGATGTGAAAAGTATTCAATTTTCACTCGTCCAAAAGTGCATGAAAATGCTTGTTGAATTTTTAGTAGGCCTAGGTGTCAGTACACTTGGGAAAACTTGACACCAAAGCACAGGCCTAATCGGGTACCCGATACCCGATAACTATGGCATAAATCTGAAACCTGCAAGCCCTTTACTTCATTTCTTTCCACGTTTTTCTTTGCAAAAATGGCTTGATATATCATATACCTAATATATTTTTAGATACCTGATTTTGGAAACAACAAATTCGACTCCCGAGCATATTCAGTAAGTTATTATTTGTATATTTTTATTATTTTATTTCATTTCCATGCTAAATGTAGTGTTTTTTTTTTAAATAGGGTTTTGTATTGATATTTATCATAATATATGAAATTAGATTGAAATTTAGATTTCTTTATTTATTTAATCAAGCATGGCTGACAACAATGAATAAAATAACCCTCCCACACCAAATAATGATCCAAAAATAATCCCCCATATCTAAACCCTAAATCTTTATAAGATTTGATACAAGAAAATTTGAACACAATACGAGGTTTCCAAAGCATGTATCAAAATATACCTACATTAGGTCCCATGCTTGCCACACTAAATACAATCGTTGGAAATATTGACACACTCACGTAGCAACATAATGTTTCTCTTCATTGGCGTGATGATATGCACAGCCAATTTGATGACGGGCTTGACCATGATGGGATTGTGGCCCTTAATATAACTAAGGAAAATATAGCCGCCCTTTTTGGAAATCCTAAAACTGAAATCCCAGTTGACCCCAAAAAGGCCAAATTATCAATAAAATGGTGCACAAATGAAGCAATGCACATAAATTTTTGGGATTGATGGTGGATGGTTTTTGATAAACCACCCCATAGCAATTTGGAGGTCCCATTTTATTTCATTAAAAAATTGTATGCTGAGTTTGTGCTTGGTCACCATGTTGATTTTTGGAGTATGAGGCCCAACATGGGCATAGGTGGAGGAGCTCCTCAGACTAGGCCATTTTCCCAGTGCTGAAAGGCCACTACCTTGTCCCCCCCACTAATGTCGCACCCCCTCCTCTAGTGCAGGATCCCGATATCATTGCAGAGGCTGCCTCACAGACTATTAGGGCCATTCATTTACTGAGTGATTAGTTGATCATGCGGACTAGGTCAATGTTACCTCCTGGTGTGGATGATGCTAGCACATCAACATCTCATCGGAGTTCACATGTATGCGAGCCCCATATGTGCCTCGAAACACTTACTGATTTTGATACATATCAGTTTCATGTTATTGATGAGGAGGATACAAGAGACGTAGCTGTAGAGGCTGCAACACCTCATGGAGCATCTACAGCTCATGAGAGTGTGCAGGAGGTGCACGCAGAGCCATTGACTCCTATTGATACGGTAAGAGTAAACATTATAAATAAATTTGTCACATGACTTATTTAATTTAAAAATAATTTATTTATTTAGATTAGTTTTAATGATTGCATGCACTTATGTATATATATTTTTTCCATTTATGTTTAGTCGATGACACAGGAGGAGGTGAGACAGGTGGATGAGTCCACACTTTCAGCCATTTCATTTGGCCTTGATGACTATATGGTATATTATAAATTATGTATCCATTAGTTTTTTTTATATCATTTGGTGTACATGCTTAAATCTATATCAATTAGAGCAATAAAATTCATACATTTACTTATATATTGTCATCTGATTGTGTTCTTACAAGGTATAGCTGATATCAGTGGAGGGCACAAGGGGGTTCCTTCATCAGGTGTCAACAAAGGAAAGGTAGTTAATTATTTAAGATTAATTATGCATGCACATGTATGCCACGTGTGTAGTAATAAATATTTTACTTGCACTTTATTGTATAGGGTGTGGCTATTGATGATGTCCCAACAACTATTTGGTAGTGTAGGGTTACATGCATCTTGATTCAGAGTGATAGCCTGATTGTACATAGACTTTTACATATTGTTATTTGTATTTTGTAACCAGGGTTGCTATGATGAAGTACATTTATATATAATTGACAATCTTTTTACTCTCATAGGTTACTCCGAGTGTGAGGGAGGGCCCACGAGAATCTTTCATATCTTTGTTGACCCAGCCCACCATTCCAAAGGAGGGATCATCAGATGTAAGTTTTAATTTTAGTTCAATCAATTTGTAATTTTATTATGCTATCATCCTATTTTGTAGATTTATTACTCTATGTTGCACCACTCTACTAATCTCATTATTGAAAATATATATTTATAGATCACAGTTGGTATTGTTGGCATGGTCCCTTCGCTACCGAGGACTTATG
Organism: Chamaecyparis obtusa; assembly: GCA_027943335.1. NCBI lineage: Eukaryota > Viridiplantae > Streptophyta > Pinopsida > Cupressales > Cupressaceae > Chamaecyparis > Chamaecyparis obtusa. Next base: position 232,768 of record BSBK01003533.1, on the reverse strand, counting down.
ATTGGACACCTAATCATGGTAGGCAACCGAGAGACCAGGTACAGATATTTGTATTTAGTTATAATTTTAATTAAATTAGTGTTTGAATTATGAACTATATATATATGTACAAATCATATAAAGTAAGAAATCTAACTTGGGTTTGAACTCATTTTTTATGCAGGATCAATCAGAGCCCAACACCTCTTTTAAGAGGCTACATTTTGATGATCCCCCTATGACATAGGATGTAGTTTTAATTTTTTGTTCATTTAGAGATGCCACTTCACACATTTTGAGATGGCATATGTACCACATTGTACATCTTAAAACATTGATTTTGTAGATACTTTGAAATGGCATGTGCCATATTTGTATATGGAGATACTTTTGATACATTTGATACTTTGTACATATAGAACATGTTCATTTATATGTTATATTTGTGTCATCTTTTGTATATACATATTTATTATTCATGTTTATGGAATTGAATGGTGAAGTTATATCTTGACTATGATTATCATTATGATTGAAATTATATCTTGTTGAAGTTACATTTATTTTTCTTTACTTTGGAATACCCTGTTCATGGAGCTTATTATGTTTGAGGTTTAACTTCTATAGATTTCCTATGTTCTTATGTTTCATACCATTATATATACTCACTTGAGCCACTTAGTACTACATTGTTTGAATACTATCTATATACTCACAATGTATATAACTCATCATATTGGGGTCACTTGAGTCACGGAAGATTGCTGCCCAATCGTGCTTAGTTCACCTTGGGGTCACTTGGATTGAGCATGGTCGTGAGCATTCTAGTGACTCTGTGGGTGAAACTAGGTTGTCACTGGTGTTTACCTAGCCAACTAGAGCCAATGGAGTAGACGGTTTGATGAATTGTCAGACGGTTTGAAAGATACACTACTGAGTCGCTTTCAATTGACCCTCACTACAAGTTTTGGCATCAACTAAGATCACCTTGCCAAATGCAAATGAAGTTGAATCTCCCAAAATTGAGAAAGGTTATAGTAGACCTCAGAAACATGATCCCATAGCACTTGATGGTTTGTCAATACCTCTCATGAGCTCTGAGATACAAGCCCTAGAAGACCATTTCCCAATCGTGCTTAGTGCACCTTGGGGTCACTTGGGTCGAGCATGGTCGCGAGCATTCCCATGACTCCGTGGGTAGAATGGGGTTGTCATTGGCATTTACTTGACCAACTAGAGCTAGTGGAGTAGATGGTTTGATACCAGGTTGGATGGTTTGAAAGATACGCTACTGAGCCGCTTTCAACTGACCCTCACTGCAAGTTTTGGCATCGACTGAGATCACCTTGCCAAATGAAAAAAAAGTCAAATCACCCAAAACTAAGAGAGGTTATAGTAGACCTTGTAAACATGATCCCATAGCACCTAATAGTTTATTGATACCTCTCATGAGCTCTGAGATATGAGCCTTGGAAGATCACTGCCCAATCATGCTTAGTGCACCTTGTCGTCACTTGGGTCGAGCGCGGTCATGAGCATTCTCGTGACTCCATGGGTGGAATGGGGCTGTCACTAGTGTTTACCTAGCCAACTAGAGCTAATGGAGTAGATGGTTTGATGCCAAGTTAGACGGTTTGAAATATACGCTGCTGAGCTGCTTTCAACTAACCCTCATTGCAAGTTTTGGCATCGACTGAGATCACCTTGCCAAATGCAAATGAAGTCAAATCACCCAAAATTGAGAGAGGTTATAGTAGACATTAGAAACATGATCTTGTAGCATGTGACATTTTTTCGATACCTCTCATGAGGTTTTGGATACGATCCCCAGAAGATCTTTTCCCAATCGTAGTTAATGCACCTTGGGGTCACTTGGGTCAAGCGTGGTCGTGAGCGTTCCCATGACTCCGTGGGTGGAATAGGGTTGTTACTAGAATTTACCTAGCCAAACAGAGCTGATGGAGTAGATGGTTCAATGCTAGGTTGGATGGTTTGAAAGATATGCTGCTGAACCTCTTTCAACTGACCCTCACTACAAGTTTTGGCATCGACTAAGATTGCCTTGCCAAATGCAAACAAAGTTGAATCACCCAAAACTGAGAGAGGTTATTGTAGACCTTGAAAACTTGAACCCATAGCCCCTAATAGTTTATCAATACCTCTCATGAACTCTGAGATACAAGCCCTGAAAGATCATTATCTAATTGTACTTAGTGCACCTTGGGGTCACTTGGGTCGAGCGTGGTCGCGAGCTTTCCCATGACTCCGTGGATGGAATGGGATTGTCACTAGCATTGACCTAGCCAACCAGAGCTGATGGAGTAGATGGTTCGATGCTAGGTTAGACGGTTTGAAAGATACACTGCTGAGCTACTTTTAACTGACCCTCACTACAAGTTTTGGCATCGATTGAGATCACCTTGCCAAATGCAAATGAAATTGAATTGCCAAAAACCAAGAGAGGTTATTGTAGACCTCAGAAACATGATCCCATAGCACCTAATAGTTTGTCAATACCTCTCACGAGGTCCAAAATATGAGCTTAGGAAGATCATTACCCAGTCGTGCTTAGTGCACCTTGGGGTCACTTGGGTCGAGCGTGGTCGCGAGCGTTCTGGTGACTCCATGGGTGGAACAAGGTTGTCATTGGTGTTTACCTAGCCAACCAAAACTAATGGACTAGACAGTTTGAAAGATATGCTATAGAGCCACTTTCAACTGACCATCATTGCAAGTTTTGGCATCGACTGAGATCACCTTGCAAATGCAAATGAAGTCGAATCACCCAAAATAGAGAGGGGTTATTGTAGACATTGAAAACATGATCCAATAGCATGTGATAGTTTGTTGATACCTCTCATGAGCTTTGAGATACAAGCCTTGGAAGATAGCTACCCAATCATGCTTAGTGCACGTTGGGGTCACTTGGGTCGAGTGTGGTCATGAGAATTCCCGTGACTCCATGGGTGGAATGGGGTTGTCATTGGCGTTTACCAGGCCAACCGAAGCCAATGGAGCAGATGGTTCAATGCCAGGTCAGACGGTTTGAAAGATACATTGCTGAGCCGCTTTCAGCTGACTATTAGTGGTATGTTTGAAATTTGAACTCTGAAACTAATCATGATTAAGCTTGTCAAATTTGAACTGTGAAGCTTATTATGTTTGAGGTTTAACTTTTATAGATTGTTTGAAATGATAAAAAATAATATCCTTAAAGCATTATAAACAATAATCAAACATGTAATAATTCAAACCATGAAAATGACATAAGTAAATGACATGTAAGATCCCTTCTTGGCACTATTGGCCACCCATACATGATTTTGGTCATAAGTCTTTATCAAGAGTTTTAGGACATTTAAATTTTAAATCAAATTAATTATTATAAATTGCCATTATAGGCTTCAAAAGATCTCAATTAACTATTAAGGATCCTTTTGTCCTTCTATCTCTGATTGGATCCATGGTGACCGTAGGCATCTTCATAGGTGCTCCTACACAAGTTACAATCCACATACAAAACCAAGTTTATTGACTCAAAATACAATCTAAGAAAGGTGAATCTAATGTATTGAAATTAAGCTTAATGAACTTAGAAAACAATGCACTAAGTTAACTTATTACCTAGTCAAGTGTTCCTGAAGGGTCATCTCTTTGCTTCAAGGTCTCCAATAGTGCTTCATGATCAGCAGTACTAATAGTCCAAAGTTCTTTTGTCTTTGGTCTTCCTTGATGCTTTGACAACTTGACATTTGTTGCTATAACAAGGTGTGAATACATGAGAATAGTTTTGTGCTTCTCATAGTCTTCAAATGAGGGAATCCATTCTTTCTAATCATGTATGTTCCTAGCCATGTTCCCACAACAACAACTGAACCAGTAGGATATGTGAACCCATCACCATCTATGATTGGTTGTACAAGCTTATGTTTACCTTGTACACAACATGCTAACCAATAATCTGACCTCTCATCATTCTGCTGCGGTGCAACCAATGCAAAAACATTTCCTGGCATCATAAGATCTGAAAGATGGTCATAGTCAATTGAAGTGTCCATGTCATCATTTCTTATAGAGAGTTTCAAAGATAAAGGAGTTAGATATTGTGGAACCCATGTATCCAACCACTCACTTAACTTGTAATGATCCCAATCATACTGAAAACACATGAGGCAAAAATAAGCCAACTCTCATGTCCAAATGGTCCATGTACTACTATTGGAGCTTCGGAATGAATGCATTTTTGAAGAGTCTTTCACTATTTGACAATCCAATCTATCTCCTATAGTTCCCTTCTCAACCAACCAAAAGAATCTACACACTGTAGAATCAAGAGTCTCCCCCTGTGACAATGCTAAAGTACACCAATCAACAATAGAATGAGCATCAAGAAGTACAACACCTGAAATCCTCAATTGCTCCTTAACTAGAGCTCTCTTCACACATGCACCTGCTCCGTCATGCTCCCCTTTCCCATGCCCTGACTCAAAAAAAATCCAAATATGAGGTACACCTCTCTCCACATGCATTCTACACAACCAATAAAACATTCTGGCATTCTTAAATTGACCGATGCAATTATCCGACCAAATGAGATGCCTATCCATAGCAATACCATTTTCCTGCAAGAAGTCAAAATAGTTTTGGAAACAATGTTAAACAAAATCATGAGAATGAGACCTTTCGTTGCTCATATAAAAATGGCACTCTCTGATTATGTTTCGCTCATCTTTTGTGCTATCAAGGGAATGTCTATATGTGATGTGTACAAAAATAGCAACATGAATGGAATTGTAATATTGAGCTTGAGTCTCATTTTGTGGCTGCAATGTATAGTTCTTTGCAAAGTCTAAAATGGATATAATAGCTCCAATGGGGAAAGTGTCCTTACATGTCCTGAATTGTTGATCCAACCATTGAGACCTATGACTATGCCTTGCATACTTGTAAAAAAAATTTGTCTTGAAATCTAAGATAAAATCAACAACATTGTATTCTTTTGCAACTAACTCACATCTAGAGCCTTCACCTCCACTCTTCAATGTATATTTCACCATTTCATATACCTTTTTTTGGATGAGTGTCTTTCCAAAATTATGTTCCCAACCCTCATGAAAACATGTTCTAAACTTGGACAAGCCACCACATTCTGAGCACTTGGCATTTAAGCAATCTTTTTTATAAAATAAACAACCATCATCTCTATGACATAAAAATTGATCTAGCAAGTCTCTTGATGATTTGGAAAGACCACTTGCACCACAATCCTCTAGCATTTCATTAGTATGCAAAGTAGAATGAATGGACCATAATAATTCATGATGCATTGAAAACTCAACATGATATTTGCAACAACATGTATTCCGAATCTTAAGGGGTACACAATAAAATGGCTTCACAGATTCAAAAGACCTTTGTGATATTTTCAATGTTGGATGTGTCTCAAAATTTTTTTTATACAACATTGTTTGACTTACCTCCACATAATGTTTAGGATGTGGAGTGCAGTCTCGATTGCCAACTCTCAACTTCAAGACATCCTTCACATTTGGTGACACTCTTGAGTTAGCATCCCAAAATTGTTGAATTTCATCCTTGAAAACATCTGTTAGCTTCTTATTGAAATGTAGAAGTCTCCCACCATAAGCCCATGTATCAATTTGAAGCGGATCATCAAGTCTTTCTCTTCTTGCAAGTGCTCTACCCAAAGTTTTACGGTCTATATTAAAGTCAACACAAGTTTGTCTCATCAAACGAGCCTTTCTCAACTGATGACTTACTAAGGAGGTTGTAATAATCCTCCGAGCAACTCTCTTTTCTTTTTCTCTGCTACTCTTCCCATTGCTATTGAGAGCATTGAAAAGATTCTTCACAACAATGGCATTTCTCTAGATTTTTTTGTTCACATAAATCTTCAATTTCACAAGCACAGGTCTCATCTTTTACATCTTTAACAATTGCACAAAAATTTGACATTGCTCAACCAATGTCTTGTTTCCAAAAAATTGATCATAAAGTCTTGAAGCCCACAACCTAATGGTTCTATGTGACCTTTTTCCTTCCCAATTATTCATAATGTTCTCCTCAATTTCAATTAACCATTTAGGTCTTCCTAAAAGCCCCAAATTTGAAGTTTGATTATCTTTATTGCAAGGGACTTCATTTCGCATATAATTTGGAGATGTGTAACATTCATGTGGTTCTTGTGCAACATTTTCATTCCCGAAGTCTACATTTTCAATCTCCATCTATACATTTTCAAATTCAACATCCTCTTCACTTACAACAACATTTACGAGGTCCGATTGATAAATGTTTAACATACCTTCTCTCCTTCTTTGGTGAATTTCCTTATCCTTTTCCCTATATTCTTGAATTTCTTCATCTGTCAGCTTCCTCTTGCGTTTAGCCTTTTGACGACTGCTGCTTCCCATGGTGAGACCACAAGTCGAAAAAAATCAAACAATGGGCCCCAAATCACATTTTTTTTTCTGCAACGCGTGAAAAAAGTATAAAATCTCGTGATTGTCTAGTATGTGGGGATAGGGAATATTTTGGTCAAATATTACCTGTCAAAATTTGGGTATCCGATTTCATATCGGGTACTTGATATTCCCAAGTAGATTTAAAAAAGGGTGGGAGCAAATGAAAAAAATTGAACTTTTACATATATTAATATATATATATATATAAAAGAGGCATATGATATATATAATGTATATATTATATATATACTAATGTATTATATGTACTAGTTAATGTATTATATACTAATGTACTAATGTATTATATACTAATTTTTATTTTCCATTTCTTCTAGGTCTTTAAAGGTCACTGGCTAAATCTTTTTAATAAATGTTAGTGAATGCATTAAAATAATATGATTCTGAACACAAGCATGAGTCCCTACAAGGGCATAGTTGTGCCTTTTACAGGCGCCGTAAATCCTAGCTATGCAGAAATGGAGGCTTTGAAGAATAGTTCACTGGAGGTGGATTACAGAAGCAAAGGGCAAGAGAATCACTCTATTTCCATTGCCTGTGGCTATGAAATGGTATCTTTCCCTACTTTTTCAATCAAAACGCTAAATTGCAAAGGTTCTCAAAATAGATTCTGGTTGAATCAAATAATTGTACAACACCTGTTGATAATCCAACAACTCAACAAAGTCATTGGGAGGTTAAACAAAAACAACCAAACAGATCTTTGAACCGGTTGAAGATTATGGAGAGCAGGGAAGGGTTTGGTAAAATGAGCAGCTATACTAGAAATTATGCAAGCACCATAGAACCAACTACATTAATAAATTTAAAGAAGAGATCAATGGCAGTGCGACATTATGAGGAAAGCCTTGCCATTTCGATGGCGCTACCCCAATATTCTGAAGAATCTCTTGCAACTTCAATGTCGGCGCTGCCTCTATCTCAAAGTTTCACCATTGCTTCTCATCAGTACTTTGAGATATGGAAGGGATTGTGGGCTTTTGCACAACATATTCCATCATAAATTCTCTATAAATCATCATGTGTTATACTATTCTGCGCGTTTGTAAATGACTTACTAAAAGAATTTAATTTTCACTGTAATTTTGGCTCCATCACTTGTCATTTTGTGCTCGAAGAGAAGCTATGGATTGCAAGAATTTGATAAATTTGGTTTATCTCATTTTTCTTCTCTACCATTTCTAAGTGATAAGGTGTACTAGGACCTCTAGGGATTCCCAATGACCCCTTTTGATACATTGGAACACTCAACTATGTCTTAAGGGGTTGTCGGACCCCTTCAGACACACTTGACCATTAAAATGTGTCAAAAGGGGTCATGGGGACTCCATACGGGTCCTAACACATGATAAGGTGTACTAGGACCCCTAGGGAGTCCCCATGACCCCTTTTGACACATTTGAATGCTCAAGTGCGTCCAAGGGGTCCTAAGACCCCTTAAGACACACTTGAGCATTCAAATGTGTCAAAAGGGGTCATGGGGACTCCCTAGGGATCCTAACACATGATAAGGCATACTAGGACCACTAGGGAGTCCCCATGACCCCTTTTGACACATTTGAATGCTCAAGTGTGTCTGAATGGGTCCTAAGACCCCTTAAGACACACTTGAGTATTCAAATGTGTCAAAAGGGGTCATGGGGACTCCCTAGGGGTCCTAACATGTGATAAGGTTTACTAGGAGCCCTAGGAAGTCCCCATGACCCCTTTTGGAACATTTCAACACTCAAGTATGTTCGGAGGGGTCCTAAGACCTCTTAAGACACACTTGAGCATTCCAATGTGTCAAAAGGGGTCCTAAGACCCCTTAAGACACACTTGAGCATTCAAATGTGTCAAAAGGGGTCATGGGGACTCTCTAGGGGTCCTACCATGTCATAAGGCATAATAAGATCCTTAGGAAGTCCCCATGACACCTTCTGACACATTTGAATGCTCAAGTGTTTTTGAAGGGGTCCTAAGATCCCTTAACACACACTTGAGTGTTTAAATGTGTCAAAAGGGGTCATGGGGACTCCCTAGGGGTCCTAACAAATGATAAGATGTAGTACAACCCCTAGGAAGTATCCATGACCCCTTTTGACACATTTGAATTCTCAAGTGTGTCTGAGGGGGTCCTAACACCCCTTAAGACACACTTGAGCATTCAAATGTGTCAAAACAGGTCATGGGGACTCCCTAGGGGTCCTAACATGTGATAAGGTGTATTAGGACCCCTAAGAAGTCCCCATGACCTCTTTTGACATATTTGAATGCTCAAGTGTGTCTGAAGGGGTCCTAAGATCCCTTAAGACACACTTGAGCATTCTAATGTGTCAAACGGGGTCCTAAGACCCCTTAAGACACACTTGAGCATTCAAATGTGTCCAAAGGGGTCTTGGGGACTTCCTAGGGGTCCTAGTGCACCTTATCAGGCATTAGGACCCCTAGGGAGTCCCCATGACACATTTTGACACATTTGAATGCTCAAGTGTGTCTGAAGGGGTCCTAAGACACCTTAAGACACACTTGAGCATTCAAATGTGTCAAAACAGGTCATGGGGACTCCCTAGGTGTCCTAACACATGATAAGGCATACTAGGACCCCTAGGGAGTCCCCATGACCCATTTTGACACATTTGAAGGCTCAAGTGTGTCCAAAGGTGTCCTAAGACCCCTTGAGACACACTTAAGCATTAAAATGTGTCAAAAGGGGTCATGGGGACTCCCTAGGGGTCCTAACGCATGATAAGGCATAATAGGACCCCTAGAAAATCCCCAAGACCTCATTTGACACATTTGAATGCTCAAGTGTGTCTGAAGGGGTCCGAAGACACCTTAAGACACATTTCAACATTCCAATGTGTGAAAAGGGGTCCTAAGACCCCTTAAGACACACTTGAGCGTTCAAATGTGTCAAAAGGGGTCATGGAGAGTCCCTAGGAGTGCTAACATGTGATAAGGCATAGTAGGACCCCTAGGGAGTCCCCATGACCCCTTTTGACATATTTGAATGCTCAAGTGTCTCTAAAGGAGTCCTAAGACACCTTAAGATACACTTGAGCATTCAAATGTGTCAAAAGGGGTCATGGGGACTCCCTAGGGGTCCTAACACATGATAAGGCATACTAGGACCCCTAGGAAGTCCCCAAGACCCCTTTTGACCCATTTCAATGCTCAATTGTGTTTGAAGGGGTCCTAAGACCCCTTAAGACACACTTGAGCATTCCAATGTGTTGAAAGGGGTCCTAAGACCCCTTAAGACACACTTGAGCATTCAAATGTGTTAAAAGGGGTCATGGGGACTCCCTATGGGTCACAACGCATGATAAGACATAGTAGGACACCTAGCAAGTCCCCATGACCCCTTTTGACACATTTGAACACTCAAGTGGATCTGAATGGGTCCTAAGAACTCTTAAGATACACTTGAGCATTCAAATCTGTCAAAAGGGGTCATGGGGACTCCCTAATGGTCATAATGCATGACAAGGCATAATAGGACCCCTAGGAAGTCCCCATGAACCCTTTTGACATATTTGAATGCTCAAGTGTGTCCGAAGGTGTCCTAAGATCCCTTATGACACACTTGAGTGTTGCAATATGTCAAAAGTGGTCATAAGACACCTTAAGACACACTTGAGTGTTCAAATGTGTCAAAAGGGATCTTGGGGACTTCCTAGGGGACCTTGTATGCCTTATCTTGCATTAGGACCCCTAGGGAGTTCCCATGATCCCTTTTGTGACATTTGAATGCTCAAGTGTGTCTGAAGGGGTCCTAAAACCCATTAAGATATACTTTAGCATTCAAATGTGTCAAAAGGGGTCATGGGGACTCCCTAGGGGTCCTAACATGTGATAACATGTACTAGGACTCCTAGGGAGTCCCTATGGCCCCTTTTGACATGTTTTAACACTCAAGTGTGTCTTAATGGGTCCTAAGACCCCTTATGACACACTTGAGCATTAAAATGTGTCAAAAGGGGTCATGGTGACTCCCTAGGGGTCCTAACATGTGATGAGGTGTACTAGGACCCCTAGGAAGTCCCCAAGACCCCTTTTGACACATTTGAATGCTCAAGTGTGTTTGAAGGGGTCCTAATACCCCTTAAGACACACTTGAGTGTTCTAATGTGTTAAAAAGGGTCCTAAGAACCTTTAAGACACACTTGAGCATTCAAATGTGTCAGAAGGGATCATGGGGACTCCCTAGGAGTCCTAACACATGATAAAGCATAGTAGGACCCCTAGGGAGTCCCCATGAGCCCTTCTAACATATTTTAATGCTCAAGTGTGTCCGAATGGTTCCTAAGACCTCTTAAGACACACTTTAGTGTTCAAATGTGTCAAAAGTGGTCGTGGGGACTCACTAGGTGTCGTAACACATGATAAGGCATACTAGGACCCCTAGGAAGTCCCCATGACCCCTTAAGACACACTTGAGTGTTCCAATGTGTTGAAAGGAGTCCTAAGACCCCTTAAGACACACTTGAGTGTTCAAATTTGTCAAAAGGGATCATGGGGCCTCCCTAAGAGTCCTAACACATGATAAGGCATAGTAGGACCCTTAGGGAGTCCCCATGACCCCTTTTGACACATTTGAACACTTAAGTGTATTCGAAGGGGTCCTAAGACCCCTTAAGACACACTTGAGCATTCAAATGTGTTAAAAGGGGTCATGGTGACTCCCTAGAAGTCCTAACACATGATAAGGCATAATAGGACCCATAGGAAGTCACCATGACCCCCTTTTGACACATTTGAATGCTCAAGTGTCTTTGAAGGGGTCCTTAGACCCCTTAAGACACACTTGAGCATTCCAATATGTCAAAAGGGGTCCCAAGACCCCTTAGGACACACTTGAACATTCAAATGTGTCAAAAGGGGTCTTGGGGACTTTCTAGGGGTCATAGTATGCCTTATTAGGTGTTAGGACCTCTAGGGATTCCCCATGACCCCTTTTGACACATTTGAATGCTCAAGTGTGTTTGAAGGTGTCCTAAGACCCCTTAAGACACACTTGAGCATTTAAATATGTCAAAAGGGGTCATGGGGACTCCCTAGGGGTCCTAACCTGTGATAAGGCATAGTAGGACCCCTAGGGAGTCCCCATGACCTCTTTTGAAACATTTGATCACTCAAGTGTGTCTGAAGGTGTCCTAAGACCCCTTACGAGACACTTGAGTGTTCAAATGTGTCAAAAGGGGTCATGGGGACTCCCTAGGGGTCCTAACATGTGATAAGGCATACTAGGACCCCTAGGAAGTCCCCAAGACCTCTTTTGACACATTTGAATGCTCAAATGTGTCCGAAGAGGTCCTAAGACCCCTTAAGACACACTTCAGCATTTCAATGTGTCAAAAGGGGTCCCAGGACATCTTAAGACACACTTGAGCATTCAAATGTGTTAAAAGAGGTCATGGGGACTCCATAGGGGTCCTAACACATGATAAGGCATAGTAGGACCCCTAGGGAGTCCCCATGACCCCTTTTGACATATTTGAATGCTCAAGTGTGTTTGAAGGTGTCCTAAGACACCTTAAGACACACTTGAGCATTCAAATGTGTCAAAAGGGGTGATGGGGACTCCCTAGGGGTCCTAATGAGTGATAAGGTGTACTAAGACCCCTAGGAAGTCCCCATGACCCCTTTTGACATATTTGAATGCTCAAGTATGTCCGAAGGGGTCCTAAGACCTCTTAAGACACACTTGAGCATTCAAATGTGTCAAAAAGGGTGATGGGGACTCCCTAGGGGTCCTAATGAGTGATAAGGTGTACTAAGACCCCTAGGAAGTCCCCATGACCTCTTTTGACACATTTGAATGCTCAAGTGTGTCTGAAGGGTTCCTAAAATGCCTTAAGACACACTTGAGCATTCTAATGTGTCAAAAGGGGTCCTAAGACCCCTTAAGACACACTTCAATGTTCAAATGTGTTAAAAGGGGTCTCGGAGACTTCCTAGGGGGCCTAGTACACCTTATCATGTGTTACCACCCCTAGGGAGTCCCTATGACCCCTTTTGACACATTGAATGCTTGAGTGCATTCGGAGAGGTCCTAAGACACCTTAAGACACACTTGAGAATTCAAATGTGTCAAAAGGGGTCACGGGAACTCCCTAAGGGTCCTAATGCGTGATAAGACATACTAGGATCCCTAGGGAGTCCCCATGACTCCTTTTGACACATTTGAATACTCAAATGTGTTGAAAGGTATCCTAAGACCCCTTAAAAGACACTTGAGTGTTAAAATGTGTCAAAAGGGGTCATGGGGACTCCCTAGGTGTCCTAGCGCATGATACGGCATACTAGGACACCTAGGAAGTCCCCAAGACCGCTTTTGACACATTTGAACTCTCAAGTGTGTCCAAAGGGGTCCTAAGACTCATTAAGACACACTTGAGCATTCCAATGTGTCAAAAGGGGTCCTAAGACCCCTTAAGACACACTTGAGCATTCAAATGTGTCAAAAGGGGTCATGGGGACTCGCTAGGGGTCCTAACTCATGATAAGGTGTAGTTGGACCCCTAGGGAGTCCCCATTACCCCTTTTGAGACATTTGAATCCAAAAGTGTGTTCGAAGGGGTCCAAAGACACCTTAAGACACACTTGAGCATTTAAATGTGTCAAAAAGGGTCATGGGGACTTCCTAGGGGTCCTAACGCATGATATGACATACTACGACCTCTATAAAGTCCCCATGACCCTTTTTGACACATTTGAATGCTCAAGTGTGTCCGAAGCAGTCCTAAGACCCCTTAAGACACACTTGAGCATTCCAATGTGTCAAAAGGGGTCCTAAGAACCCTTAAGACACACTTGAGCATTCAAATATGTTAAAAAGGGGTGTTTGGGACTTCCTAGGGGTCCTAGTATGCCTTATCAGGTGTTAGGACCCCTAGGGAGTCCCCATGACCCTTTTTGACACATTTGAATGCTCAAGTGTGTCTAAAAGGGTACTAAGACCCCTTAAGACACACTTGAGCATTCAAATGTGTCAAAAGGGGTCATGGGGACTCCCTAGGGGTGCTAATGTGTGATAAGGCATACTAGGACCCCTAGCGAGTCCCCATCACCCCATTTGACACATTAGAATGCTCAAGTGTGTCTGAAGGGATCTGAAGACCCCTTAAGACACACTTGAGCATTAAAATGTGTCAAAAGGGGTCATGGAGACTCCCTAGGGGTCCTAACCCATGATAAGGTGTACTAGGATCCCTACAAAGTCCCCATGACCCCTTTGGACATATTTGAATGCTCAAGTGTGTCTGAAGGGTTCCTAAGACCCCTTAAGACACATTTGAGCATTCCAATGTGTCAAAAGGGGTCCTAAGACCCCTTAAGACACACTTGAGCGTTCAAATGTGTCAAAAGAGGTCATGGGGACTCTCTAGGGGTCCTAACGCGTGATAAGGCATCGTAGGACCCCTAGGGAGTCCCCATGACCACTTTTGACACATTTGAATGCTGAAGTGTCTTCAAAGGGGTCCTAAGACCCCTTAAGACACACTAAAGCATTCAAATTTGTGAAAATGGGTCATGGGGACTCCCTAGGGGTCTTAACATGTGGTAAGGCGTACTAGGACCCCTAGGTAGTCCCCATGACCCCTTTTGAAACATTTGAACACTCAAGTGTGTTCAAAGGCATCCTAAGACCCCTAAAGACACACTTGAGTGTTCCAATGTCTCAAAAGGGGTCTTAAGACCCTTAAGACACACTTGAGTATTCAGATGTGTCAAAAGTGGTCTTGGGGTCTTCCTAGAGGTCCTAGTATGCTTTAATAGGCGTACTAGGACCCCTAGGGAGTCCTCATGACCCCTGTTGACACATTTGATTGCTCAAGTGTGTTCGAAGGGGTCCTAAGACCCCTTCAGACACACTTGAGCATTCAAATGTGTCAAAAGGGGTCATGGGGACTCTCTAGGGGTCCTAACATGTGATAAGGCATACTAGGACCCCTAGGGAGTCCCCATGACCCATTTTGACACATTTGAAAACTCAAGTGTGTTCAAAGGGGTCCTAAGACCCCTTAAGACACACTTGAGCATTCAAATGTGTCAAAAGGGGTCATGAGGACTCCCTAGGGGTCCTAACGCATGGTAAGGGGTACTAGGACCCCTAGGGAATCCCCATGAATGTTTGACACATTTGAATGCTCAAGTGTATCCGAAGGGTTCCTAAGACCCCTTAAAACACACTTGAGTGTTAAAATGTGTCAAAAGGGGTGATGGGGACTCCCTAGGGGTCCTAATGCATGATAAGGTGTACTAGTACCCCTAGGAAGTCCCCAAGACCCCTTTTGACACATTTGAACACTAAAGGGTGTCCGAAGGGGTCCTAAGACCTGTTAAGACACACTTGGACATTCCAATGTGTCAAAAGGGGTCCTAAGACCCCTTAAGACACACTTGAGCATTCAAATGTGTTAAAAGGGTTCATGGGGACTCCCTAGGGGTCCTAACGCATGATAAGGCTTAGTAGGACCCCTAGGGAGTCCCCATAACCCCTTTTGACACATTTTAACACTTAAGTGTGTTTGAAGGTGTCCTAAGACCCCTTAAGACACATTTGAGTGTTCAAATGTGTCAAAAGGGGTCATGGGGACTCCCTAGGGGTCCTTGTACACCTTATCATGCGTTAGGACCCCTAGGGAGTCCCCATGACCCCTTTTGACACATTTGAACACTCAAGTTTATCCAGAGGGGTCCTAAGACCCTTGAAGACACACTTGAACATTCAAATGTGTCAAAAGGTATCATGGGGACTCCCTAGCGGTCCTAATGTGTGACAAGGCATACTACAAACCCTAGGGAGCCCCCATGACCCCTTTTGACACATTTGAATGCTCAAGTGTGTCCGAAGGGGTGCTAAGACCCCTTAAGACACACTTGAGCATTCCAGTGTGTCTAAAGGGGTCATGGGGACTCCCTAGGTGTCCTAACACGTGATAAAACATACTAGGACCCCTAGGGAGTTTGCATGACCCCTTTTGGCACATTTGAATGCTCAAGTGTGTTCGAAGGGGTCCTAGGACCCCTTAAGACACACTTGAGCAATCCAATGTGTCAAAAGGTGTCATTCTAGATTCTTTAGTGCTTCTAGTGAATCCAAATTTAATTCTTATAAAGATGAGATGTTAGTGAATGACTTCTTGTTAATACTACTCTTCCACCAAATCCAGATTTCAATCCTTTTGTAGATCTACAGGCTCAATTGCGATTCCACAACATTGGCCAAGAGGAAAATGTGATTGTGTATCAATTGATTACAAAATGTTCAGTTGAGGAGAAAATATTGCAACCATCAAGAAGAAAATTGACTATGGAAAATCTAGTTATGAATTCTGTTAAGAATGAAACTATTAAGGAATTGCATGAATCACAAACCATGAACATAACCTTCTGCAATAAAGAACATTCAAGCTATAGTATTTATTAACTCTAAATTTAAATGTCTTATCAGCATTCATGGAAGACATTTCATTAGCATCCATGGAAGAAATTTCATTAACTTCAGAAAAAATCATCTAAAAAAAATCATTAACTTCAGGTGAAATCATTTAAGACAGACAAAAAAAAATCATATTACTCAGAAATGATAGAGAAAGAAAATGAGATAAACCAAATTTATCAAATTCTTGCAATCTGCAGCTTCTCTCCGAGTGCAAAACAACAATCCATGGAGCCAAAATTATGGTGAAAATTAAATTCTTCAAGTGAGTCGTTCAAAAATGCGTAGAATATTGTAACACATGATGATTTATAGAGAATTTATGATGGACTATGCTATGCAAAAGCCCGCAATCCCTGCCATATCTCAAACTACTGATGAGAAGCAATGGCGAAGGTCTGAGATAGAGGTGGCACAGGCATTGAAGCGCCATGACATTCTTCATAATATCAAGGTGGTGCCATCGAAATGGCAAGGCTTTCCTCATAATATCACGCCGCCGCTGATCTCTTCTTTAAATTTATTAATGCGGTCAGTTCTACAGCACTTGCATAATTTCTAGTACAGCTGCTCATTTTACCAAACCCTTCCCTACTTTCCATAATCTTCGACTGGTTCAAAGATCTGTCCGGTTGTTCTTGTTTAACCTCCCAATGACTCTATTGAGCTGTCGGATTATCAACAGGCGTGGTACAATTGTCCAGTTCAACCAAAATCTATTTTTGATATTAATATATAATTAAATAATATTTAATATATATAATATATAATCTAATATATAGTTTTTAATATTAATATATATTAATAATATTTAAAGTAAAATGTATATTATATAATATTTAATATATAATTGATATTATAAATATTTAATATATCTAATATATAGTTTTTTATATATTAGATAATATATAAAAATTCTATATATTAAAAATTCTAAAATGGGAGGGAGAAAGTGGAGGGAAGCGAAAGTGAAAATTAAAAATTCTGCCATCATTTTCGGGTACCCGAAAATATCGAGTACCCGATTAGGCTCAGTATTGCCTTGTGCACCAAACCTACATGGTCAACTATTGAAATGTCTCAAATACATGTTTTTCCCCTGTTTCTCTGAGTTCCAGACTTTGACAATGTAGCTGACGACTTTTTTTTCACCTGAATTTGATAAAATGAAAAGGGTATTTTAAGGATATTATCAACTTTCTATCAATATAATTGCTATCAAATTTTGAATTCAGTAATTAATTATTAGTTATTTTCTAATTGAGCTACCTCTAAAGTGCTGATTTATATACTGATTGAAAATTGACTATAACTTTCAAACGGTATAACATTTTTGACATCCAAAAAATGTGTCACATTCTATGCTTTGCCTACTATAAGAAAAAAAAAAATTTGAATTTTGTAAAGTTTTGAATGAGTTAAGGTGGTCAAACACGGAAGGTTTTTTATTCTAAAAATGTTGTAGCAAAAAATTCATAATTAATTATTTTTTTGGAATAAAATTATAAAATAATATGCATCACATCCGGGCATGAATCTACTACTTATATATTAAATCTTATAAAAAAATATTATCATTTGATCACGATTAAGGTGGTCAGACATACACCTACTTCTTATTTTTTTCCTGAAATTTTTGTACTGCTGTATTGAAATCTATACTTTTCACCAATTATATTAATTTTTTTTTAGAAACGGCCTAGTAGTTTAGAAACTACATTCAATTTACTACAGATTCTAATCTTACAACTTTTTGGTATTAGGTTGATAGCTAGTTCAAATTTTCACGCCAAGTTGACTAACCCTGATTTGCTAATTTTTCATTGCCACTTTTGGGCATAGTTTGGCCCCTCATGATCTTGCACATACCCTTCTCAGTCTTCTAGCCATAAGAGCTTCTAGATCTTCTAGGTCTTCATCAGAAGTGTCACTATCACTTTCACTATCACTTTCACTTTCACTTTCACTGATGCATCTTTCTTTATCTTTCTTTGGCTTGTTCAGAACTAGCTATGACTTAAAAGTAGATTCAACATTTCCAATGCTTCCAATAGTGAAGTTATCATAGTTAGAGAGTTCAAAAGTAGTCAGCTTACCAACCAAAATTTCCAAAGTAAGCACATTAGAAGAGTTACATCTAGATTCCTGAATAGCTGAGACCTTAATAGCATATATAGGACACAGGGTTCTTAGTACTTTCCCAATTATAGTTTCATCATCAATAGCCCATTTTATCCTCTAATAGCATTCACAACTTCTTTTATTCTACCATAATATTGTGCAATGTTTTCACCTTCTTGCATTCTCATTTCATCAAACTTACCTCTAAGACTCTCAGCCTTTGCTTTCAGCACATTCAAGTCACCACCATAGATCCTTACAAGAGTGTCCCACACATCCTTAGTAGTTGTGGAGTCCTTAATGTCCTTAAATTTTGGATAGCTTAGGGCAGATGCAATTTCCAGCATTGCCTAATTATGTTCTTGCTTAGCTCTCATTTCTTCGGCAGTCAAAGGTGCAATAGGTGAGACATAATTGTTCTCAATGTAGTACTTTGCAGAGTCACCAATACCAACCCGATGTAGCTTCATCAAGCTTTGCCAAGCGGGGAAGTTTTCCTTGTTCAGCTTCGGTACCTCCTTCTTATACATCCTGATCATTTTCTTCAAGCCCCTTTAAACTTGATTTCTGTCAACACTAATAATAAGCAACTTGGCTCTGATACCAATTGTTAATATGATTTAGAACAAGAGAGAGTGGGAGTGAATCAATTGTTCTCGGGTCCTGATGTATAAAACAATCTCCAAAAACTTTTCCTTAAATCAGATCCAAAACCAAAACAAACACGATCATCACTGATTCAATAATAGAAACATCTAACAATGTAGTCCACTACCTAGCTGTAACTTAACTTGCAAAACATAGTAATGTTCAGATCTAAACATACACACAAGTATTAACACCAGGATTTATAGTGGAAACCCAATTTGGGAAAAACTACTTTGTAACATGCTACTATTATTTTCAGTCTTCTGAAGTGATCTCAGTAAAAAGCTAACCCTATCAAAGGTTACAATACACACTATCAGGTGTGACCCAATTAAAGGATTTCAATCACCCTGCTAAAAGTGAGCCTATTCATAGGACTTACATACACTCCATTAGAATGCTACCTTGTTTAAAGGATTTAACATATGACTGTTAGGTCAACCTCTATTAAAAGGATTTTGACTGTTACAATGGTTAGAAAGTAGCAGCACTATTATCTAAAAAATATATAACTCACTTTGCAAATATCAGATTTGATTCCGTACACTAATGCTGGTTTACTGACTTTGAAACTTTTCCATTTCCATCTCTGATTTGCTCAAAACTTTTCTTCAAGCAATCACCACACTTCTCCTTCAACCTTTTCTGCTTATTCAGTCAATAAAACTTTCCTCTTTCAGCATTCTCTATTCACCATGTACATGCATATCAAACATGCTTAGGTTCCCCTATATTTTCCTCAATTAGGTTAACTCATCTTTTGCTGCTCAATCTCAATCGTAGATCTTAGGGTCAGGTCAGATTCATTGAGTCTACCTGCTTCATGTTCTTCGACTCCTTTTCTAGAATCATCTCAAATCTCTTAAAGATTTACAATAAAACATTTTACAATGCATTTAATGCTTGTAAACAATCAATAAATAAAGTCAACAAGTTTTACATAATCCAAGAATTCAACAATGTCGCCTCCAAAATTAAATTCTCTTCAAATATAAAATTGCTAATGCTCGGTCAATACTGTGATTGTTTACTCGGTCTTCATGTAGGAAGCTCGGTCATTACTAAAAACTGTTTCCTCGGCTTACACTGACTTCCTTGGCAATTTACTAATGCTCAGTACACTATAATTTTTCTCGGTATATACTAACTCGGTCGACACTAACATCACTCAGCTTAAACGTGATTTTTCCATTCTTTGCTCGGTTAAGCCTACTAGTTTAGTCTTCAGTCTTACTAAGATAAACAATACATTATCTCATCATTGTGCAACATAGTCAAGTACACTTTGTAGTATCAAGATAACTCAACCTTTCCCTAGGTGCTATTGTTACCAACCTTGTTTAGCCCCTTAGCAACACTCAAATAGATATAGTACTTTCCTAAGTAGCAACAATTTTACCAATTAAGGTTTGACATCAATGACAATACAATAATTGTTTCAATTGCAGTTTCCAACAAAATGGAGGAGCACATATATAAATAAGGGCCAATGTCGTTTCTTGAATAAATTGAGATAATATAGGACTTGTAATGTTAACTTGAAGGTTCAATAAGAATTAGGAGAATGTGAAATCACTGGGGAAACCCATACATACTAAAATGGGCCTAAAATGAGCACCCAATCAATGATGCATACTTTTTATGACTATACATATTCAAATGCATAACTTCCATTTAGCCATCTCTCTAGGCTCGTGTCATAAACCATCACTTATTATTGTTTATCTTTCCAATGACAAAGATAGGAAAGGGGTTTCCTCTTTTCCCATCAACACTCCATCTCCTAGCTTGTCGTATAGCATAAATCCTAAAAGAAAGATAAAGATGAAAAACATGGGTAAAGGGAAAAATATGTTTCTAGAGGAAGCCGCTGAAGTGTTTGAGGATTCTTCCTCCTCATGGTCGAAGGAGTTAGAGTGGATGCTAGAGAATACCCCCTAAAAGAATAAAACTTAGGTTGTTGATCCCACTTCCCCTCACAATGAGGTCCCTGTGACCTCTTCCCTTAAAAAATATTCCACCCCCTTCCTACTACCATAATCCTTTCCCTCAAGATGAATTACCTAGTTATCCATTCATTGTGGAAGAAATTGATGCTTTATGCAACCACTATAATTGATAAAATGTCATTATTAAATGGTTGCTAGCACAATTCCATACTACCAAGAAGAATATTAATAGGCTCAAGGTTGTAGAAGAGGTGGATTCCAAGGCATGAGACTGGTCTTAAGATGTTGATGATATCTAAAGTTGTGAAGTGGCAGATGCGATCTATATCAAACTTGATAACTGTACTTTTATTAATGATAAGGTTAGATAACTTTATTAGTTGATCCCTTTGGAAGAATAAAAGAAAAAAAATTTGTATGCTATTGGGCCAATGTCAAAAGTAATCAAGATCAAGGGTTCACCTTGTAGATTGACAGTAATTTCACAAGTCCTAAATTAGAGAGAATCACCAGTTTCATTCACACAAAAAATAATTGCATTTCTTGAAGCAAGGAAGAGAAGATCGTTTACCAAGAAAGAAGGTCAATATTAATGCATATTCAATGTTTCTATTGGAGGGATTTCTCATGGGTGTCCACCAACATCAAGATGACCCCTACATAGGTTGGGATGAGAAAGTTGGCACAAGTGTGATCAAGGATCAGTTCATACAAACACATAGTCCACATGAACTCTATTCAGGACAAGTGCACAAATGAGGCAATTCATGGGTATACCATAGAGACTAATTGGTGGATTGGGCTACATGGGGATATAAGGGTGGAAGAATAAGGAAGGAAGTGGGGAGACATGTATAGGGAGATTTTAGATTGGTAAAGAGGGGAGTCACAAGGAGACTTTAGGGAGATAAGGAAGGGAGATAGAAGAAGATTTAAAAATGATAAAGAGGGGGAGACATAAGGTGACTTCAGAGAGAGAAGCAAAGAAGACATAAGGAGATTGAAATGGAGAGACCTCAACAAATATAACCACAGGGATAGGGTCCCCTAATGTGGCCTCACTTGTTCATAGCTCTAGTTAAAAGTGATTACTAAAAAAAATGTAATCAAGATCAGGTTAATAGAAAGTTTGAAGACATTGTTATTTTTAGCAAGTAGATGATGGATAGGACTTCAGTGTCTCTCCAAATTTTATAGGGGGAACTTGAACATAGAAAATCCAAAAGGAAGAGGAAAGAAATGGTGGCAAAGAGTGATATGTAAGGTCATAATACTTTTGCCTCTATGCAACATTCTTGAAAGAAAGGCTATTTCTTGAACATGCTAAAACAATTAAATTAGGAGTGGAACAAGGTTAAGGCCTCTTCTCTTTAGTTTTCAATCCTTTGTGGCTTTCTAGCTCTCATGGTGTTTTCTTCTATTTTTGTGTTTGCTAGTTCTTTTATCAGTTCAATTGTTGGGTCTTATGTTGGTGAAATTTACTCCTTGTGAATTCTCTTTTGGTCTTCCATTGGGATTGATGTTAGGGTTTGGGCCCCCTTGTGGTCGACTTAATCACAACATTGTTCAAATGAGTTACCATTACATATATAGAATATTAATATTGGTCTCAAATAAATACTCAAGTAAAAAAAATCTTTAGTGACAACATGAAAACCAAATGGAAGGTTTTTAAATTCATGATACAATCGATAGACCTAATTACAACTAAAACTAACTAAAAAATTAATAATTAACAATTTTTTAAAAATAATTACAACACTGTTCAAATAAGTTACTACTATATACAAAATATTAATGTTGGTCTCAAATGAATAGTTAGGTAAACAACATACGTCGATGATAAAATAAAAATCAAATGGAAGGTTTTGAATGCATTATACAACCTACATACCTAATTGGAACTGAAATTAACTATAATGTTTTTCATGGCCTTCAATATTTGTAATGTTTTCCTACTTCAACTAAGTTTTTCTTAGGTCAAGCACAATATTAGGCTTGCATCTAGTAAATCTTTTTTCAATATTATTTTTTGAATTCTAAAAAAGTTCTTTAAGATCATGAAGTCCTACTAGTCTTGACTAATGGGAAGATGAGACGTGTCTACGCTAAGCAATATTTATTTCTCGCCTGAATCACCCATGAAGAATAAAACTACTACATCTATAGGTTCTCAAGAGTATATTACTTATAAATTAAATAACACAATACCAAAATCAAATGCATGGCTTGCATCTATTGGACCATTTGGAATTATAATTGTATGAAATTTAAAACTAAAATGATAGGTTATATTAGAGGTCATAAAATTTCTACATTCATAGGAAGTCGTAAAGTGTATCTTATTGTTAATCCCTAAAAGAACACCAAATTAGTTAGGATTCATAACATCCTTTCATGTACAAGAGTTTATGTTTATTAAGTCTATGATAAATGAGACGTTGAAAACTAATGGACCAATCAAATAAGATCTCGTTACATGTCCTCTTCATAAGGCTTGGAGATTTTAAGACCGAAAATGTCTAGAGCTTTGGCCTCTAAAATTATTGAACTCTATAAATTATCAAGTAAACCTAACAAAGCCAAGTGTCAATACTACAATACACCCAAATACTTTATGCATAAAATAAGATTACTAGAGAATTTTGATAATTATTTATCATTATCAAAATCCTACATTTATTTATATAAATTATTTAATAGTCATGTATTTTCTTGCATACCAAGTTAGAGAGGCTAGGAGTCTCCTCAACAGTAAATTGATGGTTTTTTTATCAAGCTTAAGTACATAGGCCTTGTGAAATTATAATATTTTTCAAGTAAATTTTGTAAGGAATCTATGTATTTGAAGTTTGAATAGACCTGTGTTAGAATCTTGTATCCTTTTGAGTAGGTTGTACTAAATCCATTAAATGTTAGATGATAACATACTAAAAAAATCTGATTTTTATAATGATTTGAAATGTTATATTATTTAATAGAACTCTAAACATATGTACATCTCAATTATTTCATAATAAAATTACTTCTAAGTAGTAAATTATGTATCATTTAAATGACCTAAACTAAACTTAAATAACAAAATATATATATATATATATATATATATATATATATATATATATATATATATATATATATATATATATATATATATATATACTCCTTTAATATGACATACAAATTTTAATTTATTTCAATAAATTCTAATTAAAATTGGTCAAGATTATTTTAAATTTTGATATTAATATTAAAACTAAAAGACTAACAATATCTCGAAACGATGAAGTACATAAGATCGGGAAACTATTTTCTTCCTTAAAGATGATGAAGTCTAAAATAAAAAGTTTTGAGAAGTAAATTAATATCTTCGTACTACAGAAGAAAAGTGAGTAAAGCCAAGTAAGATTAATGTGTACAGAACATTTCCTTACGATGTAGTACGTAGTTTTATGCTTCCAAATATCACTATCTACCTTGAAATCCTAAACTAGCATTTCGCTAAGTTTTGCTTGAGATTCCGATATTCTCAACATCCGGTAACCTAAATTCTCTGATTTAATAAGTAAAGATAAGATTTTCATGGTAGCCAGCATGATAAATAGCCCCGTCTTTAAAACGTGTTGTGTAAACAGAGAAAAAGGGAAGATCAGAACAGAAAAAGATAGGAGAATGCTAAGGATGTCAAACCTGTGGATCCACTCCATTTTTCGCTGCCATATGTAACGCTGTATTGTGAAAACAGTCATGGTCCCGGCTCACCAACTGAACGATTTTTCGAGGCGACTTGTTTGATAGTAGATTATGTACTATTTGAAATTGATTATATTCCACGGCATAATGAAGAACAGACTTATGATCTTAACTCCGGATTTCGACGGAGTCTGGCCATCTGGACATAAACTCATGGATTATGTCCCAACTGCCTTTCATGGCTGCTACATGTATTGGGCACCTTCCAAACTTATCCTTCTTTGTCATTAACCAGTCTTTCCATGCAGGAGAATTTAGCACTGCCCTTACAACCTCAAGATCTCCTCCATGGATGGCTGCATCCAGACTTAGGGAAACCTCTCTCTTTTCACTTTGGCAGAGATTATTTCGTATAACATTCGCCATATCTGCCACACATTCACATTGCCTAGTGTCATGCACTCTCCAGAATAACAATTTTATTCTACTGGGAAGAAAACAATTTGTAAATTTACCTATGTATGTATCGCATTCAAGTATAACAAGTAGTATTAGGCGGAACAGCTGGGGTTCGACGGGATTTTGAAGTATAGTCTTCGTTACACCTGCCCCACATTTACATTACGTAGAATCAATAAATTGGATCCAATCAATAAACTAATTAATTACTTAAAATGTTAAAAGCAACCTGCAAATTTACCTGGATATCTTCCGTAAGCTGCCACTTTAAGAGATTGCCCTATTTCCCACGCGGTCCTATATTTCTGGGCTTCCCACAAAAGCTTGACCGTTTCCACGTGGCCATATTGGCAAGCTATTATCAGAGGTGTCTCTCTAAACTTATTGAAACGGCGGGCAGAACTCTTTCTGTGTTGAAGGAGAATTCTGACTACATCAGGATTGCCGTTCCTAGCAGCTTCGAACAACGGGAAATTCCAATCTTTGTTTCTCACTCGAGCCAAAGAGGATTTTACTTGAAGAATCCACTGAACAATGGGCAGATGACCTTCCCTTGCAGCAATATGCAGAGGACTGTCTCCCTCGAATGTAACCTCAACCAGAAAATGCGAGTTCCGTCTATGTAAACTTTAAATTCTAGAGATATCACCAGTTTCCAAAGCAAGGAAGAGTTCCGTATTCATCCTATGCTCTTTTTTCATTCTTGCTTACAATTTGGTCGCTACAAAGAAATTATGAAGTATAATAAAACAAAAGATGTGTACAATATTGTGAGGGATGGAGGAAGGGTTAAATGCAATGAAGCAAAGTCGAAACACCGTCCATTTCGGTCAGTACTGGCTATTTGAGAATAATTTACAGCCACCAAACGGTTAAAAGAAACGTAGAGAGGAATAGCTTGGTGGAAGAATATGGGATATCTTTGCAACGGCGGGCGACCGGTGTGGTCCTTTCTAAAAGAGTTCAAATCTCGAAATGGGTGGACCGCGTCGTCGCCTCTTTTCTAATAATTGAAAAGCGGAAGTCGAACCACCCGTAGAAAAATATCTTTTATGCATAGATAAGAGTAAATTAGCAATTTCTCATTTGCGTGTAATAGCTATGTCGAGGAATATTTTAATAAGTTTGAAATTATTAGACCAAGTATAATATTTGAAGTAAAGAACAATATAATGTGAATTGTATTTTATTTTAAAAATTAAAAGAATTTAATTACAAATAATTGTTTGTTTTATTTAGGAATATGAAGTTGAAGTGAATTTACAAAAATTAATAGTAATATATTGATTGTTATATATGTGTGTGTCTATATATATATATATATATATATATATATATATATATATGTATATATGTATGTATGTATGTATGTATATATGTATGTATTAGGTTTCATTGTTAATATAGAGAGTGAGAGACATAAATATAGTAGAAAAAGGGAGATATCTAGAAGAGGCAAAAGTGAGGGAGAGGAGAGTATGGAGATATAAGGGATAAGGATAAAGAGGGTAAATGGAGACAAAAGAGATAAATAGATGGAGAGATAGAGAGAAGAAGAATAAAAGGGGGAGATATGAGGGAGATATAGATATATGGAAAAAGATAAAGGGATAAAGATATATGGGAAGAGAAAGGGAGAAAGATGCAAGAGATAGGGAGGGAGTGAAGCATGAGAGATAACATTCTTGATATATTGATTATTAATATTAATGATGGTAGGATTTATACACGATACAAGAGTAATTAGTTAGTGATATTGCATAACTACATTTACTTGATGAAACTAAACAATACAATAAACATACCTAGACTTGCATTCCGCTCTTATTACATTGATTTTGCAAATCAACCCCTGTCAAATTTCACTTTTCAAAGGGCCCTCCTCTTGAATGAAGTTGTTTACTTTCCAAGTCCCCTACTTAAAAAATTGGTTTATGAGTCCACATATTCATGTTGGATATTGCTAATGCATGGGAAGGTTATTGAGACATTTAATATGTTTAATCACTACGTTACTGAATGGGCACTCATACTATTGTCATTTGTGTTTTGTCACTAATGTCAACGTATGTTTATGTGAGGAGAATAGGCTGGTTATCACAGTGTACAAACAATGTATTGATGATTCAGAAGCTTCAAAATCATATGAGAGTTCAGGGATATGTCATGATCTTATATCCAAGATCACATCATGAAATGTTTCATATTGGATGAGTTACAGATGATTTGGTGGAGATTGGTCACTGGACTTTGATAGTGAGAAATGATAGAGTTAGTCTCTATGTTTTTGGTATATCTTCCAGATGATATGTATTTAAGGTATGCGAGCTTGAAGGATGATAGACAAGGTACTGAAGGATGTTCGTTGGTCAGCGCAAGGTATGGAATGATTGATGATGTTAGTTGTGGTGTGTGTTCTAGTGAAGACTTATTTAGAAGCCGACTTAGGAGATGAAGTGTGTATTTTTCTTGGAAAACATAAATTAAGGATGTTGGTCCTTAAATGATGCAATCTAATTGTTGTATACTTGTTTTAGATACCGTGTGTATCTTAGAAAGGGTTTATGTAATTGTTTGTAACTAGGAAATCCTTCTAGGATGACCTGATCATTGAGAATCATAATAGGGTATATATGTAAGGTATTTTCTTTAGAAAAGATAGGGATGAAAAAAAGGTGATATAGAGAGGTGTTAAAAGCTATGACCTTGTGTCTGTTATATGTAGGGAAGAGGTTTATTGGTGGACTTCATTGGAACTAATCAAGCAAAGACAGTTGCTGCCGAACAGTTCAAAAATATTGTGTATTTCTTCATATACACTTGTGTTGTGAATAGTGAGTTCTGAAGGTAGATTTAACCTTCTTTGGATAGTGAGCCTTGGGAAGTGAGCCCTTCCTTTCTTCTTGACTCCTAATAGGATTTGTCCTCTAACAAGGACTATGTACTGTAATGTCTCAATAAGCTCCTAACATGGCTAAATCTTCTAACAAGGATACTATACTCTTAGTACATCATTTGTGGGTGCTAATTCCCACTGAGGTTTTTACCTCTAATAGGATTTCTCCTACATCAAAATATTATGTTATTGTGTTGGCATTCATTGTGTTCATTGGATCTAATATTGTTGCTACTCAAAGTTTAAAGTTTAGTAATCTGTCATACAACTGATTCACCCCCACACTTAGTTGTATTATGGACTGTTATTCCTAACAATTGGTATCAGAGCAAGTGGTCCTTAGAGAGAAAGCTTAACAACTTGAGTTGATCTAGGAGATGGCATTCTATAGGAAGGATAGTTTGAAATTTGATCCTGAAAACTTTGACAGTTGGAAGATTAAGATGTGAAATCACCTATTTTATTTAGGCATTGACTATTGGTTGATTACAAGGAACAAGATGAGTTGACAACTACTACTGGGGATGAAAAGAACATATTTTCACTTAACATGATTGTAAGAGAAGCATTGATCAACACACTCTCTTAAGGAGAGTTTATTGAAGTTAAAGATGTGGATTCGACATACCAGATTTGGAAAAGGTTAGAAGCACTATATGAGGGAGACAAATATACCAAACAAAAAAAGTTACAAGACTGGAAAACAAAGATGGAGAAGCTACAAATGAATGAAGATGAAAGCATTAGGGCTTATGTCCAAAGGCTTACTGATGCAAGAGGATACATGGAGAGGGGCTAGAGGCACACCCTAACTAGATCCACCTTGCAAAGAACACATGCGGAAGCAACAACACCCAAAAGTGAGAGAGAGAGAGAATGCAAAAACTTTCATGTATTTGTTAGGAATAGTCCCAAGAGATAACTGTGAGGGGGGGGGGGGTGGGGCGGTGAATCAGTTATCTACAAGTTTCAATTCTTTATCCAATTAAGTATACTTAAACATAAGCATAAACACAATGAAAGAACACTTGAACACAACACCAATATTTTGGTTACAGAGAAACCCAAATAGGTAAAAACCCTGGTGGGAATTGACACCCACTAATATTTTGTACTAGTGTATTATGATCCTTGTTAGAAGATCCTTAACCCTGTTAGGAGTTTCTTTACAATATATTTAGTACAGTAGACTTGGTCAAGGTTCAGACCCTATTAGGAGTCTTTTACATAAGTCCCTATTAGGGGAGAGGACACACTATCCAAGAGCACACTCCTCAAAGGGGTGAAGGCTACAACCTTCTGTTTAACATATACACACTATATCTGGATCTTGGTGAACTGCGCTTTGACCTACTATCTAGATTAGTTCCAATGTATAGCACAAATACTTTACTTGGTCACATAGACCTTCTTTTGATGGCTCAACACTTCGCACACTCTGCTCTGCTCTTATTAAAAACTCTGAACCACACTCTAGCAATCACAAATGATTGCCTATAAATATCTTTCCTCTAAATGAAATAATCAAGTTGGCCTATTAGAACCACCTTGAAATCATATTAGAGAAGCCATAACAAAACTCCAATAACAATTCAGTCAGCTCTACTAAGCACACAACACATTCTGGGACCTATGCAATAAGATAATTATAGACGCACGCTACACACTATCGGCTTTACCAAAACAACTGGATCTTCCTCCTCAAGCTGAATTACTTCATGCACTCTTAATCAAACATAAATAACTCTTCTCTAAGCTTAAATCCAAGGAAGCATACCTAAATGATTGGCGCAACTCCGGAACCAATAATATCTCTGTCGACTCTTCTGAATAAACAAAGGAAACTACTACTAGCGAATAGGACTACTTAACTTCACTTCTACTAATCAACAAACTATGCGTCCATGAATGTAACATCACTAACATGTCTCCATCACATATCCAAAGGTACAAGGCTTCATGTCAACTATATGAACAACCATACTCAGAATACTGTCTGTTACTTTGTCAGGAGCACTGCTAATGCAAACTGCAACATAACTTTCTATACTAACTATCAACCTATGCGTCCATGATATCATGCTGATAACATGTCCATGCTTCATATACTTAAAGCTTACTTCATAAGTCATCCACGCATGCTACTTTCCATATGTTGTCATCAATGACAAACATATAGTTAGCATTGGCTTGCTGGCAAATCTCTAACAATCTCCCCATTTGGCATTGATGGCAACATGTGGAATGAGAAACCACCACCAATCCAATGAGAAATTAATTTATAACATTCTCCATTTCCTCTTTAAAACTCCCCCAAAGATGAATCCTCTATCTGTTGCACTGTTCTTCAATAATCTTCATTTCCTCAATTGAACTACTTCCAAGACTAAGTACTACTCCCCCTTAGTATACTACTCCTTTGCTTTTTTTTTTCATAACTCTATATATTACTCACTCTTTGACATTAATTGCAAAGGGTGCCATTCAATTTAAGTATCGGTACTACTCCTGAGGTAGAGTAGTCAACCTACCATCAGTCCCTGAGGACTGATGACTTTTCTCCTTTCTTTTAAGTAGAATCAGGGAAGGGAATTACTCTCAACTTCTCCCTGAGATACTCAAAAGTATCCTTAGGAAAGGGATTTGTGAATATGTCTACCAATTGATCTTTAGTACTCACATAGTCCAACTTAACTTCTTTTTTTGCCACTTTCTTTCTTAGGAAGTGATACTTGATCTCAATGTGCTTTGTCTTTGCATGCATTAGAGGGTTCTTTGACATATTAATAGTGCTAGTGTTATCACAATGAATAGCAATAGGATAATCAATCTAAATTCCAAAATCTTTTACCATTTTCTTGATCCAAACAATTGTAGAACAATTCAAGGCTCCTACAACATATTTCGCATCTACTGTTGATTGAGAAATGCAATTTTGTTCCTTTCTTGTCCAAGTGACAAGTCTATAACTAAGAAACACTACTCCACCTGATGTACTCTTCCTATCATCAATGCATCCTACCCAATCTGCATCAGTATACACATGAAGCTCAACATTTTCTAAGTTAGGATACCATAGACCATGATCTATAGTGCCCTGCAAGTATCTAAATATTCTTTTTACTTCCATGAGGTGACTTTACTTAGGTTCTACTACAAATCTTCCAACTATGCCAATTGCTTTGAAAATATCAGGTCTGGTATGAGTAAGATATATGAGTTTACCAATCATACACTTGTACAATGTTGTATCCACCGGTGGTGAGTCATCTTCTTTTTTAAGCTTGCATCCGGTGATCATAGGTGTTCCTACTAGCTTGCAATCATCCATCTTGAATTTATTTAGTATCTCTTTCACATACTTGGACTGATTAATAAAAATTCCTTTTTCTGTCTGCTGCACATTTAATCCCAAAAATTATTTGATAGGACCAATCATACTCATCTCAAACTCACTCTGTATTTCTTTGGCAAATTCTGCACTCAATTTGTCATTACCCCCAAAGATAATGTCATCAAAAAATATAGCTACAAGTAGTAGACCTTCAGATGTCTCTCTAATTAATAGATTACAATCTGCTGCACCTTTCTTGAATCCAATCTTAGTTAGATATCTGTCAAGTCTTTCATACCAGGCCCTCTAGGGGCTTGCTTAAGTCCATAGAGGGCTTTCTTTAATCTGCATACCATATCAGGTTTTTCTAATAGGGTGAGTCCTTCTAGCTATTCAATGTATACTTCTTTTAGTTCTCCATTAAAGAATGCTGACTTAACATCCATCTGATAAAATTTGAAGTTTTTGAATGTTGTAAAAGCTAAAAATAGTTTAATAGCTTCTAACCTACTTACTGGAGCAAAAGTGTCTGAATAGTCAATACCTTCTCTTCGTGCATATCCCTTACATACCAATCTTGCTTTATTTCTTACTATTGTACCATCTTCATTCATTTTGTTCCTGAATATCCACTTTGTTTCAATTACATTCTTATCACTAGGTCTTGAGACCAGTTCCCAAGTATCATTCTTGATAATTTGATCTAGTTCTTCTTTCATAGCATCATGCCAATTAGAATCCTTGCATGCATCTTCAACACTTAAGGGTTCAAGCTAAGATAGTAAACATACCGCTTAACTACTAGTTGAGTTGTTTTCTTGTGATCTTATTAAAACTTTTCTGCTCTGATCTCCAATGATGTCTTTCTTGGAATGATTTCTAGATGTAAACTTTGGAACCTTAGGTGATGTTGATTGATCATCCGTTGGAGTTTCTACTTCACTTGTCTCAGGGTCATTGAATAACACATCAATGCTGTCACACATCTCTTCAACAACTGTCTCACTAGAGGAAGGCTTGGGTTCTTCTTCAATCATAGGTGAGTAATCATGATATCTTTCTTGAACCATAAAATTTTCATCAATCTTAACATGAGCACTCTCAATGATCTTCTTTAACCTTAAATTGTAATATCTATAAGCTTTTCTTTTAGTAGAATAACCAAGCAAAATACCTTCATCACTTATTGCATCAAACTTGCCTACTATTTCATCCCTCTTGATGTAGCACTTGCTTCCAAAGATTCTGAAGTATTTTACTATGGGAATATTACCAAACCATAGCTCATAAGGTGTCTTGTCCGCGCTTGGTCTCAATTGTATTCTATTAATTGTATAAATTTTTGTATTGACTGCATCTCTCTAATAGGTGTGTGTAACTTTTCCTTCAATCATGATGGCACACGCTGTATCAAGGATGATCGTATTCCCTCTCTGTAATTTCATTCTGTTGAGGGGTTCTAGGTGCACTCAACTATCTCTTTATGTCATGTTCTTCACAGTACTCATAGAATATGTTATAAGTGAATTCTCCTCCTCTATTCGATCTCAAACATTTTATCTTTAGTCCAGATTCATTCTCAACCTTATCTTTGAATATTTTGAACTTCTCAAATGCTTCCGAC
This sequence comes from Chamaecyparis obtusa, assembly GCA_027943335.1. Taxonomy (NCBI): domain Eukaryota; kingdom Viridiplantae; phylum Streptophyta; class Pinopsida; order Cupressales; family Cupressaceae; genus Chamaecyparis; species Chamaecyparis obtusa. Next base: position 200,132 of record BSBK01003533.1, on the reverse strand, counting down.
TTATCTTTTAAGAACATAACCCACATCATCCTAGTATAATCATCAACAAACAAAATGAAGTACCTTTCACCATAATATGATCTTGTTTGAGTTGGACCACATAGGTCTGTATGAATCAGATCCAACTTGTTCTTTGTTGAATTGTGCTTGCTCCTGAATGAGTTTCTCACATGCTTACCCATCACACAATCCCTGCATATTGTATCAACTAGCTTTTCTATACTAGGTAGATCTCTTACTGCCTTTACATTGCTTATCTTTACTATGTCATCAAAATTGATATGACATAGTCTTCTATGCCACAACCAACTATCATCAATTTTAGCAATAAAACAACTTGCTTCTGAGTTGAGTTGGAAAATGTTACCTTTAGTCTTTGAGCCTGATGCAGTCATAACACCATCCTTGTTGTTAATGATGCATTTTTTGTCCTTGAACTCCAACTGATAACCTTTTTCAAGTAACTGCCTAACACTAAGAAGGTTATGTTTCAAACCATCAACATAGAGAACATCAATAGTATTGTTTTTCCATCCAATGTGATAGCTCCTCTACCAACGATAGGTTTAGGAGTGTTATCTCCAAATCTAACCATGCCACCATTTTATTTATCCAGATGAACAAATCTATTTTTATCACCTATCATGTGATGTGAACAACCACTATCTATAATCCAGTATGTCCTTATGTCAGCTTGTGAAATCAATGCTAGCTCATGTTCCTCTTTCTCATCTTCATGATCTGTCTTATTATTCATTTTCTCTATAATCGAAATGAATCCAATTTCTTCTTTAGCTGATTCATCATTTGAAACTCCATCTCCAACATAGTAACATTCCTTAGAGTACTTGGGGTTGTAGTCATTTTTGAATTTTCTAGCTCTTGTAGGACACTTAGATGCAAAGTGACCAATCTTATTACATGAAAAGCACTTAAATGGCAATTGACCTTCATATTTTCCTTTTCCTTTCTTTTCTCTTTTGGCAATCATAGCAATGAAATAATCTAGTGTTTTCTCTTCATCAATATCATCAAAATTACCAGAAGTGTTTGCAGATTTCTTACCATGGACTATTTCTTTGAAGGTTGTCTCACTTTTAGGTTCTGTCTTCAATCTTGAAATCTCAAAAGATGAGATTTTACTGATCAAGGTCTCTCTCTTAAAATTTGATGTAAGCTACATGGTCTCATCAAGAATGTTGATCTTTCTTTCATATTCTGGAGTGAGAGTAGTCATCAACTTGTGCATAATGTCTTCCTTTGAGATCTCTCCACCATTGTTCCTGATTCCAGCAACTGCTTCATTGAGCCTTTGATTGTAAGCTTTAATGTTTTCTTTAGGTAGCATCTCTCATGCATTGTACCTTTTCTTCCATGTCTTTCTGCGTGCATCCTTTTCTTGTTTATCTCCTTCAAACATGTCTTCAAGGTACTTCCATATCTTGTGGGCAGTGTCTATTTTCTTTACTTTTGAAAAATCACTATCAGTGAGGGTGCTGATAAGGGCTTCTTTGGATATTGCATTTTGATGAAATAATTCATTCTACCTATCAGTAGCATCATCTTTTGCAAGGTCTTCTAAGGTAGGGATCTTGGCTGCTTTGATAGTTACAGTAAACACTTCAAATGCAATGCATTGCAAATGAGTCACCATCTTGTTCTTCCAATCAAGATAATTCTCTCCATCAAACTTAGGACTTTCTTTTTTGAAAAATGCCATTTGATCAACCTCGAGTTGTTAAAATTTCTCTTCGAGGCACTTGGCTCTAATACCAATTGTTAGGAATAGTCTGAAGAGATAACTGAGAGGGGGGGGTGAATCAGTTATCTACAAGTTTAAATTCTTTATCCAATTAAGTATACATAAACATAAGCATAAACAAAATGAAATAACACTTGAACACAACACCAAAATTTTGGTTATGGAGAAACCCAAATAGGTAAAATCCTTGGTGGGAATTGACACCCACTAATATTTTGTACTAGTGTATTATGATCCTTGTTAGAAGATCCTTAACCCTGTTAGGAGTTGCTTTACAATATATTTAGTACAATAGACCTAGTCAAGGGTCAGACCCTGATAGGAGTCTTTTACACAAGTCCTTGTTAGGGGAGAGGATGCACTGTCTGAGAGTACACTCCTCAATAGGGTGAAGGCTACAACCTTCTATTTAATAGATACACATTGTATCTGGATCTTGGTGAACTGTGCTTTGACTTACTATCTAGATCAGTTCCAATGTATAGCAAAAATACTTTACTTGGTCACATAGAACTTCTTCTGATGGCTCAACACTTCGCACACTCTGCTTTGCTCTTATTAACAACTCTGAACCACACTAGCAATCAGAAATGACTGCCTATAAATATATTTCCTCTAAATAAAATAATCAAGTTAGCCTATTAGAACCACCTTGAAATAGTATTAGAGAAGACATAACAAAACTCCAATAATAATTTAGTCAGCTCTACTAAGCATGCAACACATTCTGGGACTTGTCCAATAAGATAATTGTAGACACATGCTACACACTGTTGGCTCTACCAAAACAACTGGATCTTCCTCCTCAAGCTGTATTACTTCATGTGCTCTTAACCAAACATCAATAACTCTTCTCTAAGCTTAAATCCAAGGGTGCATACACAAATGATAGGCACAACTCTGGGACCAATAATATCTCTGTCGGCTCTTCTGAATAAACACAAGAAACTACTACTAGTGAATAGTGACTACTTAACTTCACTTCTACTCATCAACAGACTATGCATCCACAAATGTAACATCCCTAACATGTCTCCATCACATATCCAAAGGTGCAAGTCTTCATGTCAACTGTACAGACAACCATACTCAGAACATTGTTTATTACTTTGTCAGGAACACTATTGATGCAAACTACAATATAACTGTCTATACTAATTATCAACCTCTGCATCCATGATATCATGTTGATAACATGTCCATGCTTCATATACTTAAAGCTTACTTTATAATTCATCCACACATGCTACTTTCCATATGCTGTCATCAATGAGAAACACATAGTCAACACTGGCTTGCTGGAAAATCTCCAACAATATTATCTTCAATTGATTCATACATGCTGAGTTGTAAGGCCTTCCTAGTTTAGGGAAGATATTACAATCAAGTACAAAATTCCTCCAAGACATGCGAGGATCTACTCACAATCTCTAATCTTATAGCTTCTATCTTCTATCCAAAAATTCTACCTCCTCAAACTCTAACCAAACAACTATATTTATACAAGATGCTATCAATCAAGTCAGCTTTCAGATCCACCATCAATAGAAGGAATGACTAGATCTAGGTCCACACACTTCCCAATGATAAATACCAACATTAAATCCATGACCAATAATAAATGCAAGAGTAGGCCTCAACAAAAATCCAAAATAAACAACTTGGTAAGCAAGGATAACCGAGTGCCTAACAAGCATCACTGAGCGCCAAGGAAATTCACTAAGCACTAGAGAGATAACCAACCAACATTGGTAAACAAAGGAAATCAGGCAACACCAAACCAACTCGGTCAAAGAAGTAATTGGCAACACAAAAAACTTCAAACATATTTTTGGCAATACAAGATTGCCAAGGACCCAAGATGCTCCTGCATCAGACACCTAGGGTTATTTGAAATGATTCTCTGAATCATGAAGTAGGTACAATCCAGGTTGAATCCAACTCAGATTGTGATATCCATGAACTATCTTCAATTGGTCTATTCTTCCACTTTACCAAATATTCCATATATTGTTTTCATCTTGTACTTCTGCCAATTCTTTTCTCCAAAATCTGCTCAACTTCTTCTATCTATTTATTAGGATAATCCATCGGTACTTTGATGTCTTCACTAGGTTCATGATAATCATATAAATAAGAAATGTTGAATATAGATGATATATCCATGTCATCAGGTATCTCAATCTCATATGCATTTCCATTGTAAAATTTCTTCAAAATCTTGCAAGGGCCAAACTTCTTCATTTTCAGCTTCCCATATGCTCCAACAGTATATCTTCCTCTCCTCAAATGAACCATTACTTCATCACCAACTACAAAAGTCTTATGTCTTCTTGATCTATCAGCTCTATCTTTATATTTTTGATTAATTTTCTCCAACTTATTTTTCATATCTTCATGCAATGTCTTCATGTACTTAGCAAACTTTACTCCTTCAACGTTTCTCTTTCTTTCATCAGCAATATCTCTTAAATCTGATATACCTCTCAGTTGTATATCATTTACAATCTCAAAGGGTGTTTTTTCTATACTCCTATTCACTAAATTATTGTATGCAAACTCTTCTTGTGCCAACACAAAATCCCAATTACTCAGTGTGTCTCCAACTAAACATCTCAAAATATTTCCCAAACTTCTATTCACAAATTTTGTCCATCCATCGGTCTATGGGTGAAATGTAGAACTATATTTCAACTCGGTGCCAAACTTTCTCCAAAGGGTCTTCCAAAAGTATCCAACAAATTTACTGTCTCGATCAGAGATAATACTCCTCGATAATCCATGCAATCTAACAATTTCCTTAAAGAAAAGATCTGCTATATGTACTACATTTGATGTCTTTCTACAAGGTATAAAATTTTCCATTTTAGAAAATCTATCCACAACAAAAAATATGGAATCATTACCTCTCACTGTCTTCAGTAAGCCAAGAACAAAATCCATGCTGATGTCAATCCAATGTTTCTCAAGAACAGAAATCGGTGTATACAATCCAGTATTCTGACTTACTCCTTTTGCAACTTGACAAATTGAACAACTTTTGACAAATTTTTGAGCATCTTTATACAACTATGGCCAAAACTATTTCTCCGTATGAAAATTCAATGTTTTATCAATAGCAAAATGTCTAGCCAAACTACTACTATGTTTCTCCTTTATTAAATTCATTCTCATTTCTCCTCTTAGTATACACAACTGAATACCTTTAAACAACATACCTTCTCGAATAAAATATTATTACCATTTAGTACTTGGTTTGTCTTGAATAGGTGTGTTGCACATATTCATATATATATATATATATATATATATATATATATATATATATATATATATATATATATATATATATATATATATATATATATATATATATATATATGTATGTATATATGTATATATTTATTGTTATATATATATGTAGATATGTATATGTGTATATGTGTGTGTGTGTGTGTGTGTGTACATACATACATACATACATACATACATAGATATATATATATATATATATATATATATATATATATATATATATATATATATATATATATATATATATATATATATATATATATATATATATATATATATATATATATATATATATATATATATATATATATATATATATATATATATATGAAAATGAAAAGATTTAGGTTTCATTGTTAATATAGAGAGTGAGAGACATAAATATAGTAGAAAGAGGGAGATATCTAGAAGAGGTAAAAGTGAGAGAGAGAGGAGAGTAAGGAGATATAATGGATAAGGATAAAGAGGGTAAATGGAGACAAAAGAGATAAATAGATGGAGAGATAGAGAGAAGAAGAATAAAAGGGGGAGATATGAGGGAGATATAGATATATGGAAAAAGATAAAGGGATAAAGATATATGGGAAGAGAAAGGGAGAAAGATGCAAGAGATAGGGAGGGAGTGAAGCATGAGAGATAACATTCTTGATATATTGATTATTAATTTTAATGATGGTAGGATTTATACATGATACAAGAGTAATTAGTTAGTGATATTGCATAACTACATTTACTTGACGAAACTAAACAATACAATAAACATACCTAGACTTGCATTCCGCTCTTATTACATTGATTTTGCAAATCAACCCCTATCAAATTTCACTTTTCAAAGGGCCCTCTTCTTGAATGAAGTTGTTTACTTTCCAAGCCCCCTACTTAAAAAATTGGTTTATGAGTCCACATATTCATGTTGGATATTGCTATTGCATGGGGAGGTGATTGAGACATTTAATATGTTTAATCACTACGTTACTGAATGGATACTCATACTGTTGTTATTTGTGTTTTGTCACTGATGTCAACATATGTTTCTATGAGGAGAATAGGCTACTTATCACAGTGTACAGACACTGTATAAATGATTAAGAAGCTGCAAAGTCATATGAGAGTTCTAGGATATGTTGTGATCTTATATCCAAGACCACATCATGAAATGTTTCATATTGGATGAGTTACAAATGATTTGGTGGAGACTGGTCACTAGACTCTAATAGTGAGAAATGATAGAGTTAGTCTTTGTGTTTCCGGTATATCTTCCAGATGGTATGTATTCAAGTTATGCAAGCTTGAGGGATGATAGACAAGGTACTGAAGGATCTTCGTTGGTCAGCACAAGGTACAAAATGATTGGCGATGTCAATTTTGGTGTGTGTTCTAGCGATGACTTATTTAGAAGCCGACTCAGGAGATGAAGCATGTATTTTTCTTGGCAAACATAAATTAAGGATGTCAGTCCTTAAATGATGTAATGTAATTGTTGTATACTTGTTTTTGACACTGTATGTATCTTAGCAAGGGTTTATGTAATTGTTCGTAATTAGGAAAGCCTTAAAGGCCGACTTGATCATGGAGAATTGTAATAGGGTATATATGTAAGGTCTTTTCTTTGGAAAAGACATGGATGAAAAAAAGGTGATATAGAGAGGTTGTAAAAGCTATGAGTTTGTGTCTATTGCATGTAGAGCAGAGGTTTATTGGTGGACTTCATTGGAACTAATCAAGCAAAGACACTTGTTGTCAAAAATTTTAAAAAAATTATGTATTTCTTCATATACACTTGTGTTGTGAACAGTGAGTTCTGAAGGTGGATTTAACCATCTTTGGTTAGTGAGCCCTTCCTTTCTTCTTGACTCCTAATAGGGTTTGTCCTCTAATAAGGACTATGTACTATAATGTCTCAATAAGCTCCTAACAGGGCTAAATCTTCTAACAAGGATACTATACTCTCAGTACATCATTTGTGGGTGCTAATTCCCACCGGGGTTTTTACCTCTAATAGGACTTCTCCAACACCAAAATATTGTGTTATTATGTTGGCATTCATTATGTTCATTGGATCTGATATTGCTGCTACTCAAAGTTTAAAGTTTAATAATCTATCATACAACTTATTCACCCCCCCTCTCATTTGTATTATGGACTGTTATTCCTAATAATTGGTATCAGAGAAAGTGGTCTTTAGAGAGAAAGCTTAACAACTTGAGTTGATCTAGGAGATGGCATTCTATAGGAAGGATAGTCTAAAATTTGATCTTGAAAACATTGACAGTTGGAAGATTAATATGTGAACTCACCTATTTTATTTAGGCATTGACTATTGGTTGATTACAAGGAACAACATGAGTTGTCAACTACTACTGGGGATGAAAAGAAGATATTTTCACTTAACATGATTGCAAGAGAATCATTGATTAGCGCACTCTCTAAAGGAGAGTTTACTAAAGTTAAAGACATGGATTCAACATACCAGATTTGGAAAAGATTAGAAGCACTATATGAGGGAGACAAATATACCAAATAAGAAAAGTTACAAAACTGGAAAACAAAGATGGAGAAGCTACACATGAATGAAGATGAAAGCATTAGGGCTTATGTCCAAAGGGTTATTGATGCAAGAGGATACATGGAGAGGGGCTAGAGGCACACCCTAACTAGATCCACCTTGCAAAGATCACATGCGGAAGAAACAACACACAAAAGTGAGAGAGAGAATGTAGAAACTTTCATCTATTATCTTCAATTGATTCATACATGTTGGGTTGTAAGGCCTTCCTAGTTTAGGCTAGATATTATAATCAAGTATAGAAGTCCTCCAACATGTCAGGATCAACTCACAATATCTAATCTTCTAGCTTCTATCTTCTATCCAAAAAATCTACCTCGTCAAACTCTAACCAAACAACTATATTTATACAAGATGCTACCAAACAAGTCAGCCTTCAGATCCACCATCAATAGAAGGAATGACTAGATCTAGGTCCACATGCTTCCCAATGATAAATACCAACATTAAATCCATGACCAATAATAAATGCAAGAGTAGGCCTTAACAGAAATCCAAAATAAAAAACTCGGTAAGCAAGGATAACCGAGTGCCAGACAAGCATCACCGAGCACCAAGGAAATTTATCGAGCGCTAGAGAGATAATCAACCAACACCAGTAAACAAAGGAAACCGGGCAACGCCATACCAACTCGGTCAAAGAAGTAACTGAGCAACATAGAAAATGTCAAACATATTTTTGGTGACACAAGATTGCCAAGGACCTGAGATGCTCCTACGTCAGACACCTGGGGTTATTTGAAATGATTCTCTGAATCATGAAGCAGGTACAATCCAAGTTGAATCCAACTCAGATTGTGAAATCCAAGAACTATCTTCAATTGGTCCAGTCTTCCACTTTACCAGATATTCCATATATTGCTTTCCTCTTGTACTTTTGCCAATTCTTTGCTCCAAAATCTACTCAACTTCTATCTATTTCTTAGGATAATCCATGGGTACTTTGATGTACTTTTTAGTGACATGGGATTGCCAAGGACCCGAGATGCTCCTACGTCAGTTACAAAAGCTATAGTTGGAATTAGAAACTGTGGACGCACTTATGATGAAAAAAAAGTTATTGGAAAGATCCTCAGATCATTAACACCTACTTACAAGTTCAAGTCGATGTCTTTTCAATAAACTATACCTTTGACCTTGAACTTTAGCAAAGAAATGTTGATTGCAAAGCTAACTACTTTTGAATATGCAGAATTGGGAGAATCTATACCAAAAGTTTAATCTATATTTAAGGCATCTGCACACAAGAAATTGTCTGCACTTTTGAGCACAAGCATTGAAGACCTAAAAGAAGAGCTTGGTGAGTATGCTGAGGAATGGGAACAAATAATGGCATAGGAAAGAAAGATGGATTAACTTGTTGCATTGATTGCTAGAAGATAAAGGGGAGATAAGGGAAAATTTTAAGGCAAGTTACCCTTTAAATGTTTTTCATGCAATAACGCAGGGCATTTTGCATCCAGATGTCCTACAAGAGTTCCTAAGTACAAACCTAATTTTTCCAAGTTTAAAAAGGATAAAGAATGCTATTATGCTAGTGAACGCATTTCTGATGATGATTTAGATTATGAGTAGATTGGATTTGTTGTTGTTAAAGATGAACTAGTGCATGAGGAAAAGGCTTTAGTATCTCATGTTGATAAGAAAATTGAATGGATAATAGATAGTGGTTGTTCACATCATATGACTAGAGATAGAAATAAAATTTTCAAATTAATAAAGTATGATGGTGGTGTTGTAAGATTCAGAGAAAATCTTCCTAAACCTATCATAGCTGTAGGATCTATTACTTTGGATGGAAAGACTAATACTGATAATGTACTGCTTGTTGATGGACTAAAACAAAACTTGTTAAGTGTTAGATAGCTAATGGATAAATAGTTTCAATTAAGTTTTATTAATGGAAAATGTTTTATCAGAAGTAAGGTAGGAAATCTGATTGCAACCGATACAAAATCTAGAGGTAATGTATTTGAATTAAACACATCTAGAGCCTCTTGTTTTGTTGTGAAGGTAGATGAAATTTGGTTATGGTATAGAATATTTTGTCATGTTAATTTTGACAACATTGTGAAGGCATGTATGGATAATGTAGTAAGTGATCTACCAAAGATTGTGAAACCATCTAACAGTGTATGCAGAGAACATGTTATAGGAAAATAGACTAGCAGTAGTTATGAAAGAAAAGCATATACATCAAAAGGAAAGTTGGATCTGGTATATACAGATCTGTGTGGACCTACAAGAACAAGATCATACTATGGTGAAAGGTATTTCATACTTTTTTTTGATGATATTATCTTTGGAGGAAATGATGATCTATGCAAAAAAAATTCAAAAGAGATGGAAAATGAATTTGAGATGTCCATGATAGGTGAGATGAAATGATTTCTTCGATTAGCAAATAACTCAGTTTATGAGAATGGTATCTTTATTTCTTAGATTAATTATCTTAAAGAAATGTTAAAGAAATTTGGAATGGAATACAGTAAACTAGTAGGAACACCTATGGTGACCGGTAATAAGCTATCATGTAATGATGAGAATCAGTGTGTATTTTAGATCAAGTACAGATCAATGGTTGGAGGATTACAATATCTGACTCATACTAGACCAGATATTGCTAATGTTGTTGGAATTGTGGCTAGATATCAGGGAGAGCCAAAGGAGACACACCTAGTTGCTATGAAAAGTATATTCAGATATCTAAAAGGGACAATAGAATATGGCCTATCGTATGATAGGAATGATAGTTTTATACTTCATGCTTACACTGATGCTAATTGGGAAGGAAACATTGATGATAGAAAAAGTACTAGTGGTGGTGCATTTTTCCTTGGGAAAAAGTTGGTTTCATGGCTAAGTAAGAAGCAAGATTGTATAGCTCAATCTAATGCGGAATCAGAGTATGTTGCTACTACTCGTAATTGCACTCAAATTGTTTGGATGAAGCAAATGCTAAAGGATATTGGAATAAATTTTGATGAGCCTATGGTTATCCATTGTGATAACACTAGTAAGGTGAGTATGTCAAAGAATCTAGTGGTGCACTCTAAAACCAAACATATTTCTATCAAGTATCACTTCTTGAGAGGTAAGGTGGCAGAAAAGGAGATAAAGTTGGAATATGCTAGCACTAGGGAATAGATTGTTGACATCTTCACAAAGCCACTACCAAAAGATACCTTTGAATATCTCAGAGGTATGTCAGGGGTTCAGGCCCCTCCTAGTCAGAATTAAATGATGTAGAGATGCATCAATCCAAAGGTTTTTAGAGCCTTATCATATTCTAGATTGGATGCAAGTATCTACTCCTCAAGGGGAGCGATCATGGAAGAAAGATGTTGGAAAATAGTTGATGACTCATGGCACCCTTTTCCATTGTTATCAAAGGGGGAGTGTTCCTATGAGAAAATCTAAACTGTATGGGGATGGAGAGATTATATGTAGAAGAACTTTGGATTGATATAACTTTGGGATGATAGATTTTCCCATATGTTGACATCAATGCCAAAGGAGAAGATTGTTGGATATTGCTACTGCATGGGGAGGTGATTGAGACATTTAATATGTTTAATCACCACATTATTGAATGGGCATGCATATTGTTGCCATTTCTATTTTGTCACTGATGTCAACATATGTTTCTGTGAGGAGAACAAATTGGTTATCACAGTGTACAGACAATGTACGGATGATTCAGAAGCTACAAAGTTAGATGAGAGTTCAAGGATCATATGTTGTGATATTATATCCAAGATCACATCATGAAATATTTCATATTAGATGAGTTACAAATGATTTGGTGGAGACTGGTCACTGGACTGGGACAGTGAGAAATGGCACAGTTAGTCTCTATGCTTCTAGTATATCATCCAGATGGTATGGATTCAAGGTATGCGAGCTTGAGGGATGATAGAAAGGGTACTGAAGGATGTTCATTGGTCAGCGCAAGGTACAAAATGATTATGGTCATCAATTGTGGTGTGTTTTCTAGTGAAGGCTTATTTAGACGTCGACTCATGAGATGAAGCATGTGTTTTACTTGGAAAACATAAATTAAGGATGCCAGTCCTTAAATTATATAATGTGATTGTTGTATACTTGTATTAGATATTGTGTGTATCTTAGCAAGGGTTTATGTAATTGTTTGTAATTAGGAAAGCCTTATGGGCCGACCTGATCATGGAGAATTGTAATAGGGTATATATGTAAGGTCTTTTCTTTGGAAAAGACATAGATGAGAAAAAGGTGATATAGAGAGGTTGTAAAAGCTATGAGCTTGTGTCTGTTCTATGTAGAGTAGAGGTTTACTAGTGGAATTCATTGGAACTGATAAAGCAAAGACAGTTGCTTCTGAACAGTTCAAAAAGATTGTGTATTTCTTCATATACAATTGTGTTGCAAATAGTGAGTTCTAAAGGTTGATTTAACCTTGTTTGTGTAGTGAGCCCTTCCTTTCTTCTTGAATCCTAACAGGGTATGTCCTCTAACAAGGACTATGTATTGTAATGTCTCAATAAGCTCTTAACAGGGCTAAATCTTCTAACAAGGATACCATAGTCTCAGTACATCATTTGTGGGTGCTAATTCCCATCAGGGTTTTTACCTATAACAGGGTTTCCCCGACACCAAAATATTGTGTTATTTTTTTGGCATTCATTGTGTTCATTGGATCTGATATTACCACTACTCAAAGTTTAAAGTGTAATAATCTATCATACAAGTGATTCACCCCACCTCTCAGTTGTATTGTGGACTGTTATTCCTAACAATTCAAATATGATGCCACATGATGCAAGACCATCTTGGATGGGTGCATAGGGAGACAAAGTGTCAATTTTTTTAGCAACAGTTTGAATTCAAAAAGGCATATTTGGCAAGGAACAAATTAGAGTTGCATAGGAATTCCAAAGGTTTTCTCTGAGTTTTAAAAAAGTATCCTTTGAAGAGAGGGAGAAGCAACACCATAAATTAATATAAATATAATTAAGAAGAGAAATGGAAAAGTCTACCAAAAAGAGATGAAAAGGATATTTATATTGAAAGGAAGATGAGAGAACAAGGTGCAATGATGAAACAAGGAAATGAATAATTTTAAATATATTCACAAATTTAAGAGTTTTATTTAATTTTTAATGTTAATAAAATGTTGCCTATAGCATGTTTTTGATAGAAAAAGTAGCAAGAGGGTGCTGGCCCATGAGACAAAGTGACTAGAGGCACATTAATAATACATTAATAGCACTAGTCTAAGAAAATACGAATAGTTTAACATTAGAATCACCAAGTGTAATCTGTTGGCATTAAACAGAATTGCCACTAGTGACAACACTTATTTGCATCATGGGTGCAAATCGAGCAGATAGTGCAAACCGAGCAGACAGTGCAAACTGAGCAGACAGTGCAAACCGAGCAGACAGTGCAAACTGAGCAAACAGTGCAAACTGAGCAAGACAATGCAAACCGAGCAAGTTAGTACAAACCGAGCAGGATAGTGTAAACCGAGTAACATCATGTCTACCGAGTCACCAGTATTTACCGAGTTCAAAACCTACCGAGTGATCAGTATGAACCGTGCCTTCACTTCTGCCGAGTGCATGACGATGCCGAGTAAAGCAGTGGACGCCGAGTATCAGAAAGTCACCGAGTTAGTTTGAAGGAACCGTGTAACCATACTTGGGCTGACTTAGTAGCACTTATGTTTATTTGTCAAGCCAACTTTGTAATTGTAATTGTAATTAATTGTTTAAGACTTGTATATAAACAATGTTGTAAAAATGTCAAGAGTAATGTAAGAAGAATATATGTGAAAAAGAAAGAAAGGCAGAGATAAGCGAATTACAAAGGGCTTTAGCAGTATAAGGAACAGCAAAGACAAATTCATCACAGAAGGTGATCAATACATCAGCGAATCTCAATCAGCAATCCAGTTGCAAAGCAAGAGATCTACTGTTTCATCCTAACAGGTGAATCAATACTAAATCCTTTAACTGGGTAGACTTAACAGTCTTTTGTAAAATCTCTTTACCGAGTGCATACTTCATTGTATGTTTGTAAATCCTTTAACAGGGTGGATTTAGCAATCCTTATTGCTCCTAACAGGGCAGATCATCAGAAGTGATCAAATTGTAAGCCTTAACCGGCCAACTTTATTCTGCAGTATTAAAGCTTTGTGGGTTTCATCCCCACCCCAGTTTTACTTTCTTTTTGGAAGGTTTCTGGGTAACCAAATCTATGTGTCATTATTGTGAATGCTCTTAAGTTTCATTCTTTCTGTATGCAAAGGTTAAAGTAAATTACATGTTAAATTGAAAGAAAATTTGGAGTTACTGATTCACCCCTCCCCTCTCAGTAACTCGGTTAATTCCTGAATATTTCCAACAATTGGTATCAGAGCAGCATTGGTTCTCAAGATAAAGCTTAACTAGCTTGAGCAAAGATCCAGGACAATGGAGGTATTCAAACTGAACAAGGTGATTGAAAATGAAAAGCTAGATCTAGAAATGGCCATAGCTAAACTCAAAAAAGCAAAAGAACATCTTTCCCAATCCCTAATAAGAAGGAAGGAACTTGCAAATCAGATGAATGATCAGAATTACATTGAAGAAAAGATTGAAGATCTTTTTCCCTCAAATAACTCAGATGAAGCAAACAATGCTGTCAAAGAACTCTTAGAAAAGAATGGGTCTCTGCAGGAAGAAGTGAGAAAATTAAAAAGAGAACAAGAGCTACACTCTACAAGATTCTGTGAGATCTTGGAACAAAGAAACAAGTTGAAAGATGAATTAGATGGAAGGAACATTGAAGTCCAAAATAAAACCCTTCAGCTAGAAAACCTAATTGATCAGATCTCTCATACAAATGAGGAAATTCTGAATCTAAGATCAGAAATAGAAAGCACAAAAGAAGAACTAAGATCTGAAAAGGAAATCAATCTAAGATTGGTGGATGACCTAAACGCTGAAAAACAAATCAATGAAGGGATGCTGAAAAGTCAAGAAGACTTGAATCAGCTGTATGAGTGAAATCTTCATAGGCAAAAAGGAAAAGCAGGACTTGGATACAAAGGAGAAGGCAAATCCTCTAAGCAAGGTACTCAAAGAAATCAAAAACCTACTTGTAATCATTGTGGTAAAATAGGACATACTTCAAATAAATGTTGGAATAATAAAAAGGTAGAATTCAATGGAAAATGTTACAACTGCAATCAACCTGGTCACAAAGCAAATGAATGCAGGGAAAAACCAAGATTCAGAGGTAATTGTCACAAATGCAACAAACAAGGTCACAAGGCATCTGAGTGCAGATCCAAGACATTTAATCCAGCAGAACAAATTATGAAAACAATGTTTGGATGGGACTACAACACCTAGTGTAGATGTCATTACTGTGGAGAATATGGACACATTGGCATGAATTGCATAAAACATCATCTAAGGAAAAGAGATACTACCGTAAGATGCTTCAAATGCACTAAACTCGGTCACATAGCCAGAAACTGCATGAATGCTAGTGAAGTTGAAGATGGAAAGAAGAATGAAGCAACTAAGGTCAGGAAACAGGTGAGACAAAAATGGATTCCTAAATCTACCGAGCAATCTAGTCCAAGTAATGGAATGGATGGCTCTACCGACTCAAACTAAATTTCCAAGAAAGCACTGGAACTGTATTCTCATAGACCAATCTCAAGCAGTTCCAGAACCGAATTAAAAGAAAGATCTAAATCAGCATACAAGATGCAGTAAGATCATAGGGAGGTCGGTATCAGTCTTCACCGAGCAAGGTCGGTACCCGTCTTTACCGAGTGAGGTCGGAGCAACATGAATTCTTGAGTTCACCGAGTTGCGAAGTCTTTACCGAGCAATTAATTCTTAGTGGGTGACAGTCTGTCAGAATTCATACCCTAATTTGTACTGAGCATTAATGACATAATTATAAACAAAAGGCAAGTAATCGAACTCATTCTTCACCGCGAACCTTTAGCACTTTTAGAGCAAAAAATTTCAAGAGCAACCCAGCGATTCAATACTTTTGCGAAAGGAATTTTCTGTGAGCTACCATGGCATCATCCAGCACTTCAGCGAAGAAAGGATCTGATATGTTAGTTCAAGGGGAATGGAAAGCACCAGATTTCAAGATCGTGCCCGCAATCGCAGCAACCCTAGATCCGAACGGAGCTCAATCTCAGATTCCTCCTAAGGTACTACTTATTAACGATATCCGCAATCATTTCAACTGTTCAATTCATGAAATGGGGAACCTAGAACTAGATATTGTGCATGAGGAACTGTGTGTGGATGGTATTCTGAAACCCGAGCACAAACATCTGGAAGATAAAGGTTTAGTTCACATTGCACATCTACCTCGAAACTTTTGAGATAAATGGGTTAGATACATTCTCAGCTGTGTACATGATGGCAAGATTTGGCTTGAGCAACCCATAGAGATCACAAAGAAGATGATTCATCAAATCACTGGTCTTCCCATGTTGAACAAAGCAAAAACTACTAAAACCCTAGGTCGGATGAAACTAGAGAAGAAAACCCTAGCCGAATGAGACGGTAGAGGCATGAAAGTTAGCAACATTACCGATGTTGAACTGAAGTTTGGTACACACATTATTGCCCATAAGATTTACAGTTCTAGTCGACAGAATAGTGTCTCCTGTGAAGCTATTGACCTAGCATACAAAGTGGTCAAGAATAACTTAACATTTGACCTAGCAGACTTATTGTTAAAGCAGTTTAACAAAAACATGGAAAGCATTCAAACTTCCAAAAACAATCCATGTAAGTTTGGATCCTTATTGGTTTGTTTATTCTTCTATGCTCAGAAATTCTTCCCTTCTAAAGGAAAAGTTGTATGGAGAAAAGATGTGCCAGCACTTTATGAAATAAATGAATACATCTCAGAAATGGGTGAAAATTTTGAAAGCATCATGGATAATTATTTTGAGTCTTTCAAAGAGAAAATGAAAATAAGATGACACTAAGGTTCAATACTTGTTTGATTTTGATCAACAACATCGAATCGGTTGTGAAGGCTGCAAATGCCACATGGAAGAACATATACCACCTTCACCAACCGAGTATTGAAACAGTCATAATAAAAGATATTGAAGATGACAGTGATGAACAAGAAGAAGCCATTGAGGTAGATGATACTGTGAGGATAGCAGCAGAAGTCATTGCATCCCTTCCTACCTCTCCAGTAAAAGTTTCTACATCCAGCCCGGAGACACCTTCAAGCATGGTTGTGACAACTTCAACATTTGTTCAATCATCTATAGCAACAACAGAAGCAACTACCATTTCTTCTACCGAGTTGCAGTCTCCCGCATCATCAAGTTTTCCAGCAGTAAGTTTTCCAGTTTTGAATCTTCAAGTGTAAATATTTTAAGTTCTCCAGTAGAAAGTATACCAGTCTCTATAGCCAGCCCTACTATATCTACTGTCACTACTACCAAAGCATTAAGTATAGATAAGCCTAAGGCTCTACCGAGTATAAAATTTTTGGGTAAGAATGTAGTAGAGGATATAGACCTAGATGAAGAGATAGAGATTCCAACATTAGATTTTGCAAATCTATCAGCAGACCAAATGCAAAATATAGGTGAGATCCTCCAAAGGAAAGAAAAACAAAAGAAGCTTAAAGAGGAGAGAGACAAGGAATATCAAATCATCAAGGATGCTAAGGACATTTTTTCTGATGCATTAGGTATTAAAGTAGACTCCTCCCAACATGTTTTGCTATAATTAGCAGAAGCAGTTAATAAATACAATGAGGATTCATCTGGGACAGAAAAGTTAGTTGAAAGAGCTGAGAAGAGATTCAACAATAAAGTGCTTGAGCACATTGCTCAGCACATAGCTATTAACCAAGTAGAATTGTCTTCAGTTTTGTCAAACATTGAATCTATCTATTCGAATGCTACCTCTCTTTTGGCCAGATTGTGTAATATTGCCGAGTTCACAAAGGATGTTAAGGATAAAATGGATGAGGATATGAAGATAAGCATACAGAAGCTGCAACTTGAACCAAGTTCAAGCTCTTCTCATCACATGAAAATCTCACACCTATCAAATATGCAGTCTGATCTACTGAAAGAAGACACAAGGATCCGGTCCACACTGCTAGACATCCAACACATGATCCTTCCCATCATGAATACAATGTATAAGCACATTGAACATTCCAAAACATTGATTCATGACAATCAGTTCTCTATAGCAGATCACATGATTGAACTCTCTGCAGAAGTCCAAATTGCAATCCAAACATGCAAGATTCTGCAAGAAAGTTGGGATAGAACCCTGGCACTAATAATGAAGGTACATTTTGATTTTCTATCAAATTTTGGATTCTCTCTGTAAATAACTTGTATATACACCTTTGGCATTATCGTCAAAAAGGGGGAGATATGTATAGAGGGAGATATATGTATAGAAGAAGATTTGTATAGAAACAGTTAGCACATTGAAAGGGGGAGACAATGTATAAAGCCCTATAACAAAGACACATTTTGAAAAATCAAAATAAAACTCAGCATGATTCATGTATATAAGTTTTGGCCAATAAGTGTTTTTGTCACTAATGCCAAAGGGGGAGATTGTTGGCATTAAACAGAATTGCCACTAGTGACAATACTTATTTGCATTCTGGGTGCAAAATGAGCAGACAGTGCAAACCTAGCAGACAGTGCAAACTGAGTAGACAGTGCAAACCGAGCAGACAGTGCAATCCGAGCAAACAGTGCAAACCGAGCAAGACAATGCAAACCGAGCAAGTTAGTACAAACCGAGCAGGACAGTGTAAACCGAGTAACATCATGTCTACCGAGTCACCAGTATTTATCGAGTTCAAAACCTACCGAGTGATCAGTATGAACCGTGCCTTCACTTCTACCGAGTGCATGACAATGCCGAGTAATGCAGTGGACGCCGAGTATCAGAAAGTCACCGAGTTAGTTTGAAGGAACCGTGTAACCATACTTGGGCTGACTTAGTAGCACTTATGTTTATTTGTCAAGCCGACTTTGTAATTGTAATTGTAATTAATTGTTTAAGACTTGTATATAAACAATGTTGTAAAAATGTCAAGAGTAATGTAAGAAGAATATATGTGAAAAAGAAAGAAAGGTAGAGATAAGCGAATTACAAAGGGCTTCAGCAGTATAAGGAACAGCAAAGACAAATTCATCACAGAAGGTGATCAGTACATCAGTGAATCTCAATCAGCAATCCAGTTGCAAAGCAAGAGATCTACTATTTCATCCTAACAGGTGAATCAGTACTAAATCCTTTAACCGGGTAGACTTAACAGTCTTTTGTAAAATCTCTTTACCGAGTGCATACTTCATTGTATGTTTGTAAATCCTTTAACAGGGTGGATTTAGCAATCCTTATTGCTCCTAACAGGGCAGATCATCAGAAGTGATCAAATTGTAAGCCTTAACCGGCCAACTTTATTCTGCAGTATTAAAGCTTTGTGGGTTTCATCCCCACCCCAGTTTTACTTTCTTTTTGGAAGGTTTCTGGGTAACCAAATCTATGTGTCATTATTGTGAATGCTCTTAAGTTTCATGCTTTCTGTATGCAAAGGTTAAAGTAAATTACATGTTAAATTGAAAGAAAATTTGGAGTTACTGATTCACCCCTCCCCTCTCAGTAACTCGGTTAATTCCTGAATATTTCCAACATAATCTACCTCTATCAAAAACATAAATCACAGTACTAATCAAAATGATTAAACCAGAGTATCTAAAATGGAGATTAGGAGTTAACATAATAGTTATAAGCCACACAAGGCTATACCAATAGCTAGACAAAATAACTTTAAACCCAAACACAAAATAGGGGAACTGAGGGCCATGCCCAGTCAAAAATAACCAACTCATGAACACTAGCTAAAGGATTTATGACCACTAGGAAAAGCTACCTGCCAGCTTTTCCTACATAATACAGAGGGTCATAGCCAAAGGATGCATGACCTTCAGAGAAAATTTGTTAGTCATCATGTAGTGCAGCTTTAGTTCCTGCATATTCTTTTTGATGTCAGCAATCTCCTTGTCCATAATAGAGAACCTCATCTTGAGAGTTCCTTTAAGTTTGTCTTTGTCAACCAGAAACCTAGTATTGTACTCAGGGGTGGGGGGTTTATCCTGGAGATCATGGGGAGGACTCAGGGGCGAGGTAGGGTTACAGGGGATTTCCATGGTTTGCTGGAGGTTGGGCGGGGGAGTGTTACCAGTCCTACTAGGACTCATGTGATCATCTGAGGAACCATTCATGGACTCAGTAGTATGAGAGTCTTTTTCAGATAGGGACTGCTCTCTGGAGGCCACTTCCAACATTATGGTTTTACACTACTCCTTCTCAATTCTATTAGACCTTCGGCGACCAGATCCACTTAAGTCCACCTCTAGATTAACCTGGCTCTCCATTATTCTCTTTTTTTTGGGCTTTTGTTCCATCTCAGGAGTACTATCAGACTCCTTCCCATCTTTATTCTCCATAGATTCAGAAACATGAGACTCCTCCTGACCCTCCTTCCTATTGAAAGGGTTTTCAACACATTTTTTGTGGATTCTACCCTCTTTAGCACCCAATTCAGACTCCTGGATAACCTGGATGGACTGGGAGGTGGAATGAGTGGGGTCTTCAATTTTGGCCAGGGACTCCTCTTGGGTCATCTCTTGGATAATCATGGTGGGGGGGGGGGGGGGGGGCATTGGGGCGACAGGAAGATAGCCTTGTGGAAGTGGTAAATACAAATAAGGAGGCCCTTATGGAGGATAGGGATTGATTTATTAGGGTTCTCCTTAATATCTAAAATATTACTTTCTATGGAATGCAGGAGATAAAAGGGTATGGAAATTAAATCCTTATTTCTAATATGATTCAGGAACGGTAAGTGGTAGTAGTAGAACATAGTGAACTTACCTTCCAGAGTGAAGCATTTCATCACAATGAGACAAATCTTGGGACAGAATTCCCACAACTCTTCTCGATTAAAACCCCCTTGCTTCTTCACAAGATTCTCTCCTTCCTTGAAAAATTGGTTGAGGTTGGTAGGGTCAGGAGTTTGACTAGTCTTTTTGTATTTTCTCCCCTCCATAGAGAGACCCATCACCTTCACAATGACCTCCTCATTGATCTGGAAATGGATGCCACCAACCAAGACACTCCTATTGTTCCATGACAAGATGAATTTTTTGGAAATCCACTCATCCTCCCCACCTTTCATGCACTCCATAAAACCCCAAATACTGCTTTCTTTGCAGTAGTGGGTTTTAAGAATATTTAGACATAGCATGTTGTAGACATATGGTTTTAAGAATATTTTGGTTTGGAACTCTCAAATATTGGACATGACTTTGATTTGTGTATGCATCAGACGTGAGGTAGATGTCAAATATCATAACTTTCATTGTACAAGTTTATAGAAGAAAATACTTTCATTTGCAAATTTGAATTACTTTTCAAAAAGTGGTCTATAAAAGGTTTCGTGTGGATTTTTTGAAGTTTGATGAAGTAATATTAATTTCTTTGTGGATTATCCTCATTTCTTGAAATTATAATTCTTATTTGAAAAGTTGAAGGAGTTGTGTAATAGCTATGAAAATCAACACTCCTTTTTTGGAGGTCTTGATTTTCAATCTACATTACCACAGTAGCATAGTTTTGTGTTGAGGTGTCTAAAATGGTCCCAAAAAAGTTAAGGCTCATAGTTATGCATTAAGTCATGTTTATGTAGCATCACATTAGTGGTTGTTATTTTAGGTTTACTAAAATATTTTTTAGGATAAGTATTGGCATGCCACTTTTTGTGTTTCACTAAAGAACTCTTTTTGTGTACTATCATCTTCACTATATTTTTTTCTTAAAGTCATAAATCTTCATTTAGTGATGATATTTTTGACTTATTATAAATGTTTGGAAGCTAATTTTAAGCACTATATAGTGGTGTGATTTTTAAATTTTTTATAGGTACTTTTTATTGCTAATTAAACTATAGATCTCTTTTTATATCTCTTCATTAATTATTTTTTTAATATTTGACTGATTTTCTAATCATTGTGGCATTGAAAATGTATTTAGGAGCTCCTAGATATTTTTATTTAATATGTAGGTTTCTCACATTCTACTCTATTAATTTGAAATAATGATATTTCAAAAAATTATCTTTTTGCGGGACTTTTTTTTGGTATTGATTCATACATTATAGGGTTTATTAATATATTACTACATCATACTATCTTTTTTCTCTCTTGACATGCTTATTGCTCTCATGGGAAATTTAGATCCATTTGAGCTCTTCACTCACAACTATCATACATTGAAAATCAAAATAAATGGGTTTGTCCTTTTCATGGGTTTGGGGCTTACTTTAGATAAAATTCAACCCAATTTTAATAAATAGTATGAGAAATTTTATCTCAATAAAAAATTTGATTAAACTATGGGCTCAATCATATTGCATGTCTCTAATAGCATAATATTTCACATTGAGGGGTGCACTAAAGTAGAGTAGGTATGAGATATAATGTGAGATCACTAATCTAGATCTCAAGAAGTGGTTCCTATAGATAATATCCTAACCAAGAAAAGAGAGGATATGTCTTTGTAATGGAACTCGCATGAAGACTAGATCTTCATTAGTAATTAGGGTGTTCAAGTATATTCATTGTCTAGGAATTACTCAATTGCATCACCATGCTCTCTCCAGTCATAGATACTTACTTTTAGCTTGATGATAATTCTAATATTAGAACCAAAGAAGGAATTCTCATGGCTATTCTCTAGAATTATTTCATGAGATGTTCAATCAATGAAATTTTCACAAGATTTTGAAAGTAATTGACAAGAAAATGAAGTTGCAGAGTTCGTTTCTATTACTAAATTTGATGACTATAAATGTTGTAAGGAAGAAGAACATGACTTGTTTGAATTCCCTCCTTCCCTATATGTTAACAAATGTAAGAAATATGTATGTGTTTACAGTTGGCTTGAGGATATTTTGTATTTTTCATTTGTTGTTTGGTGTGAGTATGCATGTAAACATCATTCATGATAATTTTT
This sequence comes from Chamaecyparis obtusa, assembly GCA_027943335.1. Lineage (NCBI taxonomy): Eukaryota > Viridiplantae > Streptophyta > Pinopsida > Cupressales > Cupressaceae > Chamaecyparis > Chamaecyparis obtusa. The sequence goes on along the minus strand of BSBK01003533.1, from coordinate 177,406 downwards.
ACTTTTTTTTAAAAATCCAAGATGTTTATCGCGTTAGCCTTTGAATATCACCTCATGATCTAAGCAAGTTTAGTTCTGATTTTGAACAAGGAATATTTATGATATGATAAGAAAAATAATTTACTTTCCTGGATAGATCTAGTGAACTCATTATTACCAACATGCAAACCTCAAATCTTTATATTTCTTATTAGTTTTCTAAAGTATTAAGACCCTTACTTAAAAATATGAATATAAAGTTATCATTTTCAAATAATTGTATAATATTCTTAAATATTATTTTATGAAATTAAAATAGAAAAAATTTAAATACTATAATTTAAAAAATATTATGTTCTTCGCCAAATTAATTATAAGAATATAATTTTCAAATAATAGTAAATAAAAATTGCTATTGTTTAATTGAGGGTTTCATACGAAACCCAAACTACAGTCAATGATGATAGATCAAGTTGTAAGATTTTCCTTGCATTTTCTTAATACTTTTAAATGAAAGAATATTAGTTATTTTCCTTTCTTTTTTATCACAAATGACAAATTTGTATCATATTTAATGAATCTATTGGATTAGACATAAAGGTAGCAATTACTAGAGAAGAGGGATAGATAGTGGATTACTCTAAATTTGTGTTTCACAAAGTCTTTTGTGAATCCTTCAAATTACTCTCAATTTTGTACAGCAGTTTATCTATTAAGTCTTCTTAAAAATTTGTTGGTTTTCATTTCCACATAGTCAAATATAATTTCACATTAGTATGTTTTTAGTTAATGTGTTCAAAGTGGTCCAAAAAAAAGTAAAATCCATTGTGCATAAATCATATTTATAAGACATCACATAATTTATTGCTATTTTTAATTTATTGAAATATTTTATAAAAAAAATATTAACATGACACTTTTTTTAACTTTACAAAAGAACTAATTTTGCCCACTACGAGGCCCTTGTCCATTTTCGGGCCCTCTCCCTAGCATTGCATTTTGCTTTAATGTACATCAAAGTAGCAATGTCTCCTGCTAATGTCTTGGTTGCCTCAAAGTGGTAGGGAAAAGGAAAAAACAACTTCCTTTTGCAGCAACGTGTCAGGCACTATTCGCTTCAAAAGTAATCATATGAGTCACAGATATACATCTTGGAAGGCATTCAGATATCACGCCATATTCTTTCTCAAGCCTCCTGTAATCATATTCTGTGCTTGAGCATTCTCTGGCACATAAAAGTCCCAGTCAACAAAGATAAAGCCATTAGAAAAAATGCCTTATAATGGCAGCCGAAACAAAGATGATGCCTTAGTCCCTCCCAACTTTCTTTTAATTGTTCCGTTTCTTAACAAATGATGATTGGACGTATAGAAACTTCTACATATATCCTATTTTACCTGTTTACCAGTATTTATTCGTTGTAGCTCTTCATAAAATTATATTTAGTTAGACCCCACTAGTATGCTTTTGTAGTTTCAAGCTATGGTATTGACAAGTTCTGCATCTCCAAATCGTATGGCATTTTAGAAGGGGGAGTTAATAGAGTAGGGACGTCATAATGTTTCAATTATTTACAGTAGCAGATCAATTTGAAAGTTTTCATTCTTTATTTTTTTCCTTAGGAATTTTTTAAATTATTTTAGACATAGGATAGATAAGTTTTTATTTTTCAATTTTATAAAAAAAAAAAAAATTATTTTTTATATTAAAAAGAAAATAATATAATAATTAAAGAAGGGTGGTAAGATGCGAAAAAATGGCCTCACTCTGCTCTGCGAGTTCACACATTTTTTTTGTTGAATTCCTCGACGCTCAACTCAGATTCTTTGAAAAAACAAGATATGCCTCCTATCCTCGCAGGAGGCCCTATTCTGTTGATCATAATAAATGCAAGATTTCTCTAGTTTTTAGTCAGGATAATAAATCACCATGGATCCCTGCCTGTAAACAAAATGCCCGTAGGGCAAAGAAAGCAGCAGTCTTCAATCCACATTATTGGTCAATCCAGAGATGCAATCCTGTTATTCCACTAAGTAATAGTTTCGATGGCCTCCACAAAGATGAGATCGCTTGTCCTGATAACATTTTTTTCTCCAAAGATTGGCATCGAGGTGATCTTTACTCTCCCCCGCATCGACGCACTAAACTAGGGCAGCTCAAAGATAATCTTCCCAGGCTTCAAGAAAAATAGATCATTAGCCCTAAGCTGCAGAGGAAATCGGATAACACATCAATTAGCAGGCAGTTCATAGGTAAGGATATTCATCCAATCAACAATGGTAAGTTTTACTCTCCTCCCCACAGAAGAGGACCCATTAATAATCATCTTAGAGAGTGGAATCCCTCTGCACATAATATATTTCCACCCAATCTTATTAACCAAAATTAGGAAATTCTAGAGCTAGATATCTCTGATGGATCTATAGCAGAAAGCCAAGAGCTATGTGCAGGTTTTGGTCTTATATGTAGGTGGAATGGATTTGGAACTGCTCAGGGCATCATCGCTAACTGGTTAAAATCAATTTGGTGCAAGGAAGTTACTGTTTCAATGCTTTTAGATAAGTTCATTTACCTTGATTTTAGCAATAAAGAATTGAGAGATGAAATCTTAAGTAATGGCTGCCCTAAATTTAGAAATTCATCATTTTCTATATTTAAATGGAGACCTTTTTTCAATCTTGTGAAGTTACATAACTTTAAAGTAGATAAGGCCATTAAGAATTTACCATTAGAACTATCCAAGGAGGATACTCTCAGGAAAATAGGAAATTGCTATGGTTCGTATATAGGTTCTATAGAGATAGAGCATTATAGTGCAGAAAAAGTAATCATAGTGAACATGAATCTCAACATAAAATCCATTCCTCCCATCAAAATCAATTGCAAATCTTCTTCCTGCACCATATGGCCTACATTATTTGAAGATTATTCAGATGTGGAAGAAATCGATGAATCCCCTGAATCCCCAGAACCTAAGAGTAGATTCCCTAGCCCTTACGCCTCTCCTTCAAACTTCAGTTCTAATGCAAACATATCTTTCTTCAAAAATAAAGCTGGGTTTAGGATTGAGCCCAACCCTTTCAGCAAGGAGACCACCAGCCAATGCTCCTCTAATAGAGATCTGCACGTAGAACATGGGTCTCCTGGCAATTTTAATCTCAATCTATCACCCATGCGTTCTGAAGGGCTGGACTTTCCTTGGAAAGACCCCCTTTTATATGAGTGCAATCCCCCTCCATTGCAAGATACCAGAATCCAGGTTATTGAGAATAGAATGATTATGGTGGGAGGACTTATGGAGGAGCTAAAAGAAGTTCAAAAGGAAATCAGTGAAGAACTATCTCTATGGCATAATGAAGAAGCACAGAAAAGCAATTCTCACCAAAATAAAGAAAATGAATCTCCACTCATCTCAATTCCAATTGAAGTTGAATCTATTAACAAGGCATTAGGACTTACTCAAGGATCAAACCTAGAAGAGTATGGCAAAAATCTTTTAGATCATGAAGATTCTTATATTAATCCTTATAAGGTTTCTGATGAAAATGCACAAAATGGTATTCATGAGGAGGAAAACCTGATTAACAAACTGCAACTAGATGAAGAAGACACCAGCAAATGCTTATTTGGGATAACTAATGCTGATAGGCAGCTAGGTATTGCCACTAACATAGAAGGTCTATCATCTCCAATCACCCTTAAGATTAAGAAGAAAAGAGGCAGGAAATCAACTAATTAATTAAGAGCTAAAGATGGACAAGCTGGGAATCAACTAAATTTATTTGATATTCTGAATGTAGGGAAGGGGAAGATCCTTCCCCAAGGGCAATGAGAGTAACAACTTGGAATGTTAGGGGCCTTAATGCCCCTAACAAGAAAACATTAATTAAAAGATATCTAAATATATTTGAATCTGAAATAATATTACTTCAGGAAACTAAATTAAACCAGGAGGAAAGTTTGAAGTTTAGTCATAAATTAGGTATTTGGAAGTCATAGATAGTCTTCTCGGAAGGAGCCTCTAGTGGCCTAACAGCTATATGGGACCCTAGGAAAGTAGTGATAGAGGGAGTTTTAAAATATAATAACTGGTTAATACTAATAGTCATCAGTTTAAAAACCAAATTAAAATTCAAGCTTATTAATGTATATGGACCTATCCCAAATTCAAAAAAAAAAAAAATTATGGCAAGACTTACATACTCAACTAGTCGACAACCTCGATGATATACATATAATTGGAGGGAATTTCAATGCAATCCTAGACATTAAAGAAAAATCTGGGGGTTCACAATTTGTTTCACAATCACAAAAGGACTTTAGTCTTTGGGTTAGTGATAATAACTTAACAGACATCACCACTAATAATGGGGTGTTTACATGGAACAATCGTAGATCTGGTTTTAGTCATATTGCTGAAAGGCTGGATAGATTCTTTATTAGCAGAGATTTGGGGAATTTTAATTACAATACATATGCGGAAGTACTTACTAAATCAGGGTCAGATCACTTCCTAGTTAGATTAACTATTACAGAGAATTTCAAACTGCCTAGAAACCCATTTAAATTAGAATTCAAGTGGTTTTAGGATGAGGAATTCATGCAACTTTTGGAGAAATGGTGGAAATAGATTAAGATCTCTAGTTCTAGGATGTACTGCCTAGTAGCCAAACTTAAAATTATTAAACATAAGATCTTGGAATGGAACAAAGAAAAATTTAATAATATCTTTGAACAAAAAATGAAAATAGAATCAGATTTGAATGACTTAAATGAAACTGTCATAAAGCAAGGAATGGATGAATCGTCATATATAAAGGAAAAATAACTTATGGCTAAACATGCGGAGATCCTAACTAAGGAAGAGATCTTTTGCAAACAAAAATCTAGAGAAACATGGCTTAAAGAAGGTGATAACAATACCAAATTCTTCCACAACAGTACTAACAATAGAAGAAATATTAATAGAATTACAAAACTCAAAGACTCAAATGATAATGTAATTGAAGATCCAAGACATATAGCAGATCATCTTGTTCATTACTACCAAACACTTCTTAATAATCATGATTACTCTGATTTAGAGGCCCAAAAGAAATTATTAACGTCAATCCCCAAATTAATCTCTAAAGCAAATAATAAATGGATCAACAACAAAATATCATTAGAAGAGGTTAAAACAACTCTATTTCAGCTCCACCCTGAGAAAGCACCCGGTCCTGATGGCTTTCAAGATGGTTTCTTTCAAAAATGCTAGCATTTTCTCGGTGAGGATATCTAGAAAGTGGTAGAAGCTACTAGAAACTTAGGCACACCGCTAACTGAAATTAATAATACCTTCTTTTCCCTCATTCCAAAGAAACATGATAGCCTAGAACCAGGGGATTTTCGCCCAATCTCACTATGTAACTCAATATATAAAATCCTCTCTAAATGCTTAGCAAACATGCTCAAAACCTTCCTTCCATCAATTATCTCTGAAGAATAGATAGGGTTTGTCCCCAATCGCTCAATTCTAGATGAAATTATAATAGCCCAAGAAATAGTGCATACAACTCAGTATAATAAAGCATCCTATATGCTCATTGAAATAGATGTCTAGAAATCATATGATAAGGTAGATTGGAGCTTCCTATGTAAATGTCTAGAGGCATTTGGGTTCTCTAAATAATGGATAAATTTAATTTATAATTTTATCTCTTCTCCCAAGATTTCACTCTTAATTAACAGTTCTCCTGAAGGCTTCTTTGAAATCTCTTGAGGTATTAGACAAGGTGATCCACTATCACCCTTCTTATATGTGATCAGGGCAGAAGCTTTGGGAAGATCCATTACTAAGGCTCATTTGGAAGGTAAAATTACTGGAGTTAAAGTAACTAACAACGTTTCCAATATAACCCATCAGTAGTTTGTAGATGATACAATACTGCTAGGGGCATGCAATATAAAAGAAGCAAAGGCATTTAAATCAACTCTGAATGTTTATATGAAGGCTTCAAGTCAAAGTGTCAACCCCAATAAATCAAAAAAAAATTTTGTTGACACCCCCCCATCTAAGGAGAGACAGATTTGTAACATTTTAGGATACAAGATTGGTCAGTTTCCTTGCAAATATTTAGGAATCCCCCTAGACAAAGGGGTTTGTAGCTCAAAGCTATGGGATACAATAGTATCTAAAGTTCAAAACAAAAAAAGGTAGTTGTAAAGGAAAATGGCTCACTAAAGGTGGCCAAGCAATGATGATTAAATCTGTTCTATCTGCTATTCCCACTTATCAAATGTCTCTTCTCCCACTTCCTCGCAACATCAAAACCAATATAGATAAACTACTTAGAGATTTCTATTGGCAAGGTACATCGGAAGAAAAGAAAACAACACTTATCAAGTGGGACAATCTTTGCAAACCAATTTCACAAGGAGGGCTAGGCATTAAGAACCTTAAATGGTAGAATATAGCCTTAGGAGCCAAACTAGTTTGGAATATTTATAAGAACCATAGTAGCAAATGGGCGACTATCCTTCTAAATAAATATGTCCCCAATGCGGAACCCATTAATATTTTTAGAGCCCATTCACACACTAAAGGCTCCCGTATTTGGAATTTTATTATAGAATCTAGAGGAGTTATAAAAAACTTACTCACGTGGGATGTTGGAGGAGGTAACAAGGCCTTGTTCTAGGAAGATTCTTGGGGAGGATATTCCCCATTAAAAAATGAAGGATTCTCACAAGAGTATATGGATAACTGCAAAACATGTATCAGTAGCTACGTTAAAGATTACATTTCCCCAGGTGAGGATCCCATATGGAAGAATATAGAGATTAACCTTGGAAATCCAAATGAAAATGTCAAACTAAGGGATATTCTTAGCAAAAGAAATATTTCATTCAAAAATAGAGAGGATCAATTAATTTGGATAGGCTCAAATGATGAAAACTATAAAGTCAAAGATGGATACAAAACAATCCTGCAAGAATAGAATTTGGATTCCATAGATATACCCCTAAACCTATGCTAGAACAAAGTATGCCTCCCTAAGGTAGGAAATTTTCTGTGGGCATCAGTGCAAAAGAAGATTCTAACAGCAGATAGAATTAAGAAGTTAGGTTTTGAAGGCCCATCTAGATGTCCTTTATGCGAATGTCAAGAGGAAGATACTAACCACTTATTACTAAATTGTGAATTTTCCCAACAATGTTGGAACTGGTTAAGCAAGTGCTTATATTGGTACTCAACAAGGCCTATGGATATATTGGATTTTCTCAAAGCGTGGCCCTCACCAAATAAGGACAGTCTGTTTAAAGATATCTAGGTTATCACCCCATCTATAGTGTTATGGTAAATATGGAAAGAGCATAATAGAAGAATCTTTACAAACCAAAAACTCAAATGGAGAACAATAACTAATAAAATAGAAGCCTCAATTATCGAAGTAACTAACAACAGACTTCAGAACCAACATAGTTATGAAAACTCCTTTAAGTAATGTGATAATAATCTTAGAAGGATATGGCCAAATTTGGCCATACCCCCTTTATATGGTAGAGGAGGAAATAAAACAAAGGATGATAGAAGCACATGTAAATGGTCATCACCTAAAGAAGGGTGGTATAAACTAAACTTTGATGGCACCTCTAGAGGCAACCCAGGTATATCAGGTATAGGTGGGATTATCCACAATTGGAAAGGAGATGCGATCGCTAAATTCGCTAAATCCATTAAGCCAACAACCAATAATATGGCAGAATGTGATGCAACCCTAGAAGGACTTAAAATCTGTTATCAATTAGTCCTGTCAAAAATTGAAATAGAAGGAGAATCCCAAATTATAGTAAATGTTATTAGGACCAGGAAAACACCAAACTAGAAACTTAATTTGAAATTAGAAGAACTCCTAGAGAAATCATGGATAAAATCCCTCAAGTCGAAGTAACACATATTTATAGAGAAGGTAATGTAGAAGATAATCTCCTAGCAAATAGGGGAGCAGAGGGTGAAAACTTTGTAGATAAGATTTAAATAAACATAGCTTATAGGTAAGTTGTATCTCATAGACTAGCCATCGGTAATCACATTCCTCATACATATCAGCATTATTTATAATAATACTAAATAGTAACCTTCTAGAATTATTAACAACGATTCAAAAAGATTACTCAAACTCTGGGTAGGAAGAGTTTCGTATAATTAGAATTCCTAGAATTCATGTCAAAATATAGGATTATTAAAGCTAGACCCTACCTAATCTTTGGCTCGGCTGAAATAGGGATACCCTCTATATTTATCAAACTCCTGAAATTTGATCAGTTTTTTAGGTCTCTTAGACATTAGACTCATAGAGAGAAAATTCCTCAGATCACCACCCATTAATATTATTTTTCATATCCTTATAGGTGGCTAGATCATGTTTATATCTATAGCCTAAGTTGCATTTTTAGATCTTAATATCAATCAATGCTATAGGCAGATTTGGTCTTATCATTTTCAACCAAGCACACTTATATAGATAGATCTCCTGTTAAATACTCCCATGTTATCAATAAGAATATGACCTTCTCTTAACAGTTCAGATTATTCTAGTTATTAATCTGAGGTTAATTGCTATTTGTTTTTCTTTTTAGTTCTGGTATAGTAGTCCTTTTTAAATTTAGTATTTTCTCTGTAGTTGCCCCCCCCCCCCCCTTAGTATTATCTGTAGAACTCTTAAGATCCTATTGCATTAGGAGAATTCTATAGCTTCAGCTTTAGCTTATCCTACCTTTTTCTAGGAGATCTTTTCCATTTTCAATTCTAGGCTGGAGATTCTTTTAGCAAACCTCTAAATCAATAAACCTTTTTGTCATTTATAGTATTAGTCAAGGCTAAGTCACATATCGGATATCTCTGGTACATAGTTTATATCCTAATACACATAAATAGATATATTATCTCTGACAAATTTCTAACAAACATCTTAGCATTATCAATCATGTTAACCTCCAGATTTTAAGGCTCTCCCTTGGAAATATTTACTAGCATCCTTATTTGTCAATAATAAATTATCCTCACATGAATAGAATTTCAGGAGAATAGTTACTAATTAATTAATACCACTTAAGGATTGAACATCTCAGATTTTCAACTACATTATGATTATATATATATCACTTAAGGACAACCAAGAAATGATAGATCATAATTATGTAGAAACAATATCCTTCACAAGAGCAAGGAGGGAAAACATCAGATAAATTAATTATTACATCAGTATTCATTAGTATGTCTTTGTAATTAAGTGATGATCCAGAAACTTATAAATTTGAGGGATCCCTACTCTTCCATTATTAGTTGTCCTCCCTGCTTTGCTGAAATCTATGATCCATCTTAGTCATAATTTCTGCTAATAATCCTCTTCCCCTATTCAGTCTCATCTGTAGACACGTGTAGAAACCAATCTTTGGTTATAGGCCACAACAAACAAAATTGATTGACAGTACTAAATTTTCATCTCAAATTAATATTACTTCTAACATAGATATAATATCTATTAAAGGTAACAGCCAACCTCAGCTTCAACTCTAACGTAGGGTCATCCCTTTCTTAGAGTTATTTTTAGAAAGGACTGACATGAGTCTTTCCAATTGAAAGGAGTCTTCAACCAGCAATAGTCTAGGTGGGATTGTATATTTATTATTCAAACCAGACTCTTATTTAGAGGTATGAGTAATTAGTGCCTGTATAACTATAGGAGACTTGTATCTTCCTTGTATGCTGACACACTCATTTAATACTAATCTCCACAAGATAGATAGAGGGAGTTGTTAATATCAATGCATGGATTTTAATTGAAATGACAATATTCTAACTAGGGAGTTTTTCAATAATTTCAGATTTATACAAGGTTACTCTAATTAACCTCCTAATATTTTTACCAGTGTATAGGAATGATTGAAACATGTGACTAGGAATGATCGTAAGGCCTCTCAGCATTGTTCCCCCTCTCCACCATACCCCATCATGATAGATTGAGAGGATTCTACATCATCATTCAATCTCATTGGCAGACTCCTAAAGAGTACTCAATACTCCTTCTCAGAACCAACCTAGAACCTTCTCCGACCTCATTTAAGCAATGCAGGATATTACGAAGATTGTTATCCTACTCAGCTACTCCTAGTGCCATAAGATGGAAACTAGACTAATCACCTTCGCAGATAAGGAGAATAGGGCTATGGCCTTCAGAGGCCTCATTTTTCCTGAATGATGGAACCAAATACTAAATCCATTATCGGATTCTGCCAGGAGGGCAATAATAAATGCAATAGGGGACCACTTCTTTGACAATACTTTCTCCTTTAGAACTAATGGGGCAATTATTGGCATGTTTATCGCCATCTCTTTATTCACAAGAAGGAAGAAAGAAGAAATCTTACAGGTAGCTAATGAAGTTTTCAACCCAGAGCACCTTGGTGGCTTGGAAAAAATGGTCCTATGTGTGGACAATCTGCTTACAATCCCATATCTAGAGATGACAATGAACACTGAGAATGACAAATTGGATGAAATCCCACAAAGCCAATGGATTCCTTTGCTAACTTTCAAGAATGAGGATTGTTTTGAAACTCATTGGCCCGAAATGAGAAGGAATTTGGAATACCTATATCATGAAATCCTTCAAGAAGACGTGGATATAGTAGAGAAGCTCAAATATTGGAGAAATGAGGGATTCAATATCCCAGATGAATTGGATAAAATGGAGGCATCTAGGATTCATATCATGACCCCTGCAAGTCAATGATACACTTGCCATAAGAAGAAGTTTGAACTGGAAGAAGAATGTATAATGGTCATGGTTAAGGAAGATACCATTTGGAAGTATGCTACGGTTTACAAAGATGGTGACGTTTAGTTTACATATGATATTACAACATTTTTTTATCTTACAAGTCGTATAGGTACCACTGGATAAGATTGTTTGTATATAGCTAGTTTTATGGGTCAGAACATTTTGGTTGTCCTGTAAATCATTATCATATGTATAGTAGCATGCATATATTAGGCTTCAATACTCTACGCAGTATATATGGAAAATACAGTAGGGTTCTATAACCTTGTACTACAGTTAACAAAGGGACTTCTATTAATATAGTCTTATTATAGTATCATTTTTTTTTCGGCTCATTTAATAACTTCCTATACTTAGAAAATGTAGTATAATCTGATGTGAAAGCTCTGACTGGTATCTCTTTAAACAGTGAAAGTTTTAATGTTATTTTAGATTCTCTCCTCTTTGTTTGCTTTAATATTGTGACTCAAATCGATTGATATCTTTATATTAAGAAATTATTAAGTATGCATCTTTTTTCGCATTCCCTCTAGAGTATTGAGTTATGCTATTAAAAGGGAAGGGTAACACGAATAGTCAGAGACACCCAATAGGCAGGCCCAAATAATTTTCTAATCTTATATATAGTCTTGGCCTCTACAAATCTTCACATTATATCCTGTTAGTACACCATTACTATAGGATATCATGGAAACCCCAATTGAGCTCACCTGTAGCAGGGGCCAGCTAATATTTGAAGGAGAACTGATGACAAAACACATGAAAAAGGTGCTAAGAAACAAACAAGCTCTCACTATCAGAGCCTCACTCGGGATTTTAGGCCCATAATTTATCAACATTAAGGATAAACAGAGGGTCCTCACCAAGATCACCTCTATGTTTGTAGCCATTTTAGCATTCTGGGGTGTGCATGATCAGGATATATGTACATTATGCTACAAAATCTTCAAAAGAAGATTCATTGGAGATTTAGACATAGCCCTTCATAACATTAACAATGATTTTTTTCCCAATGGTATAGGACACCCTGTATCACCACTTTCTTCCCCATCCCTACCTATCATCTTTACACAAAATGTGGAGGCCTTCAAGGATAGAGAAGGCATTGTTAAGAGAAACATATCCTTCCTTATGAACTTCCTACACATTCAAAATCCTAAGAAGGAGGACTGGTTTTATGCATATTGGAACCAAGATGAAGTAGGCTTCATAGACTCAGGGAGCCTCACAGACTTTGAGATAGGAAATCTAATTAATTTATGGTTGGAAGAAGGCAAGGAACCTATAGCTAGACCACTCTAGACAATCAACCCAGAACCTTAAAGATGAGGTAGTCAGAAGGTGATAAATTAGCTCTCCATTGATATCAGTTAAGTCTTCTAATTATTATGGTCTACAGATCCTAGAATCAAAGGAGTCAAAGGCTGCTGCAATGTATAAAGAAAACATATTCCTATCGTCAACAAAGTTTTGGATTTAGAGGATAAGTTTTTTTCATAACTATTGATAAGTCAATCTTACCACCAATCCTATTGTAAATTCCTCCTTAGTTTCCTTCTATTAAAACAGTACACTGAAGTTTTTTTTTTGTCCCAAATATATCTTCCTCTTGTTATATTTGGCTTAGTATTAAGCATAGGTTAAGTTCCAATTATATTAATCTCTATTTTCTGAAATATAGAGATGGCGGATTTAGGTAAATTTTAAGATGTTCTTATACCATGCTTGTCATATTGCGATGGTTGATATTCCTTTAGTTGAGTAGAGTATATTGTGGATTTAGAAACCTATCTAATAGACCCTAATTGATATTATGAATTCTTAGCTCATCTCCATTAATGATAGTCAAATGTACTTCTATCAAATGGTACATCACCATTATGGTATTAAAGCCTATTCCCTCTCTCTTGGTAAGTAGGGAAATTTAAGCTTAATGATTGGATCCACTACCCAAGGTTATATCAAGACCAGTTGTTTTGGTATTCTATTTTATATTTTCAACAATAAGGATATAGGAATTATTTTGGGCTCTATGTGCTTTTATGAACTCAAAATTTGTTTCGATATAAGATAGCTAAACTTATTAATAGCATTTAGTAATGATGATTTTTCCAGTTTGATAACTCAAACAATGAAGTAGGGCTGCCTCATGCTAATTGTAGATTAGAAAGCACCTTTCCTTTTAAAATCTAAGGACAAGCATTTAGTGATAAGATCTAGATAGTTTAAAGGAATTTTTAGTGCTATGATATAAGGGAGATTTATTAACAGTATATGAAGATGGCACTTTTTAGATCATATTCAGGAAACATGGCTACAACTCCATTTCTGTATGCTAAAATAGATACCATAGGTAAAAGAGTAAGTATTGTTCCTTTTTCTAGCAAGATTTCATCTCCGATTAACTAACTCTCCTGTTACGAGTTATCCAAAGAAAGGATTACAATTTTATGTGGACTTATTAAGAAGGTTAGTAGGTTGAGCTCCATAATGACAGGTTCAAATATCAACTTTTGGAAGCACCCCACAGATAAGCCATCAAGGGTGGCATCCCTATGGCAGTTCAGGCTCCTACACATTACCGTCTTCATAAAATCAACAACACCGTCAAAATAAAGACCCACAAGGACTTTACGATTATCACAAAATATTGTTTTAAAATAATCTTGTATTAAGCATGACTTATGATTGAAATTGTACTAAAAGTGGTGGGTATGCCCATCAGAAATTGTTTGTATCAAGATTTTGGACTAAGGTCCCAGGCATGGCTGGAGGTTTTCTCAACCTCGCTATTTCCTACCAGCGCCTGCACAGAGAGGGGCTTACTATAATTTTGATTTATAGATTAATAATATTTTGGCTTCGGCCTTTTACCGATCAAAAAAATTTATAAAAAAAGAAAAAGAAAAAAAAGAAGGGTGGTAAGAGGTACATCAATGAGTTTGTTCAAAACAAATAAATAGGATTTCTCTTTAAAATATAAAATCAAAATTAAGCTATTGTGGTTGTTTAAGTTAGGAAAGGAAAATCTTGACCATCAAGTTCCTCCCAACATTCTCAAGAGTATAGTCATAAAGAAGGATAACTTTAGTCGCTAATATTCGCCAATTGGCCAATTTCACTCATCGAGGACCTAGAATTTGGCTTAAAAAATTGGACTTTTAGGGTGGCCATGTCGCTCACATTTTATAAAAATTTGGTCCCATGCATAGGGAAATCACCAATAGTGATATAGACTTATTTGTATTTGAGCGATGACTTCGCCAATTATAGAATCTAATTTTTCCACACGGTAAATTGAATATTTTTGCCTACAATTTCCAAAGCTTGTCTTAATCGATGGTCATATTTGCCAATATGTGGTCAAAATTTAAGTTAGGGTATGGGTTAAGTACATAGGACATGTGTCTTTATTCCAAAGACTTTTCATTGGATTTTTTATCTTTCCAAAATTTGGCTTGAAATAAATTTGATTGTGGACACATGTCTTTATTTTGGAGACTTTCTCTGGAACTTGTTGTCCTTTTCAAGTTTGGCCCGAAATAGGATTTATGCCATTGATTTAGGATCATCTAACAGTTATAAAAAATAGGTCTACTATATGTCAGATGATATTAATTTAACTTAGGATACCTTACTAAAATATTAAAAGTTGTTTGAGCTTTCTGAGGCGCTGCCCCAAAACCCCCAATCAATAATTTGGAGGGAAATTGCAGTGATAAAAGTGTAGAAAATTTAAGCTTCAAGTCTGATAATTAATTAGGATCCATATAACAATAATCATGAAATTATGGTTGCTAGGTAATAGGTATGTGTACTTCTAACAATGAGTTTCTTCAACAATGAAAGATTCGCCAAGATTTTAAAGAATTTTTATGCAATTGAAAAAAATCACCAGTTAAATTAATATTTTTTTCTTTAAAATTAAAAAAATTCGCCAAGAATATTATTTTTTTCTACCCAAAATAATGTAGGATTTGCCAAGATTTTACACATTTTCTAAGGAGGGGATTTCTTAAAGTTTTCCTTGGTCATAAATTAGGTCTCGACTAGTGAGAGGAGAAACATCTTTTTCATTATCCTAGGTAGGTTATTGGGTGTCAATCTAGGAGACAATGAGTAGCATACCAGGGCATTATTTAATGTAGTTGAGGATGGAGGGTTTGGAATGGATTGCTCATCCTTGCAATAGAGCTCAAATGTAAAACTAAATAGAAAAAAGAAACATGCACTTTGATTGATCAAACAAAGTTCGTACGTACCTACAAGCCCCTCATATGCCAAATATATTAGGTAATGGATCCACATCTTCTAGTTTCTATTTTTCGTAAGTCCTAACTCCCTAACTACCAATAGGGCGATCCCACAATAGTGGGTTACAATTTTTCCCATGATGAAAAAGAGAGTATATGAAATAAGCTCTTATTAAGCGCCTTTGAGCTTGAAGTATATCCTTCAATTGAAGCTCGTGATGTGGGGGTCTTTGATCAAAGTAAAGTGATTGATTAAAGCCAATTATGTGTGGCCTTTGATCAAAGGGATACTTTGATCAAAGACATTTTTCACAGCCATTTTTGGAAATGGTTTATAAGCCTAATGTGATAGCTCTTTTGTCACATTCAACAATTGGTCCGTGTTCCACAAGTACTTCTAGCAAGCACCCTTGGTCGAGGAGACAAATTTTACTAATGATCATTATATTTCACCTATAGATCGACAGTACTAGATACTAGGTGCACTAATTTCTTCTCTCTTTTGTTTATTTTTTCTTGGAAATTGAGTGTTATTTTATTAGACATTATGTAGTATATTTTTAGAAAACTAATTTTTTTTATAAAATTATTAGAAACCAGTAGAAAAGATATAAATTCATTAGAAAGTCCCCCAAAAAATAAAAATTTATTTACGTGGGCATATAAATTTTGTTTTTGTAGTTACTAGAACTATTATATCATATATATATATTTAGAAAACATGAAAAAAATTATAAAACTAATAGACTACTCTCTCTCTCTCTCGCCCCTATCATTATCACCTTCTCACTCTCTCTCTCTTCCTCTCTCAACTCCTGCCACCTTCTTACTCTTTCTGTCTCACTATTCAAATCTATGACTTGGATAGGGCGCATGCACTATAGCATGTGTGCCCTATCCAAGTCATACATTTGAATAGTGTGCATGTGCTATAGCACCCACGCCCTATAGAGCATGCACCCTATGTAATACATTAGAATCCACCAAGCCTAAGGATTGGATTTACCTTGGAGATCCAACCCAAAGGCTTGGAGAATTCAAATATGCCTGAGACGTGTTTTCCAGCAGACATACAAAAAAATGACATCTTTTTTTGTGTGCTTCTTGTCAAGTTTACTCATGGTTCAATAACATTAAAATCAGACAACATGATATTGTAGATCTCTCTGTTAGCTATCTGATCATATAATTTATTTTGAATTCTGATTATTTTAAGCTTTTCATCTCTAATTTCTTTTGTATGTATGTCCATTTTTTTTGAAAAACCAACGTATAGTATTTTGGGCATAGATTTTAGCTCATTCGTCAAATTTTGTAACAAATTACGATTTTAGAAACTAGACTCCATTATACACACTTTAAAAAAATAAATGATTTTTTATTAGTTTTAAATGATTTCTAGGGGGAGCATGTATAGAAATTTCACATTTTCAGGATGTGTGTACTTCGTAAATTCATAAAAAATTATACATTCATAAAAAAATTAGCAAAAAAATCTAGGATAAACTACATGGTGTTAGCATCTTCTCACCAGAGCAATTAATTTTTTTTTTCTAAAAGTTAAAATTTTAAGGGGAGCACACCAGACACTATGTTATGTTTTTTCAGAAAAAATAGGACCACTTTTTGTGCCCCCCCTTTATGAGGGCCTTAATCTACACCATTTTGAAAATAAATTAGTAGTTTAGGAACTAGATTCAGGGTATTACAACTCTTGTTCTTGTTGCATCTTAAAATTTTGAGTCTAACTATCTTCAATTTCTTGTTGAAGTTCAAAGTTTTCTGATTTCAGGGAAAAAGTGGCATCTTATACCCCCTTTTTGGTCCCCCATCTTTGTGCACTTACCCTACTACTAAACATATTAGTGACTCTAATCACAAGTATCTTGATTGGAGAAAACTAGCTGATGTCTCCCACATCTTCGATATGCCTCGGGGTATGCCTATTATAGAATACTCTATGTCTACTGCTGCTGAGAAAGCTCTTGCTGCTGAAAATATACCTCATGCAATAGAGGAAAGTGATGATGAAAATCTACTTCCTACAATTACTCTAGCTAATTATATCTGATAGTATCGCAACTATAAAATAGACTCACATGAACATGAGTGAGACTCATTATTAGATGCTACTATGGAAATTCAAGTTGATTTCATACACAGATATGCTCATGGGTCAATGCACAAAGTTGGGTACCAATTCTGTAGAAGTCTTGTAGAAATGAGAGATGTCTCTCGAAACAGGCACCCGTTTTCAAAAAATGGGCACCTGTTTTAGGTTCGGATACCTGATCCTAAATTGAAAAAATGGGTGCCCATTTTTTTTTCAAAACAGGTGCCCATTTTTTTTTCAAAACAAGTGCCCATTTCTAATTTTTTTTTTTTCTAGAATTAAAAATGCATTCTAACAATTTGATTTTTTTTCTAAAAAATGGGTGCCCATTTCTTAAGACATGAGCGGGAAGCACACATAAGCCTCGAATTTTATTCCAAAGTCGGTTTGGTTTAGGCTTGGTAGAACCAAGCCTATGCCTTAACCTCCAAAAATTTGGTTAAGGCACTGGATTGCAGATTTCTACATTGCCGTAATTTTTTGAGGGCCTTTTTGATCGTATCATTTTATGAAAAAAAACCCATTAGAGTTCTTACTGCCCTGATTTTGAAAATGTAAATTTCATAGTGATGTGATTATTTTACTATTTTTGCGTTATTTATTAGTTAAAATTGGTAACTAAACATAAAATAGAGAGGTTCACTAAAACATTAATAACTTTTTTGTTTTTTGGTTTTTTGGAAAATAAATTATATGACACCAATCTAGATACAATTCTCTTGAATATTAAACAAAGAATTTTGAAAAAATATGAAATTGTCATCAAATTATGGTGTCCGTACACTAGAGATTTTGAAAAGGTATTTTATAGTCAATTAAAAATTAATAAAAAAATATATTAAAAAAAAAAGAAAAAATATGCTCATCAATATTTGGTGTCTTAGGTATATTTCCCCAGAAGGATTTGCAAAAATTTATTTACTTAAGTCAAAATATGGTGTTCATACATGGCTATGGTATGGTCCTAAAATAGGGATTTTGAAAACATGGTTTTTAAACATTCCTACTAAAATGAAATTTATACCATGTAGGTATTTAAATATATTACATATTTGAAAAATAGATTTCGAGAACTACATTTTCTATTACTAAATTTTTTTGAGATTCAATCTCTAAGTGCCTCAAATTTTGATATCAATTGACAAGAAATTTGAAAAAAAATTAAAACACTTCCACTTTTTGCCCAAAAGTGGGACCCAACTTCTTGCATCCACCCTCATACTACAAATTTTGAAAGAGGAGAAAGCTCCAATTTTGAAGATCAATCTAACGATGAAGATCTTTTTCATCCTTTTGTGGAAATAATTCCTATGGCCCCTAGGCCATCTTTAGCTAATAAAGAAAATCATGGGTATATAAGACCTCATCTTATGATAGCTTCATGGAATTTAGGAAGGTCTATGTTTGAGCTAGTTCCTATTGGTGCACTTTTGCCACCAGAAGAGTGACTTGGTTCTCGGAATGGACCATCCAAGTTAGATTCATGTAATACTCCTCTAAACTCCCCTAACTCTTCTAGGAAAACTCACAATTGATGATGCTCTATGGAAGATAAATTTCTTGATCTCTTTGATTCATTCATGAATGATGAGAGCGATACTAGTGTCTTTTCATTTGAACATCTTGAGCATTTTTCCCTCACCCTTAATGATTAAAGTGGATGGACCGCTTTCCATCCATTCCTCCATCTAAACCCACCATATCAACCTCATTCATCCAGAACTCCCAAGTCTTCTAGAAGCAATTTGGATGTGCAACACAAAAATCAGAAATACAAGAATCCACTTACATATTTAAAGATCACTATGTTCTATCTAATCGACATGTGACTGCAAAGAAAATAACAATATTCAAGAGACCACAAGGGCTCCCAAATAAAAGAAGAAAATCAAAGAAAATATGGATCCTAATATCCATTATAAAAGAATCAAAATCAAAATCATCTCAAAGTATAGAACTATCAAAGGTTATGTGGATTCCCAAGTTAAAGGACTTGGGTATAAAATAAAAATTGATGTTTCCATCTCCTTCCAATGACTCACTTCACTCCCAAACTCTTCACACCATCATTAGATTCATTACCTCTCATATCTCATGTTACGCTCCACTTTATCATTACCTTCCAAGAAGTGCACATTGGTGTCTACTCATCGTTAATGAATTTCTTCAAAAACATCTCAACACTACTCTCCTTAGGCATCTAGAATGAAAGGAATCTAACAAATCATTAAGAAAGGTCCATGAGGTTGTTTGTGGATCTCACTTGAATGATCTTTCCTTGGCTATGAAACTCTTGATAGTTGGACACTACTATCTATATCCTCCTATCACTACTATAGCATCTAGTTTTGAAGCTTATTAGTTGGTTTCTACAAATAGCAATGTTATCAAAGAGCTTCTCAATTCTCTTCATCTCCAACAACTCTAAAGATAGATACTCTACTTCCTACACAACAATCTATGATACTAAAAAAAATTCTAAAAAGCATAAAAAATCTTGAAAAAATCATAAAATGTCCTAAAAAATATCATCTTGGTGAAAACATGGTAACATACACCTTGATATATCCACACAAAAAAACAAAAATCAAAAGCACAAAAAAAAGAAAAAATGAAAAGAACAAAAAAAAAAACCAAAAAAAAAACCATGCCTTGGTGAAAACCTAGAAATAGGTGCCTTGATAGAAAAAATAAAATAATCTCCAAGAGGTAAAAACCTGGAAAACATGCATCACTTGTAATCAACACTTCATCTATCAATGTGTAGCTGAGCTCTTGTCTTCCTTCATCCATCTCTCTTTTTATTTCCTTGTGCCATCATGGGACCAAACTTGTCTCTGTCTTGTCCTTAGTCCTTGTCTTTCATCTGGGAGAAATCATACACCTATTTGAGCTATTAATGGCTTATCACCTGGTCAATCTTTTGAGCTAAACTTGAGTCAGTTTATCATTCCTTGTCAATGGACACTTTATCACTGACACTACTCAATGTTTCTCAACACCCTAATCCTATAGTGATTCTTAAAGTTACCAATCTGGACATCACTATGTTTCTCAACACATATCAGATCTTGCGCTATCTTTCACTGTGCACTTTCCCTTTGACAAGTTAGCACAAAGGTGTTTTTATAACAACAAACACCACTTACATCCTAGAAAACTAAAAAAGACTAAGATATGCTAAACTATTTTCTTCTATGTTGTCTATTATCGATTATTTTTGCTTTATATGTCTTCTAAGGTTGCTCAGCGATGTCTACCTGACTAGAGATTCACAACTGGGGGCATAACATCTTTTTCTTTGATTTCTCTTGTGGTGTGATTTTAATGATCCTAAGTTGTCTAATAAACTAGGTGTCTTTGGTAAGAGCCTCCATCATGATTGGAATGCCACACATACCTCAACCTTCTTTCTTTGGAAACTTAGATGAGGTTGGAATCATCTCCTTGTCTTTTTCTTGTGTGGAACATGTATGACGCCACTCTTAGATGTCTTGGTATCTTGTGTTTCAATACAGGTGTTATCTTATGACATTAACTTGGAAACCATGTTCAAGTAATCTAGGCTCTTGTACCTTGATACTTATGTGTGTTTCCTACATCTTGTCTGATAAGGTCATATTCATATCTCCATGGTCCCTCTCAGACCAGTGAAGGTTGTACTAATCTCTGGTGTCCCAAATTCTCAAATGATGAAAACTAATGGCTATAGTATCGGTGACTTGACTACTCTTGTATCTTAGGATACATTATTAGGTTGCATTTCATTCTAGGGATTCATTTAGCATTGCATTTATGGTTCCCTTGAGCTATGCTTTCTTTTCATCCTTCCTTTCTTTCCATCGAGGTATTTGACTGCAAATCCTTATATTTGATCTTATTTTCAGGATCAAAATTGAATTTCCAATTCTTATCAAACATAGTTGATCACTGACACTATCACTCCATGCTCACTTCCATGTCTCCTTCTTGGATTTCTAAGGCTTATCTCCACCCCTTGTACCTCATTTCCATTTTGATCCCGAGGGGTCATGACAACATAGAAAATTTTTTCGTCGATCAAATCTACTAATCTACAAATCTAGTAATTGAACCAAATCTTAAATTAATTTTTGATTCAAGTCAATCAGGACTAAACATCATCACTCAGGCCATCTCATCTTCATCGCTTCATATCAGGTTCAGATTCTCCACATATCCTTTCTAAGAGAGTGTTCTCATTGCTTCATATCATTCACTTGGACAAACATATTTTCTATCTCTCGGGGCATATCAGGTTCATCAAGACCCATATCAATATGGTATTTTCTCTTAGATGATTAGCTATCTCAATCTCCTTTGATAGATATTCAATCTCATCGCTTCATATCAAGCTGGATACTCTTGTCTTTCTTATCGGTTTTCATTCAATTAGGTTTGAGTCTGATCTCTATCAGCTATCCTGGATATCATCATTCTTTTCAACTCAATGTGTTCCTAGATATCTCACACATTAGTCAAAGAGGGGAAAAATTAATCACCTAAAATTGGTTTAGTAGAACTTGAACCCACGTTTTGATCAAATTGCATCTTGCTAGGAATCATTATACAAAGTAACCATTAAGAATCCTCATTGCATATTTAAATAAAAAATCATGTATCAAGCTTATACTTCATATTTATTTACTTGCGATAACCTTAATTTTAATATAAAGTTTCTACATCATTTATTAAAAGAACACATTCACATGTGTGCACACTTAATCTTGATTAATTAGCAATTAAAAGAAATTTGTGCTTTTAAAATTTTTATTTTTTCTTATCTTACCTAACATATCCCTTTTTCCTCTTAATCCTTACCACTCATTTCTACTTAACCTTGAATCTCCTTACATGTCCAAGTTTTGCCTCTTCATCATAGCCACTCATTCTTTCACATGGGAACTAATTTTGCCCACTACGAGGCCCTTGTCCATTTTCGGGCTCTCTCCCTAGCATTGCATTTTGCTTTAATGCACATCAAAGTAGCAATGTCTCCTGCTAATGTCTTGGTTGCCTCAAAGTGGTAGGGAAAAGGAAAAAACAACTTCCTTTTGCAGCAACGTGTAGGGCACTATTCGCTTCAAAAGTAATCATATGAGTCACAGATATACATCTTGGAAGGCATTCAGATATCACGCCATATTCTTTCTCAAGCCTCCTGTAATCATATTCTGTGCTTGAGCATTCTCTGGCACATAAAAGTCCCAGTCAACAAAGATAAAGCCATTAGAAAAAATGCCTTATAATGGCAGCCGAAACAAAGATGATGCCTTATTCCCTCCCAACTTTCTTTTAATTATTCCGTTTCTTAACAAATGATGATTGGACGTATAGAAACTTCTACATATATCCTATTTTACCTGTTTACCAGTATTTATTCGCTGTAGCTTTTCATAAAATTATATTCAGTTAGACCGCACTAGTATGCTTTTGTCGTTTCAAGCTATGGTACTGACAAGTTCTGCATCTCCAAATCGTATGGCATTTTAGAAGGGGGAGTTAATAGAGTAGGGACGTCATAATGTTTCAATTATTTACTGTAGCAGATCAATTTGAAAGTTCTCATTCTTTATTTTTTTCCTTAGGAATTTTTTAAATTATTCTAGACATAGGATAGATAAGTTTTTGTTTTTCAATTTTATAAAAAATAATAATTTATTTTTATATTAAAAAGAAAATAATATAATAATTAAAGAAGGGTGGTGAGAGGTACATCAATGAGTTTGTTCAGAACAAATTAATAGGATTTAGCTTTAAAATATAAAATCAAAATTAAGCTATTGTGGTTGTTTGAGTTAGGAAAGGAAAATCTTGATCATCAAGTTCCTCCCAACATTTTCAAGAGTATGGTCATAAATTAGGTCTCAACTAGTGGGAGGAGAAACGTCTTCTTCATTATCCTTGGTAGGTTATTGGGTGTCAATCTAGGAGACAATGAGTTGTATACAAGTGCATTATTTAATGTAGTTGAGGATGGAGGGTTTGGAATGGATTGTTCATCCTTGCAATAGAGCTCAAATGTAAAACTAAATAGAAAAAAGAAACATGCACTTTGATTGATCAAACAAAGTTCATACATACCTGCAAGCCCCTCATATGCCAAATATATTAGGCAATGGATTCACATCTTCTAGTTTCCATTTTTGTAAGTCCTAACTCCCTAACTACCAATAGGGTGATTCCACAATAGTGGGTTACAATTTTTCACATGAAGAAAAAGAGAGTATATGAGATCAGCTCTTACTAAGCCCTTTGAATGAAGTATATCCTTCAATTGAAGCTCGTGATGTGGGGGTCTTTGAACAAAGTAAAGTGATTGATTAAAGCCAATTATGTGTGGCCTTTGATCAAAGGGATACTTTAATCAAAGACATTTTTCACAACCATTTTTGGAAATGGTTTATAAGCCCAGTGTGACAGCTATTTTGTCACATTCAACAATTGGTCTGCACTCCACAAGTACTTCTAGCAAGCACCCTTGGTCGAGGAGACAAATTTTACTGATGATCATTGTATTTCACTCTATAGATCGATAGTACTAGATACTAGGTGCACTAATTTCTTCTCTCTTTTGTTTATTTTTGCTTGGAAATTGTATATTTTTAACTTTTTTAGTTTTTAATTAGAATTTAAATTTGCACAAGTATATATTTTCATTTTTTGTAGTTTTGAGTGTTGTTTTATTAGACATTATATAGTATATTTTGAGAAAACTAAATTTTTTTTATAAAATTATTAGAAACCATTAGAAAAACTATAAATTCATTAGAAAGTCACCAATAAACTAAAAATTTATTTACGCGGGTATATAAATATTATTTTTGTAGTTACTAGTGATTATATTATATATTTTTAGAAAACATGAATTTTTTTTAATAAATTTTATAGAAAAACTTAGAATTTTTTTATAAAACTAATGGACCACTCTCTCTCTCTCTCTCTCTCTCTCTCTCTCTCTCTCTCTCAACTCCTGCCACCTTCTCACTCTTTCTCTCTCATTATTCAAATCTATGACTTGGATAGGGCGCATGCGCTATAGCACGCATGCCCTATAGAGCATGCGCCCTATGTAATACATTGGAGTCCACCAAGCCTAAGGCTTGGATTTGCCTTCGAGATCCAACCCAAAGGCTTGGAGAATTCAAATAGGCCCGAGACGTGTTTCCCAGTAGACATACAAAAAATTGACATATTTTTTGTGTGCTCCTTGTCAAGTTTACTCATGGTTCAATAACGTTAAAATCCGACAATGTGATATTGTAGATCTCTCTATTAGCTATCTAACCATATAATTAATTTTTAATTCTAATTATGTTAAGCTTTTTATCTCTAATTTCTTTTGTATGTATGTCCAATTTTCGTCAAAAACCAATGTGTAGTATTTTGGGCATAGATTTTGGCTCGTTCGTCAAATTTTGCAACAAGTTACACTTTTAGAAACTAGACTCCATTATACAC
Organism: Chamaecyparis obtusa; assembly: GCA_027943335.1. Classification (NCBI taxonomy): domain Eukaryota; kingdom Viridiplantae; phylum Streptophyta; class Pinopsida; order Cupressales; family Cupressaceae; genus Chamaecyparis; species Chamaecyparis obtusa. The sequence goes on along the minus strand of BSBK01003533.1, from coordinate 152,756 downwards.
AATTTTTTAAAAAATTGATTTTCGATTGGTTTTAAATGATTTCTAGGGGGAGCACACATAAATTTCACATTTTCAAGATGTGTGCACTTCGTAAATTCATAAAAAGTCATACTTTCATCAAAAAATTAGTGAAACAATCCAGGATAAAAGACATGTTGTTAGCTAACTTCTCACTAGAGCGATTAAAAAAATTCAAAAAAAAGTTAAAATTTTAAGGGGAGCACACCAGATGCTATGTTATGTTTTTTCACAAAAAATAGGACCACTTTTTGTGCTCCCCCCTTTATGAGGGTCTTAATCTACACCATTTTGAAAATAAATTAGTAGTTTAAGAACTAGATTCAGAGTATTACAACTCTTGTTCTTGTCGGATCTTAAAATTTTGAGTCTAACTATCTTCAATTTCTTGTAGAACTTTAGAGTTTTGTGATTTCAAGAAAAAAGTGGCATCTTATACCCCCTTTTTGGTCCCCCATCTTTGTGCACTTACCCTACCACTAAACATATCAGTGACTCTAATCATAGGCATCTTGACTGGAGGAAACTAGCTAACGTCTCTCACATCTAGGATATGCCACGGGGTATGCCTATTATAGAGTACTCTATGTCTATTGTTGCTAAGAAAGCTCTTGCTACTTAAAATATACCTTGTGCAATAGAGCAAAGTGATGATGAAAATCTACCTCCTATAATTACTCTAGCTAATTATATTTGATAGTATCACAACAATAAAATAGACTCAGATGAATATGATTGGGACTCATTATTAGATGCTACTATGGTAATTCAAGTTGATATCATACACAAATATGCTCATACTACAAATTTTGAAAGAGGAGAAACCTCCAATTTTTAAGATCAAGCTAATGATGAAGATCCTTTTCATCCTTCTATGGAAATCATTCCTATGGCCCCTAGGTCATCTTCAACTAATAAAGAAAATCATGGGTATATAAGACCTCATCTTATGATAGCTTCATGGAATTTAGGAAGGTCTATGATTGAGCTAGTTCCTATTCGTGCACTTCTACCACCAGAAGAGTGACTTTGTTCTCGAAATGGACCATCTAGGTTAGATTCACGTAAAACTCTTCTAAACTCCCTTGACTCTTCTAGGAAAAATCACAATCGATGATGCTCGATGGAAGATAAATTTCTTGATCTCTTTGATTCATTCATGAATGATGAGGATGATACTAGTGTCTTTGCATTTGAACATCTTGAGCCTTTTTCCCTCACCCTTACTGATTTAAGTGGATGGGCTGCTTTCCATCCATTTCTCCATCTAAATCTACCATATCAGCCCCATTCATCCATAATTCCCAAGTCTTATAGAAGCAATTTGGATGTGCAACACAAAAATCAGAAATACAAGAATCCACTTACATATAAAGATCACTATGTCCTATCTAATCGACATGTGACTACAAAGAAAATAACAATATTCAAGAGACCACAAGGGCTCCCAAAGAAAAGAATAAAATCAAATAAAATATGGATCCTAATATCCATTATAAAAGAATAATAATCAAAATCATCTCAATGTACAGAACTATCAAAGGTTATGTGGATTCCCAAGTTAAAGGACTTAGGTATAAAAAGAAAAATTGATGTTTCCATCTCCTTCCAATGACTCACTTCACTCTCAAACTCTTCACAACATCATTAGATTCATTACCTCTCATATCTCATGTTACGCTCCACTTTATCATTTCCCTCCAAGAAGTGCACACTGGTGTCTACTCATCATTAGTGAATTTCTTCGAAAACATCTTGACAATACTCTCCTTAGGCATCTAGAATGCAAGGAATCTAAAAAATCATTAAGAAAGTTCCATGAGGGTATTTGTGGATCCGAATGATATTTCCTTGGCTAGAAACTCTTGACAGTTGGACAATACTATCTATATCCTCCTATCACTACTATAGCATCTAGTTCTAAAGAAAATTAGTTGGCTGCTACAAATAGCAATTTTATCAAAGAGCCTCTCAATTCTCTTCATCTCCAAAAACTCTAAAGATAGATACTCTAATTCCTGTACAATAATCTACAATCCTGAAAAAAATTCTAAAAAGCATAAAATTTCTTGAAAATATCATAAAAATCATAAAATGTGCTAAAAAATGATCATCTTGGTGAAAACATGGTAATAGACACCTTGATATATCCACATAAAAATAAAAAAAATAAAAAACACAAAAAAAAGAAAAAATGAAAAGAACACAAAAATAAAAAACTAAAAAACCGTGCCTTGGTGAAAACCTAGCAAACAGGCATCTCTTGTAATCAACACTCCATCTATCAGTACGTAGCTGAGCTCTTGTCTTCCTTCATCCATCTCTCTTTTTGTTTCCTTGTGCCATCATGGGAAAAAACTTGTCTCTATCTTGTCATCAGTTCTTGTCTTTCATCTGGGGGAAATCATACACCTATCTGAGCTATCAGTGGTTTATCACTTGGTCAATATTTGGAGCTTAACTTGAGTGAGTTTATCATTCCTTGTTGATGGACGTTTTATCATTGACACTACTCAATGTTTCTTAACACCCTAATCCTACAGTGATTCTTAAAGTTACCAATCCAGACATCACTATGTTTCTCAACACATATTAGATCTTGAGCTATCTTTCATATTGCACTTTCCCTTTGACAAGTTATCACAAAGGTGTTTTTATAACAACCAACACCAGTTACATCCTAGAAAATTGAAAATGACTGAGATATGCTAAACTATTTTCTTCTATCTTGTCTATTATTGATGATTTTTGCTTTCTATGTCTTCTAAAGTTGTTTGATGATGTCTACTTGACTCGAGATTCACAACTGGGGGCATAACATCTTTTTCTTTGATTTCTTCTTGTGGTGTGATTTCAATGATCCTAAGTTGTCTAATAAATAGGGTGTCTTTGGTAAGAGCCTCCATCATGATTGGAACGCCACACATACCTCAACCTTCTTTTTTTGAAAACTTAGATGAGGTTGGAATCATCTCCTTGTATTTTTCTTGTGTGGAACACGTACGATGTCACTCTTAGATATCTTGGTATCTTGTGCTTCGATACAGGTTTTATCTTATGACATTAACTTGGAAACCATGTTCAGGTAATCTAGGCTCTTGTGCCTTGATAGTTATGTGTACGTTTCCTACATCTTGTCCGATAAGGTCGTATTCGTATCTCCACGGTCCCTCTCAGACTAGTGAAGGTTGCACTAATCTCCGGTGTCCAAAATGCTCAAATGATGAAAGCTAATGGCTATAGTATCGGTGACTTGACTACTCTTAAATGTCTTAGGATACATTATTAGGTTGCATTTCATTCTAGGTATTCATTTAGCATTGCATTTATGTTTCCCTTGAGCTATGCTTTCTTTTCATCCTTCCTTCCTTTCCATCGAGGTATTTGACTACAAATCCATATATTTGATCTTATTTTTGGGATCAAAATTGAATTTCCAATTCTTATCAAACATAGGTGATCACTGACACTATCACTCCATGCTCACTTCCATCTCTCCTTCTTGGATTTCTAAGGCTTACCTCCACCCCTTGTACCTCATTTCCATTTTGATCCCAAGGGAACATGACAACATAGAAAATCTTCTTGTCGATCAAATATCCTAATATACAAATCTAGTAATTGAACCGAATCTTAAATTGATCAAGTCAATGAAGACTAAACATCATCACTTGGGGCATGTCATCTTCATCACTTCATATCAGGTTCAGATTCTCCACATCTCCTTTCTAAGAGAGTGTTCTCATTTCTTCATATCAATTCACTTGGACAAACATCTTTTCTATCTCCTAGGGCATATTAGGTTCATCAAGACCCATATCAATCTGGTATTGTCTCTTAGATGATTAGCTATCTCAATCTCCTTGGATAGATATTCAGTCACATCACTTCATATCAAACTAGATACTCTTGTCTTTCTTATCACTCTTCATTCAATTAGGTTTGAGTTTGATCTCTATCAGCTATCCTTGACATCATCATTCTTTTCAAATCAATGTGTTCCTAGATATCTCACACATTAAGCAAAGAGGGAAAAAATTAATCACCTAAAATTGGTCTAGTAGAACTTGAACCCCCTTTTTGATCAAATTGCATATTGCTAGGAATCATTATGCAAAGTAACCATTAAGAATCCTCTTTGCATAATTAAATAAAAAAATTTGTATCAAGCTTATACTATGGTCTAATTTATAGAGCTTTCATATCTATTTAATTTCTATAACCTTAATTTTAATATAAAGTTTCTACATCTTAAATTATTAAAAGAACACATTCACATGTATGCACACTTAATCTTGATTAATTAGCAATTAAAAGGGATTTGTACTTTTAAAAAATTGCTATTTTTTCTTATCTTACCTAACATCTCCCTTTTCCCTCTTAATCCTCACCACTCATTTCTACCTAACCTTGCATCTCCTTGCATGTCCTATTGCCTTTTCATCATAGCCACTCATTCTTTTTCCGCTTAATCTCCACCCTCCATTCTTGAGGCGATTCCTTTAAAAGGAAGATCTTCCCTTTCTCAAGGGTCCCAATCTTGATCATTTTTGGCATCTTAATCTTGGATTATATATTTCTTGCATTCTTACTATCTTATTATTTGAATTATTATCTTAGCTTCATTTCTAGCTTAATATTGTGTTGTTAAGCTAGTTTCTTTTCTAGCATTGGTTCAATGGAATAGCTCTTAAATTCTCATTCTAGAGTACTAATTGATTGCATCCATGCTTACATCAATCTCTCATTCTTAGAATGCATTCTTAGCTTCATCCTATAGCTTTGAATCTTCCATTTTGGAGTATTCAAGTCACTAATCCTCTATGCCAATTTGATGAGCATCATGAGAAGGATTAAACTCTCTTCAACTAGGAAGCTATGAGCCACTTCTTGAGATTTCCTCTTCCAAGGATTCTCTCATGTGTAATGGTTCCTAGAAGTGTCTCACACTTTTAACCACATAATAATTATCATTCAAGGTAATAACACTCATGCACAAGGTAATGAAAGGAGGATAGATATAATGTAAATGTAAGATTTAAAAGAGATATAAAATTCAATTCAAGAAAACAGAATTTTTTTTATGATTTAAATCACATATAACTATAAAATTTAAAGATCTAATGTAAAGATACAAAGAGAAGGATATAACCAATACAAAGAGAAGGATATAACCATCTAAATTCATAGAAGGGTATGTGTAGGATCATGGTATGCCAAACTAGGCCCTTAAGTGGCAATGAAAATTCAGAAAATCAGGTTTAGGCAAGTTGACATAAAAATTTGAACAAGTTATAACTATTACATAAAAAAAATCTATAGAAAAATAAATTTAGTTTCTAAGATACTAAGCCTTTTTTGAAAAACAATTATTCTATATGTTGAAATTTTCAAATTTCAATGTAGTAGTATGGAAATTTCAGGAAGAAAATAAAAAGTAGGTGTATGTCTGACCACCTTAAACCCAATCAAGTGATAATTTTTTTGAACTAGATATAAGTAGTAGACTCACGTCTGAATGTGACACATTTTTTTTAAATTTTTTTCCAAATAAATAATTAATTATGATTTTTCTTCTACAACTTTTCCAGAATACAAAAAAGCTCATGTCTGACCTCTTTAACTTAGTCTAAAATTTATCAAATTGAAAACTTTTTTTATTTTTCTTGTAGTAGGAAAAGAAGAGAATGTGACACATATTTTGGATTTCAAAAATATTATACAATTTGAAAGTTATAACTTTTTTCAATAAGTCTATCAATCGGGACTAGAAAGATAACAAGTAGGTGTATGTCTGACCACATTAAACAAAATCAAATGATAATATTTTTTTATAAGATTATACATAAAGGTAGTAGACTCATGTCCAGATGTGATGTATATTTTTTTGTATTTTTTTTTTAAGTAAATAATTAATTATGATTTGTATGCAACAAATTTTCCTGAATATAAAAACTCCCATGTCTGACCACCTTAACATAGTCAAAACTTCATCAAATTGAAAGAATTGTTTATTATTATTGTATTAGGTGAAGCATAGAATGTGATGTATATTTCAGATTTTAAAAATGTTATATTATTTGAAAGTTATAGTTGTTTTTCAAAAAGTCTATCAATTAGGACTTTTTTTTTTACATCGCCGCTTTTTGGCATACCATGATCCTACACATACCCATAATGTATCAAATTTATGAAGTAATACAATACATAAAAGGATATCAAGACAAAAAAATTAGAATAGAAATTTTTTATGAGTCAGGTTCACCAAAAATATATAATGTGGAAAAGAGAAGCAATGCAAATAGGTAAATCATTTCTCCTAGTTTCATGAATTTTACATTTTCTAAGGAAGATGCCCCACTAGTTTTAAGAGAAGACTCACATATTAAGTGGGATAATGATCCTTATATAAAATATGAAATGATGAAAATGGAAATGATGGAATGATGTAATGTAAATGAAAAATTAAATAAGTTATTGAAAATTTGGAAATAATAGACTAATACAAACTAACAAAGAGTAGAAATGTATAGAAACAAAAATAAGAGCATAGATCTAGATTGTGTGTGAAATATTTGCTAAAAGTGCAAGGGCGGGGAGGGAACTCACCCTATAGCTAGGAAAATACACTAATGACATTTTGTACCTAGTGATTTTAGCTAATTTTTTCTAGTTTCCTTTGATTGTGTATGATCTTCCTATATTTTTCCTAATGGCTCCCTAGCCTATTCCTCCACACAAAAAATAAGAAAAATGTTTTCTAAAGAGGGTTTCCTTTGTCAAACCCTTGTTGAAGAATCAATCTTGAAAAAAGAATAAAGTTGCATAAAGGAAAGTATGTAAAAAGGTAAATGGTCGATTCACCTTTCGTAAACCCTCATGGACAGATGTATAAATTTATCATACCCTTGAAATTTCTTGAATGTAATTTAAATCAAAATATTTGACCTTGAACTGTCATATATAATCAAAGATGCCCTCACACATAAATCTATGAATGCCACTCTTGCATTTTGATTTTAGATTTGTTTTAAAGTTTCTTGCAATGAAGGAGAAAGAAAAAGAATGGAAGGAATGATCTTATTGATTGATTGAGAATTATTCTACTTGTCCATTATTAGAGAGATATTTAATTCAATTGGAGACTTCAAGATGTTGATCTTGGATGTTTTTGTTCAAATCTTGAATCCAATTGCTCAATTACTCTTAATTTCTTATAAATCTTCATACCTCAATTTCAAATGATTTATTGGAGTTATCATATAATAAATCAAGAGAGTTAGAGATTTTTATATTCAATCCATCATTTTTGGATTAAAAAATTATGCAAATTGACCACGAAATTAAATCTCCCACTAAAACACCAACATCAAACCCCAAGCTAAATTTGGGCACCAATCCTTGGGGACACAAAATCATTGGAGCTTTATACCCTTGAGAATGGGATATAAGTTCAATTAGATTTTGTGATAGGTGAAAGGATGCAAAGGGAAGAATAATAGGTTGTCAGGATCAATCATAATGGGCATTTAGACCTCAAAATCACAAAAATGGGGTCTAGTAGGTCCTGTTAAAGTATCTAATTATGGGTTCTTAATTTTTAGGAGCATACACCCACTACTATTGATAATCCTTGTTTCTATTCTTCCCATGATGAAGATGAAACCCTAAGAGTTTGTCCTACCCAAGTGTAGAAAAATTCCCATGATTTTGAAAAAAAATGAGCAATGATTAGCTCAAGAGCATTCTAATAGGTAAACCATCTACTTAGTAGAAAGAATGATCAACTATGTTCACAATGATGAAAATGATGTTTATTTGTTATGTTTTTTAATCTCACCTTATCAATGACAATATTTAACCTATCAAGATTTTTTCTCAAAATCTTAGTTTATTGCAGCTTAATACTAGTATTATGGATTCTACTCCCATTTCTACTTCATTAACAAGTTTTCTTGGATATACTCCACCTCTCATGACTACATCTATTTAAAACACTAATCCTACAAAGGTTAGTATTTGAACAATTCTCAATCCTATCATTCCTCCTCCTAAAAATGTTTCAGGTATTTCACAATCATCATCTATACCTACTTACAATAATGTCTCATTTTCATATTCTAATGATCCTTCAATTTCCCATGATATTTGAAACCTTTCACCCATTTCCAATACTATTATATTTTCCAAAGGAAGGATGGGGAGAGCTAGGGCCAAGGGCTCACCTAACTACCTAGGAACCTTGCAGAATAAACACAATAAAAGAACACAACACTAAGAATAGCACCACAGAGAGAAGGAACAAAAACACTTTATTGATTCATCCAAATATCGGCATACATGCCCATCTATGAGGCCTTCCGAGTTATGGCCAACAAGACCTATGAAAAATCCAAACTTAGTCTCTCTCTTCTATCTATCTTCCTCTTCTAACTACCTATTGCCTACATCTAAACATCCTTATTTATACTTGCTAAAATGACTGACAAAATATTCTATATAATAGAAGGTTTACCACAAAATGATCTTCACACATCCCAAGACAAGATCCCTACATTAAATTCACAACATAAATTAAATACATAAGTTGGCTCCCACTATGAACCAATCACAGACAGACTCAGTCAAAGAAGAGCCGAGCATTAGCAAATAATAGGTTCACTCAGCATAGGAAGAAACACTTGGCCAACACTATAAAAATTGACACATACATGACTGAGACAATAATGGATAGCTTGGAAAACACACAGGAGTGCTCGGCAAAGACTACAACTCGTCACTTACTGGCAGAATGAACAAAATGAGCAGGATAGGAAGGCAACCCAGGATGCTCCTACATTAGACAACTAGGGTTGAAAGAAATGATTATCCTAAATCATTGAGATGTCACAAATTGAGCTGAATCCAACTTAGTTTGAGAAATCCATGTAGCATCTTCAATTGGTCTATTCTTCCACTTCACCTAACAGTCATAGTATTCCTTTTCTATTTTTCTTTTACCAATCCTCTAATCCAATATTTGTTCAACTTCTTCAACCTACTTCTTAGGACAATCATCTGGTATAAAAACTTCATCATTTGACTCATGATACTTATGCAAATTAGTAATATTTAATATAAGAGATTTATCCATGTCATTAGGTAACTCAACATCATAAGCATTACCACTATCAAAATTCCTCAAAATTATACAAGGACCAAACTTCTTCATTTTTAGCTTATTGTATGTTCCAACACAAAATTTTCCCTTCTTCAAATGAACCATTACCTCCTCACCAACTTCAAAAACATGATGTCTCCTAGACTTGTCAACATTTTCCTTATATTTCTGATTACTTTGTCCCAACTTCAATGTCACTTCCTCATGTAAAGACTTCATAAAATTAGAAAATACTTCCCCTTCAGCACTTCTCTTTTCTTCACCAACATTATCCTTCAAATCTGACACTCCTCTAGGGTGCATTCTAGTAACAATCTCAAAAGTTGTTTTTCTTGAACTCCTACTCACAAAATTATTATATGAAAACTCAGCATGTGCCAATACCATATCTGAATTACTCAAATTATCTCCAACTAAACATCTCAAAAAATTACCCAAACTTCTATTCACAACCTCTATCTATCCATCTGTCCATGGATGGAATGTAGAACTAGAACTTAACTCTGTATCCATAATCCTCCACAAATTCCTCCAAAAATAACCAACAAATCTGCTATCTCGGTTAGAGATAATACTTCTTGGTAATCCATGCAATCTAACAATCTCTTTGAAGAAAATCTTAGCAATATGCAGTGCATCTTATGTCTTCTTACATGGTATGAAATGTGCCATCTTGAAATAATTTCCTTGAGTGTCTTTCACTCTCATGGTTTTTTGGAGAGGGTTTGGAACAACATGGTGTTTTAGACTCATAGGAGTTTTGTGAGGGCTTTGTCTTTCCCTCATTGCTGGTGGTTGGTTTGGTTTGGTTTGATGCTTTTCTTTTCTTCCTATTTATCTCTATCTCTGGGGTCCTTATTGAGGTGGACACCTTTCTTATTGAGGTTCAAAGGATTTTTGCTAGAGGTTGGAGGTTATGTAGCAGGAGAGAGTGTGGTGGTAGCATTCTTTTGGTTTTGGGAGCCAGGTCAAAAACCAAATGTAAAGTTTCAGCTAGTTTCCTGATGTTTATATTTTGGAGGCTGAATGTGAATAGGGTTTTGGGAACCATTAGAAAAACCAACTATTCTATCTAGTTCTTCATTTTTTTTCATTTTGAAGTTATGGGGTTCTAGATCATATTTAAAATCTACTTGTTTAGTGGTTTGAGGAGCAGGTTACAAAACCCCATTGCCTCAGTTGATTTTTTGATGAGAAACTTTTTAAGTTGTTTCGTGTCTTCAGTTTTGGGAGCAAAGTTAAAACCAAGTTTTCCAGTTAGGAAGGAGGTTTTCCCTTCCTTTAGTTGTATGTTTCTTCTCTCCTTGAGTAGGTGGATGCTCACAATACTCAAGGGCCCATTCTGGTGGCTAGTTGTTTTTGGTTAAGGTTGCTAGTTGGTTTTGCAAATTTCCCATCCCTTGGTGTACAGTTTTTTTTATTACAAATCACTTTGGTGGACTTTCATGATTTATATCGATGGTTCAGAAGCAATGTCCAAACAATATGTAATTGTTTGGGGAGCCTCAAAACCATTTGAATCACTATATAGCATGGTTGTTTATTGCAAGGCTTAGGCCTTATTTTTTGGTCTTGTTAGGGGCAACTGGTACTTTATTATCTTTCTCTTTCTAGGTTATCATTCATTTGCTAGATTTGGGCTGCTAGACTGCAACTAACATATCTGTGGCAATGTTTCACCTTTGTGGGGTTCTAGTTTCCCTTTAAAATCTACTTGTTAGGGGATTTGGGTCCCCTCAAAATCTTCTTTTACCTTAACCCAAAATAATATGCAAAATATACTTAAAAGATAAAAAGTTTTAGTTTAACTAGGTGAGCACAATTGGAGAGGTTGATACTAGGTTCCTTGTTTATGTCATCCACCAAGGGTCAAATTTGTAAAGATGCAATAAATAATAGATGGAGTTCAAATACATCCCCACATGATTTTGGTGGAATAGATAACCCTTAGTACATGGCTCTTAGTTAAAGAGGCATTAACAGAGACACATGATCCCTATCCTAAATGATCAAATGGAAAGAAAAAAAAGACATATATAAAAGTTAGTAACTATTTGTATAGATTCTAACCATGTTATATTTAATAAAGATTATAATGTAAACAATAATAAAACATAAATTTCATTCTCTTTACAATATAAGATCTATTGATTAAAAATTATAATATTGCAACCAAAAATATTATAATTATTGCATATAAATTATAGATATTGCTATCTAAGTGTACTGTAGTACCCCTACCCCTAGTCCAATTTTATTAATGTTATGATTACTTTAGGATGTTAGATTATATGTTAGGAAATTATCAATGCTTGTGATTTCACTAACCCCATATTGGCATGTGTATGGTTGATGTGTTTGTTTTATACTTATGTTTGGCGTGCCTCATGTGGTTGAGGGATGGAGTCGTAGTTTCTTGCTTGCGAGATCCACACGATCGGCCAATCCCCGCCATTGTCTATTATGTATTTATATTTGTTTGTACATGCGGGTGTTGTATGCAAGTTTGCAGGTACCAGGCATCGACTTCACTGAATTGTCAGGATGAGCGTGCCCTATCACAATATCTCAGATGGTAAGAGAGGGGAGATAACACGGATCCAAAACCCTAACCCAAACCCATTTATCCTACTTGTTTGATAAGTATCGGTCTGTTTACCCTATCTGAATTTGTCAGGTTGGCAAAGTTCATGGATCCCTTCCTGGTGTTGCTTGGTTTTGGTTTTGTTTGATTTTATGTCGTATGATTTTAGTTGATTTGTGGTTATGTGGGTGATTATTAATTTACTGATTATAGTTGAATTATGTTTGTTTAGATTATTTTATGTGATTATCAATGTTAAGTGCATAGTTGAATTTAATGATTAAATATGCTCCTATGATTAACTGAGGAAATTAAATTAAAGTTGATTATTTGAATAATTGAGAATTAATATTGATTTTGTCCTAAGTTTATTTTGATGAAATTTATTTAAAATCAAATAATTAATTATTTGGATTTAATTGAGTTATTTTATTGAGTATCAGATTTTATTATGTTTGTAAGTATTATTAAATAATTAAATATTTAATTGCATGCTTTATGATGCATTAAGTATTTTATTTATTTAATATGTATTTTAAATTATTAACATGTGCATAATTGAAAGTGATTTGTTTGGAAAAAGTGACAACTTGTCTTTAGGAGACTAAGTTGAGTTGTGTACAATTATATTTATTTTTAATTATTAATTGGTATTTTCTCTCAACAAAAGTGGGAGAGTTTGATTAGGAGTTCTGTGTGAGTCATTTCTAATTTGGAGTTGAACTGTGAGTTAGCTTTTGAGTTGTCTTCTGGGATTGCATGAATTTGGAAATTGAATTCCTATTAGGAAATTATTGCATTCATTTGAGAGGAGATAGATTTATGGAGAGGATTTTTGGGGAGAGATTGTGTGCTTGGTATTTTTGAAATTTGTGGATTGTTGTGGCTGCATGTTGGTTTGAATTTCTCTATGCTTTTGGATCGGGCACTTGTTTGCAACATACTTTTCAGATCTGTAGGTTGGGCTTGATTTTGGAGAGAGTTCCATTCTCAGATCTACAAGGGTTTTCATTTTCAGTATCTGGTATTGGATCTAAGGTAGGCATTGAATTTTGACATGTTATATTTGTTCTTACATTCATTGTCTTTTTTTGTTTATAATAGATCTGGGTATTCAGAAACCCTAGTGTAGTTGATTTTTGTATTTTATTATTACTTGGCATTATACCGTTATGCTGGCCAAATTTCATCAATTAATTGTTCATGGTTTGCCTATAAATCGATAAATCAATCATATTGTATAGTTTAACTATAGTATTGGGAGAAAAATTAATCCCCTATTAAGAGAAATCAATTTAGGACAAAAAAACCCAATCTTGGTACAAAAATATTCAATCTTGGTTAAAAGATATATATTCTGTAAAAAAATATACTGTACAAAATTTACATGGTTATAGTAAATTGGTTGTTTTGAGTAAGGAAAAATTACATTATTAAATGGAAATCATGCTTGTAAATAATAGAGGAGAAAACAAATTGAGGAAAAAGACAAATTTACCTATTCATTGGGCAAAGTGCTGTGTTTATCCTTTTCTGAAAAAATATTCCCCGGACCTTTAATTTCCGTTTTCAAAAATTATTTGTTGAAAATAAAATTATACTCTCAAAAAATATTCTTATCACATTGTGGTTAAAATAAAAATAGAAACATTTTTTTAAAAAAATATTAATAAATGAAATGGAATGACTATGGGTTTGTTTTGTTAAAGCAACTTTTTTAAAAAAATTAAGATTGATAAGGGGGGGGGACCACCTTACCCTACCCCCTGCTGCCAGTGCAAGGTACACTGCGTAAGGCAGGTACATTGCACAATGTAGTGTACTCTGTTGTGTGTAGGGTACCCTGCCCGTGCAAGCCTGCTAAGCAAAGCACTTGGGGACGTGGACTTTTGGGGGGGCGCATGGGGCCCGCTCCCCACCCACTTGCTTTTTAAAAAAAAAATAAAATTATTTTGTGTTATGAGTTAGTTAATTCTTTTAGCTAGTTTGTTTAGATGTAAGTTTTAATATTTAATTTTATTAAATTAGTTTAATAAATTTTTGGTTGTTATTTTAGTTATTAAATTTTGTTAATTTGCTAATTAACTTAATTTAATTAGTTTATTTATTATTCAAATATCTTTTAAACGATATGAATTTTACTATTAAGTTTATCTGATCGAGATGATAGGTTATTTTGCACAATTGATTTATGGCAACCTTATCAATGTTTAATTTTGATATATATATATATATATATATATATATATAGACACACACACACACACACACAGTGTATATATTTAAATTGAATGTACGTGTATATTAATATAGGAAATTTGTTAATGATTAAAGTGTAATTATATCTATTAGATTTTCATTTTGTAGAATGAGTTTACTTAATTGGTTAAATAGTTTCTATATATGAGATTAAGCTTAAGTAGTGTATATTAAATTTATCATTAGCTTTTGTTCAACTATGGGATATACGTTTCTCTTACATTGGATTCTTGATTGATCAATTATTGGAGATTGATGTGCATATACTGAAATTGGGTGTTTTATTCTAATGAATTCTTAGAACGTATATAGGGAATATTCTTTAGTTGAAACTTGTTATAATATTTTATTAGCAGACTTATGTAATTCTATACTTAGATTCATCTATGTTCAATATGGATCTTTAAATGCTTATGGATTAGTTTTCAGTTTTCTATGATGCATTGTGTCTTCTTCATGCCTGGAATGTTTTCTCTTGCTTAATGTGTTTTGGGGCACTAGAAGACCTAAGGAAAGATAGAGGCCAGGGTTTGTGTCAGTTGTTTTTGTTCTTAGTATTATGTTTGGATGTATGTGTGAGATTCGATTATACCCTGTCTTGACCATATAGGCTCATGATATTTTGTATTATGCTTTTGGTACTTTTGTAATCATTTCTAGTTCTTTTGTGTGAGACTAGATTCAGGATTACCTGGTTGTGTACCTATATAGATCTAGGAAATATCTATGAGTCTAGGGTAGTTTACCTAGATATGTAGTAGGAGGTGGCTTGCAATAAGCGTCGGGGCCCACAAGTGGCTTCCAGGATCACTTATTGTTAAGTATCTTAATCAAGTGATAACTAAATATAACATTGAGAGATTTAAAAATGAACCTAATAAGATATGGTTTCCTCACCTTGGCTTAGTGCTAGTACAGACTAAGGTGGGAATGGAGAAGATGACTAGCCCCCTTTTAAGGGATGAGTTGGCATAGTTGATGATTTCATCTGTATGAGAAGTCATTGATACCGTGTAAGGTCACTTAGGTGCCGGGATCCAGCAAGATTACCAGGACGAGACTCAAGGGTTAGATGTACATGATGACACCTTCCTATGCATAGTCTAGTTATCCTACATGTGTCACTTGTCTCTGGAATAGTGAGTCTTTCATGGCATTATTACTTTTTCACCTTGAGTTAGAGAGCTTTCAGGATCCCTTCCTTAGCTTGATCTGTTTGATGTTTGTTATCTGATTGGGATCTGTTGTTATCTCCTCAGCACGGTGGGAGTGGACCATTTAGGTTCACGAGGTCGGGTGGTAGTGATTCTATTACCATTTGAGATTCTGACATTCATGTATTGGTGCTAGATGATCCCTGTAGTAGTTGTTCCTTCTTGATCTTCATTGTTGGAGTTGTACTCTTCTTCTTCTTCCTCTTCTTTGTGTTTCATTGTATTAGTGTTTCAAAGATATCATGTTGTACTCTTCTCAGTTATTTTATTACATACCCTGCGACATGTGTAGTGGATGTAGATTTATGGATAGCTTATTGTACCAGATGTATTTATGTTATCTTCTAAGTGATGTTGTTTTTATCTTTCATTTGCTTATGTGAGTTTCATAATTGTACCTTATCTATATTATTAACTTATGTTAAGTAATCTTTGTCAAGGAACCCTTGAGAGTTGTAATCTATGTTGGTTGTTTATGTTATGTGAGTTATTGGTAATTGCTTCTGCATTGATGTTCATCTTATATGTTAACTTTAAAAAAAATTATTCTGCAAACTTAGATGCATGTTTAGGTTAAGTTCTTTTGGGTTCCCTGGCGAGGTATTACACTTGGTATCATAGAGCACCGAGTTCTACATTGGGAACTCTGGGAAGTTGTGTGCCTATTAGATGTCTAAATTGTTAAAATTTGAAACCAAACATAGACATATAACTCTTTCATGTTTGAGAGCCATTAAACTACATCTAAACATTTATGCTTTGCTTTCTCTTTAATGTCCTTGAGATATCACTTTGTCTAGTGATTGTCATAGGTGTTTAGAACTGTTTATTGCGTATGGTTACCTTCTCTAATGAATCTAGGGTGAAATACCTTTGGATGTCATGAAGCGATTACTCCCTAGAGTGTGGCTAATACTAGTCACCTTGTTATGTGGATGTGTTATGATTGATGATTCATTTTTAGTTGATTTACAAATTTTTGTTGTTGTGTATGGGCTAGCATTGAAATTTTTGAACTTTCTTGTGATTTGAATGGTCACCTAACTCTCTTTTCGTTATCTATTTTTGTGACGCTAGTCACACTTGATTTATTGTTCAAATGGAGATCTCCTATGATTTAATGTTGGACTTACGATTCCCCCACTTGGGTTTTATCTTGGTGAGTTCTATGGTGACTACTCCGAATGTTTGTTATTGTTGGCCTTGTTCAGTGATAAGTTTTGTTTCTATCATGTTCATTATGAACCCTTGATAGTATGTATAAGGGAGGACATCACAGAGATGGTACTATATGTGTTGTGTGCTATTAGAATCATTGTGTATCCTATATGTTTGCATAAGTGTTGCAGTAACTAGTTAGATTTTTATGAACTCCTCAATTTTATTATTGGTTATAAATGTGAATGTGTGTTCTTTATGCAATTGATCCTAGATGTTCTCTATATTGATGAATAAATAAAGTTTTGATCTATTTTGAATTGCAAATGAATGATTGATCAAAGTGATATTTTCAGTTTATTCCTAATCAGAATTATATTGTTCTTAATGATTGTATATTATGTTCTTATATTATGACTTGTTTTCAAATGTCATGTTTTATCTTTAGTAAATGCTTCATGTTTGGGGGATGCATATCCTTATCTCTTTGTAGGCTTCTAGGAGTAAGCCTAATCCTAGGTGGGGTGGATGTAGTACCCCTACCCCTAGTCCGATTTTATTAATGTTATGATTACTTTAGGATGTTAGATTATATGTTAGGAAATTATCAATGCTTATGATTTCACTGACCCCATACTAGCATGTGTATGGTTGATGTGTTTGTTTTATACTTCTATTTGGCATGCCTGATGTGGTTGAGGGATAGAGTCGTAGTTACTTTCTTGCGAGATCCACACGATCGGCCAATCCCCGCCATTGTCTATTATGTATTTATACTTGTTTGTACATGCGGGTGTTGTATGTAGGTTCGCAGGTACCGGGCATCGACTTCCCTGAATTGTTAGGATGAGCGTGTCCTATCACAATATCTCAGATGGTAAGAGAGGGGAGATAACACGGATCCAAAACCCTAACCCAAACCCATTTATCCTACTTGTTGGATAAGTATCGGTCCGTTTACCCTATCTGAATTTGTTAGGTTGGCAAAGTTCATGGATCCCTTTCTGGTGTTGCTTGGTTTTGGTTTTGTTTGATTTTATGTCGTATGATTTCAGTTGATTTGTGGTTATGTGGGTGATTATTACTTTATTGATTATAGTTGAATTATGTTTGTTTAGATAATTTTATGTGATTATCAATGTTAGGTGCATAGTTGAATTTAATGATTAAATATGCTCCTATGATTAATTGAGGAAATTAAATTAAAGTTGATTATTTGAATAATTGAGAATTAATATTGATTTTGTCCTAAGTTTATTTTGATGAAATTTATTTAAAATCAAATAATTAATTATTTAGATTTAATTGAGTTATTTTATTGAGTATCAGATTTTATTATGTTTGTGAGTATTATTAAATAATTAAATATTTAATTGCATGCTTTATGATGCATTAAGTATTTTATTTATTTAATATGTATTTTAAATTATTAACATGTGCATAATTGAAAGTGATTTGTTTGGAAAAAGTGACAACTTGTCTTTAGGAGACTAAGTTGAGTTGTGTACAATTATATTTATTTTTAATTATTAATTGGTATTTTCTCTCAACAAAAGTGGGAGAGTTTGATTAGGAGTTCTGTGTGAGTCATTTCTGATTTGGAGTTGAACTGTGAGTTAGCTTTTGAGTTGTCTTTTGAGATTGCATTAATTTGGGAATTGAATTCTTATTAGGAAATTATTGCATTCATTTGAGAGGAGATAGGTTTTAGGAGAGGATTTTTGGGAAGAGCTTGTGTGCTTGGTATTTTTGAAATTTGTGGATTGTTGTGGCTGCATGTTGGTTTGAATTTCTCTATGCTTTTGGATCGGGCAACTGTTTGCAACATAGTTTTTATATCTGCAGGTTGGGCTTGATTTTGGAGAGAGTTCCATTCTCAGATGTACAAGGATTTTCATTTTTCAGTATCTGGCATTAGATCTAAGGTAGGCATTGAATTTTGGCATGTTATCTTTGTTCTTACATTCATTGTCTTTCTATGTTTTTAATAGATCTAGGTATTCAGAAACCCTAGTGTAGTTGATTTTTGTATTTTATTATTACTTGGCATCATACCGTTATGCTGGCCAAATTTCATCAATTAATTGTTCATGGTTTGCCTATAAATCGATAAATCAATCATATTGTATAGTTTAACTATAGTATTGGGAGAAAAATTAATCCCCTATTAACAGAAATCAATTTAGGACAAAAAAACCCAATCTTGGAACAAAAATATTCAATCCTGGTTAAAAGATATATATTCTGTAAAAAAAATATACTGTGCAAAATTTACATGGTTATAGTAAATTGGTTGTTTTGAGTAAGGAAAAATTGCATTATTAAATAGAAATCATGCTTGTAAATAATAGAGGAGAAAACAAATTGAGGAAAAAGACAAATTTACCTGTTCATTGGGCAAAGTGTTGTGTTTATCCTTTTCTGAAAAAATATTCCCAGTACCTTTTATTTCCATTTTCCTTAATTATTTGTTCAAACTAAAATTATATTCTCAAAAAATATTCTTATCACATTGTCGTTAAAATAAAAATAGAAACATTTTTTAAAAATATATATTAATAAATGAAATGGCATGACTATGGCTTTGTTTTGTTAAGGTAAATTTAAAAAAAAAATTAAGATTGATAAAGGGGGGGACCACCTTACCCTACTGCTTGCTGCTAGCGCAAGGTACACTATGTAAGGCAGGTACTCTACGCAAGGCAATGTACTCTACTGTGCGTAGGGTACCCTACCCGTGTAGGCCTGCTAAGCGTAGCACTTGGGGACGTGGGCTTTTGGGGGGGCGCGTGGGACCCGCTCCCCACCCACTTGCTTTTTAAAAAAAAATAAAATTATTTTTTGTTATGAGTTAGTTAATTCTTTTAACTAGTTTGTTTAGATGTAAGTTTTAATATTTAATTTTATTAAATTAGTTTAATAAATTTTTTGTTGTTGTTTTAGTTATTAAATTTTGTTAATTTGCTAATTAACTTAATTTAATTAGTTTATTTATTATTCAAATATCTTTTAAACGATATGAATTTTACTATTAAGTTTATCTGATCGAGATGATAGGTTTTTTTGCACAATTGATTTATGGAAACCTTATCAATGTTTAATTTTGGCATATATATATATATATATATATATATATATATATATATCTGTGTGTGTGTGTGTGTGTACATATATATATATATATATATATATATATATATATATATATATATATATATATACATATATATATATATATACATATACATATACATATACATATACATATACATATACATATACATATATCTATATCTATATCTATATATATATATATACATATACATATACGTATATGTATATGTATATACATATACATATAGATATATGTATATGTATATATATATACATATATACACACACACACACACACACACACACACACATATATGTAGATATATATATGTATATATATATATGTATGTGTATGTGTATATATATATGTATATATATATATATATATATATATATATATATATATATATATATATATATATATATATATATATATATATATATATATATATATATATATATATATATATATATATATATATATATATATATAGATATATATATGTATATATATGTATGAATATATAGATCTATATATATATGTATATACATATATATATATATATATATATATATATATATGTATATATATATGTATGTATACATATATACATATATACATATATGTATATATGTATATATATATACATACATATATATATATATATATATATATATATATGTATATATACATACATACATATATATATACATATATATATATATATATATATATATATATATATATATATATATATATATATATATATATATGTACGTATATATATATACATATATATATATATATATGTATATATATGTATATATGTATATATATATACATATATATATATATGTATATATGTACACACACACACACACACACATATATACATATACATATATATATATATATAGTGTATATATTTAAATTGAATGTACTTGTATATTAATATAGGAAATTTGTTAATGATTAAAGTGTAATTATATCTATTAGATTTTCATTTTGTAGAATGAGATTACTTAATTGGTTAAATAGTTTCTATATATGAGATTAAGCTTAAGTAGTGTATATTAAATTTATCATTAGCTTTTGTTCAACTATGGCATAGACGTTTCTCTTACATTGGATTCTCGATTGATCAATTATTGGAGATTGATGTGCATATACTGAAATCTTCTAATGAATTCTTAGAACGTATATAGGGAATATTCTTTAGTTGAAACTTGTTGTAATATTTTATTAGCAGACTTATGTAATTCTATACTTAGATTCATCTATGTTCAATATGGATCTTTAAATGCTTATGGATTAGTTTTCAGTTTTTTATGATGCATTGTATCTTCTTTGTGCCTGAAATGTTTTCTCTTGCTTAATGTGTTTTGGGGCATTAGAAGACCTAAGGAAAGACAGAGGCTGAGGTTTGTGTCAGTTGTTCTTGTTCTCAGTATTATGTTTAGATGTATGTGTGAGATTTGATTATACCTTGTCTTGACCATATAGACTCATGATATTTTGTATTATGCTTTTGGTACTTTTGTGATCATTTCTAGTTCTTTTGTGTGAGACTGGATTTAGGATTACCTGGTTGTGTACCTGTGTAGATCTAGGAAAGATCTGTGAGCCTAGGGTAGTTTACTTAGATATGTAGTAGGAGGTGGCTTGCAATAAGCGTGTAGGCCCACAAGTGGCTATCAAGATCACTTATTGTTAAGTATCTTAATCAAGTGATAACTAAATATAACATTGATAGATTTAAAAATGAACCCAATAAGATATTGTTTCCTTGCCCTGGCTTAGTGCTAGTACAGACTAAGGTGGGAATGGAGAAGATGACTAGCCCCCTTTTAAGGGATGAGTTGGCATAGTTGATGATTTCGTCTGTACAAGAAGTCAATGATACCGTGTAAGGTCACTTGGGTGCCGGGATCCAACAAGATTACCAGGGTGATACTCAAGGGTTAGATGTACATGATGACACTTTACTATGCATAGTCTAGTTATCCTACATGTGTCAGTTGCCTCTGGAATAGTGAGTCTTTCATGGCATTATTACTTTTTCACCTTGAGTTAGAGAGATTTCAGGATCCCTTCCTTAGCTTGATCTATTTGATGTTTGTTATCCAATTGGGATATGTTGTTATCTCCTCAGCACGGTGGGAGTGGACCATTTAGGTTCAGGAGGTCTAGTGGTAGTGATTCTATTACCATTTGAGATTCTGACATTCGTGTACCAATGCTGGATGATCCCTGTAGTAGTTGTTCCTTCTTGATCTTCATTGCTAGAGTTGTACTCTTCTTTTTCTTCCTCTTCTTTGTGTTTCATTGTATTAGTGTTTCAGAGATATCATGTTGTACTCTTCTCAGTTATTTTATTACATACCCTACGACATGTGCAGTGGATATAGATTTATGGATAGCTTATGGTACGAGATGTATTTATGTTATCTTCTAGGTGATGTTGTGATGAAGGGTGCTCCCCTTAATACCACAAACACATAACAGAAATAGAGAAACAACAACAATATGCAAGAACAGAAAATTGGCTTCTTATTATCTCCACAAATGTGGAATTACAAACTTTCAGAATTACAATATGCAAAGCCACATGGGCATTCCCTTACAATATTCTGTAGGAAAAAGCCTCGAACTATTACCCAGATCTACTACCCAAAACTATTATGAACTGCCTAAGACAATAATACAGCCTTCCTTATATAGGCAATTTTCCACCGCCTGGGAAGGTTCCAGAATTTTAGCCAATAAGGCCGACCAAACTTAGCATTATTTTATTTTACATTTTATTACATCATAGTCGGCTCAAGATAACCTTTGAAACCCGAACATAAATTTTGAAGAAAATTATTTTCTGCCATTTCAGGTGGTCCAACTTCCGAAGACCATAAGTCATCACCAGTTGACCCGATCGGCTATTATAACCCCATTTCAGAAATGCCACGAAGCGCTCTACAGGCTTGATCCGCGCAAGCGCCCGTCACCCAAATTTTCGACCTCATCCGGGGCCTCTAAAGCCTTCAAAACTGAGTTCAAAGTTTCTGTACCCTGCTGCCAAAATCGAAAATCTTCAATATCTTCCAATATACACTGGATCTGGCAATGAAACTTTACTGGCAGACTTATATGACCAAAATGAACCTCCAAGAAAGAAATCAGATCATTCTGAGCACATACGAAAATTACCAAAAATAGTAACTTTCCATAAATAGAAGCTCTGCACAAAATAGCCCTTATTGAATACAAAAATAGAAATATTTTTGGGTGATGCAAGATTTCTCTTACACCCAGGATGCTCCTGCATCATGTTGTTTTTATCTTTCATTTTCTTATGTGAGTTTCGTAATCGTACCTTATCTATATTATTAACTTATGTTAAGTAATCTTTGTCAAGGAACCCTTGAGAGTTGTAACCTATGTTGGTTGTTTATGTTATGTGAGTTATTGGTAATTGCTTCCGCATTGATGTTCATCTTGTATGTTAACTATAAAAAAAAATTATTCTGCAAACTTAGATGCATGTTTAGGTTAAGTTTTGGGTTCCCTAGCGAGGCATTACATGTACAAGAATTCAACTACCATTGGAGTGGTTGAAGATAGAAATGTGTTTGCAATGAATATATGGAAGTTAGTGCATATATACGAATAAAAAATGGACAATTGACATAAATATTTGAACATGTGTATATAGATAAGGTGGACATAAATTCCTTGCAAAATGTGATATTGGGGATAAGTAATGGTGTGAGAGAATTATCTTAACTAGGCATAATGTTTTCTTATATATTAATATTTATTTGTATTAATCTATTTTCTCTAAGGGCCCGTTTGGACCACGACATATCGGCCGTTATTCCTGAATTGCGTATTCCGAATTTGAAATCCATTATTTGTGGTCATCCTAGCAATTGCGAATTGGAATTTCGACATGCCAATTTTGCCCAAAAAATGAGTATTCAATCTTCCATCAAAAAAGGTGGAAATAGAATTTGAGGCTATAATTCCACCTTTCGAATTCCAATTTTGGAATCTTGTCAGGTTCGTGTGCGGGCATAAATTTTTTTATTTCGAGTCCGCGAGTGGTTTTACCTCCAACTTACGTTTCATTTTGCATTCGACATCGGGCGTGGTGAACATCTCTGCAATGCCTTCATTTCTTCAACGCCTTCCTTGGTCTTTGCAACGCCTTCCTTGGTCTTTGCGACACCTTCCTTGGTCTCTACAAGCAATACGGTAAAAACCCTTTTCTATTTTTTGTCGAACTCTGCAATGGGTTTTTATTTTGAAGAATTTTACAAAGAATTTTATTTTGAAGACCATGCCTATAGAAGCCGCCAATAGTATTCTAGTTTAGTTTTTTTTTCTCCTTAGACATCTCTGTTTGTTTATAAAATGCCTTTAAAAATGGTAGAAGGTTTGATGTTGAATGGTGATTCCTTGCTACAAAAACCCAATAGTATTCTAGTTAGTTTTTTCTCACTTTGCAAACAAATGTGATTCCTCGCTACAAAAACCCTAAACCCTTGTTCAAAATTCTTTCTGCCACCAACAACACTACTTTTGGGTGTAGTCCATTGTGTTTCTATAGGCATGGTCTTCAAAATAAAATGCTACAGGCATGGTCTTCAAATTAAAATTTGAAGACCATGCCTGTAGAAATCTATAGGTGCTTTTCATTAAGGCAGATGGTAAAGAGTGGAATTTTTCTTATGAGAATTTGTGCAAATGGGTAAGATATGCTGCCTGCTGTATAGTTTTTTCTCACTTTGCAAACAAATATGATTCCTCGCTACAAAAACCCTAGACCCTTGTTCAAAATTCTTTCTGCCCCCAACAACACTGGTTCTGGGTGTAGGCCATTGCATTTCTATAGGCATGGTCTTCAAAATAAAATGCTACAGGCATGGTCTTCAAATTAAAATTTGAAGACCATGCCTGTAGAAATCTATAGGTGCTTTTCATCAAGGCAGATGGTAAAGAGTGGAGTTTTTCTTATGAAAATTTGTGCAAATGGGTAAGATATGTTGCCTGCTATAATTTGGTATTTTCCAAGCAATATTTGCAAGTAAGTGGCATCCTATTAATCTATTCAAATTAGTAACTACAGATGCCTTTGTGCAAACAAAGATGTCTAGATGTTGTGTGTGGTAAAGCGTTAGGTCAATTTTGGTCTAGGGTGTTTTGAGGATCTCCATTTTGAACAATCCACTGCATCATAGATCCATTGGAAGAATGATGAGATCCCATGCTAGATCTATGATGCAGTGGATTGTTCAAAATGGAGATCCTCAAAATGGACAATATACTATATACTATATACTAAATCCTTTCAGTTTCTCTAAATAGAAGAGCATTACTATGCTATCACTTTGTCTTCTAAAAGAGCATTCCTGTGCTATCACTTTGTCTTCTAAAAGAGCAACAAGATGTGATGGTCTCTGTGCCATCTCCTCGTGGTATCAAGGAAAGGATAAATTTGCAATTAACAAGATGTACACTTTGAAATAATTGTTAAGTAATGTCTCTGTGTCATTTTAATAATATTATTATTGCCATAGCTGCTTTCTGTTCCCAAATTATATACCACAACATTCAAGGACAAATAGCCTAGCATATCTTACAACATTGCTTCTTTCTTACTAAACTCGATTGGTTGCATGCGCTCTATTTTATCTTTTTCTTTATGTCTGCAATTTCCTGAAGTATGTCTGATCATCCGAATAAAATGTTGATAGATATGTAATACATTTGGTGCACTCATGCCCTATCCCATAATCAAATCTGGCAGATAGCGTGTCCATCTAAAGTTAGCCTTAGAATTTGGTTATGACTTATCCAGAGATAGTGATCTCAACAAAAAATTCATATGAGACATGTAGATCAGGAAGCTAAAAAGAATTTTAACATTTCAATTGTCAACAACAATACCAAGGTTTTATATCTTATAAGGTTAGGTTAGGACAAATTTTAACAAAGTGGTGGTAATGTAGAGCTTCAATTTGACATTGGCCATCAAGTTTTAGTGATAAGTGGGTAGGGTAGTGACAAATGACAATTGTATAATCATGTGGGAAGTTGAAGTGTATACATAACAGGTATATAGCCAGACTGGAAGCAAGATGATTCCTATCAGAAATATAAAAATCAGCTTGTAGTGATGAAAAAAATGAATTGCAGCAATATTTTATATCAAAGTGAAGGATTTGTTTGCTTATTTAAATTTTCTATATATCCTATAGGCCTAATGCTTTGTTAAATGGTGAAACTCATTGCTTAAAGCAAAGTTTGAGGACTCAGACTCAGCTCAGTAGCCCAGATTTGGACTTAGGCTTTTGGCTCAGCAACACAGAATTTTCTCAAGAGTTAAAAACTTCATGAAGACTCAGTGAAAATTTTCTACCAATTCTATTATATCTACTATAGCTTCTTGTCCTTATCTGTCTAAGAATCCTTTATGCCTTGGATTGCTCTTGATTGATGTTCTCAAAACTATTCATTCCCCATGGAATGTTCCCATGTAATGTTTACTGGGAGTTGAAAATCAAAGTATAGATAGGTTATGGGTTACTTCCTTTATTATTCTTAAATCACATAGTCCAACTTGTTAAGAGCACCATCTCTGCAGGTGACAATACTCCATTTCAAATCTAGTTCTCTCACACATGCTCAAACTACTACTCTCTTAAAATTAGATGATCTAGGGCATACACATTACTGTCTAAGTTCAACGATTAAAACCCCAGTCAAATATCAGTTCACATAGTGATGAGTCTGCAGTTCAGAAGTAGTAGCCCCTTGAACCGGTTGTGAATGCTTTATTTACAGGATCTAGCAGTAGCCACTTGAATGTATTAGTGCTTTTCTTCTTGATAATGTCCTCATTTGTTTAAGAAGAAATGCATTCAAATGGTTCAATACCAATAGGCAATACATTCAAGTGACAATTACACATGGGACAGTTAGTGTGAGATGTTCTCATTTGTGACAAGGACAGTCACAAATGAGGACATATCACAGTGACTGTCCCTTGTGTAATTGCCACTTGAATGTATTGCTATTGAATCACAGTAATGCTTTTCTTCTTGAACAAAAGAGGAAAGTCACTCTAAAGATAACATGATAATGTACAGTCACTGTAAGGACAGTCACAAATGAGGACATCTCACAGTGACTGCCCCTCATGTAATTGCCACTTGAATGTATTGCTATTGAACCACATTTATGCTTTTCTTCTTCAACAAATGAGGACAGTCAATCTAAAGACAACATGATAATGTACACTCACTGCAAGTGTACATTATCATGTTGTCTTTACAGTGACTGTCCTCATTCAAGTGGCAATTACACAAGGGACAGTCATTGTGAGATGTCCTCATTTGTGACAAGGACAGTCACACATGAGAACATCTCACAGTGACTATCCCTTGTGTGATTGCCACTTGAATGTATTGCTATTCAACCACATTAATGCTTTTCTTCTTCAACAAATGAGGAAAATCACTCTAAAGGCAACATGATAATGTACAGTCACTGTAAGGATAGTCACAAATGAGGACATCTCACAGTGACTGTCCCTTGTGTAATTGCCACTTGAATGTATTGCTATTCAACCACATTAATGCTTTTCTTCATCAACAAATGAGGACAGCCACTCTAAAGACAACATGATAATGTACACTCACTGCAAGTGTACATTATCATGTTGTCTTTACAGTGACTGTCCTCGTTCAAGTGGAAATTACACAAGGGACAGTTACTGTGAGAACTTCTCATTTTGTGAAATTACACAAGGTACTTTCTTGTCAACATATGTTGTATACTGAACTTGCAACTCTATTCTCTGATTATGCATTATAGTTGGGTGTTTTCTTATGTTGTTTCATGATTATTTTGTTGGTATTTTTAGGTAATTCAATGGATCTCATTGATGATATTGATGATGATGATGATATTGAAATGGAAGGAGAGATTATGAGGAGGAGAAGAGTCCTACCTGTTGTTGTAGTTGCTCTTGCCACCCTTGTCGCGGCCATAGGGGAGTGTATAAAAGAAGGTAGTTGAAATATGTGTAAGTGCACGAGAAATGCAATTCCTTTTTATAAGCATGTTATCAACTCTAATGAGATGGATTGCCATGACCAAATACGCATGAATAGACAATCCTTCTTTAAACTAGCCAATATTTTAAGGCAAAAAGGAAGCATCAAAGATACAAAATTCCTCATGTTAGAAGAACAATTAGTCATGTTCCTCCATACTCTTGGCCACAATATGAGGAATCATAAGATTTCCCATAACTTTGGGCACTCTGGAGAGACGGTAAGCCGATACTTCCACAAGGTCTTGAGGGCTATGTTGGTGCTCCATTCGGATTATTTTATACCCCCTAGTCCAAACACTCCTCGGGAAATTAGTGGGAAGGCCCGTTTTGATCCATACTTCAAGGTATATCTCCCAGTGGTTTAATTTTGTTTAGAGTTGTAATCTTATTATTGCATGTTCATTAGACCTATGATTTATCTGACTACAGGACTGTGTGGGAGCAATGGATGGATCCCATATACTAGTCATTGTCGATATCAACCTACAAGCTAAATATCGCAATAGAAAAGGCAACTTGTCACAAAATGTTATGGGACTGTGTTCATTTGATTATAAGTTTCAATACATCCTTGCTGGTTGGGAAGGGTCTGCTGTAGATAGCCATGTTCTAGCTTCGGCTCTATCTAGAGCCGATCCATTGGTAGTTCCCCCAGGTTTGTAAAATATGATTATATTATTGAAGCATACGAAAAATAAGACAACATTATGACAATGACATTTTGTTTTGTTTAGGTAAATATTATTTGGTCGATGCTGGATATCCAAACGTACCAGGATTTCTCGTGCCTTATCGGTGCACATGCTACCACCTAAAGGAGTTTTCAAGAGAAAACCCAATAAACACCCCACAAGAGTTGTTTAATCATCGACACTCCTCGCTTAGGAATGTAATAGAGCGTACATTTGGGATTTTGAAGCAGCGTTTTCCTATATTGAAGCATGCGACATCTTATCAAATCAAGACACAAACACATATTGTTTTGGCATGTTGCATACTTCACAACTTCATTACGATAGCAGACGGCCTTCCATCTGAGGTAGAATTTGAAGAGGAAGATGGTCGTGATGGGATAGATGTACCAGTGCTTGAGACATATGGGTTGAGCCAGCATGAAAGAGATGATTGGGCCAATTTTTGAGATGAAATAGCAAGAAGGATGTGGGAAGACTATGGATCCTGATCTTAGTCGGTTGAATAACTATTATGGTAGTGTTTAAACTAATGTCAGATTTCATAAATTTCAAAAACTGATACTATACATTAATAAAAGTTGTTATGCCATATTTAGTATTGTCATGTTATATTCAATGTTGCTATATTTTATATTTAATGTTGCTATATTTTATATTTAATGTTGTCATGTTATATTTAATATTGTCATGTTATGTTTAATGCTGCTATATTTAATGTTGTCATGTTATATTTAATATTGTTATGTTATGTTTAATGCTACTATATTTAATGTTCTCATGTTATATTTAATATTGTCATGTTATGTTTAATGTTTCTATATTTAATGTTTACATAAGGTATGTTTAGGGATGTCCCAAATGAGGACAGTCATTGTGAGATGTCCTCATTTGTGACTGTCCTTACAGTGAGTGTACATTATCATGTTGTCTTTAGAGTGACTGTCCTAAGAAGTTCCCAGGTTTAACAAGTTCTAAGAATATACCAACAGTTCTAAGAAGTTCCCTAGCACATAGTAGCATCTACAGAGAAGAATATACCAGGAGTAACAACTATAGAGGAGACCATTTGAAACTGTCCCTTCTTCAACAAATGAGGGCTATCACTCTAAAGACAACATGATAATGTACACTCATTGTAAGTGTACATTATCATGTTGTCTTTACAGTGACTGTCCTCATTCAAGTGGCAATTACACAAGGGACAGTCACTATGAGATGTCCTCATTTGTGACAAGGACAGTCACACATGAGGACAATCACTATAAAGACAACATGATAATGTACACTCACTGTAAGATGTCCTCATTTGTGACTGTCCTTACAGTGAGTATACATTATCATGTTGTCTTTAGAGTGACTGTCCTCATTTGTGACTGTCCTTACAGTGAGTGTACATTATCATGTTGTCTTTAGAGTGACTATCCTCATTTGTGACTGTCCTTACAGTGAGTGTACATTATCATGTTGTCTATGCATCAGGTAGGTCTATGGATGGTGATGTTCAAGTTGTCCAGGCAACTTCTTCTTTCAAGAAGGTGTTCTGGACAAAAGAAATGGAACACAAGTTGCTAGACTTGCTACAGGAGCAAGTGCAGCTTGGAAAGAAAGCCGAAGGGGGTTTCAAGAAAGAGGCTTGGACAGCCATAGAAAGGAGTTCAATAATGAGATGAAAATGAACCTATCGAAGGAAAACTTCAAGAACAAGCTGAAAACTTGGAAACAAGGGTATAGACTTATGAAAGACTTAAGGAATACAAGCGGTTTAGCCTGGAACGATACCACCCAAAATATCGATGTTGATGATAGTGTTTGGGAGGAGTTGTTGAAGGTAAAATGGTCTTGAAATCTCTTTTTAAGTTGAATATATCTTTTTAAGTAATGAAGGACCAATAATGAATTGAATTGTTATGCCATGATATAGAGAAAGGAATTTAAAAATGCCAAAATGTATAAGCGGCAGCCATTTCAGTACTACAATGAATTATCCTCTATTGTTGGGAATGACATAGCTGAGGGCACTGCAGCTGTAATAGCTCAAGAGATGGAGGAGGATTTCATTGATGATGATGTTTTCAGTTATCATGGTATGGATAATGCCTATTTTGAGACTGCTGCTGATTTGGCTAATGATGGTAACGAATCTGTTGATACACCTATATCGAACCAATCTACTACAAGCGGCAATGATAACCCTTCAACATCGTCAAGGAGGCCAAAGAGGAGGAGGGGAACATTGGTAGGTTCCTTGGATTCAATTTGTGAAACAATCAAAGATATGTCTGTAGGCATTACAACAGGCCTTGCACAGCCTCTGAGAGTGGACAAAGCATCTAGTTTGAGAAGTGAGGCAACAGAGTTGTATAAAGCACTTAAAGCAATCCCTAGCCTTCGTGACTCTACTATAATTGAAGCACATGAAAATTTAATCCATGATCCACAATTAGTTGCACTGTTCTTGACAATGGATGAAGGGGAGAGAATCTAGTATATGATATTGAAGTTTGGACTTTAGTTGACCGATGTTTATTAGGTCTTCTATTTAAAATCAAAACTAATGTTTAAAATCAAAACTAACTAATGTTTGTTAAGAGTTTGTTAAATTAGCCATGTTGCTAAAAAGTTTGTGAAATCTTCCATTTATAATCTCATTTGTGAAATGTTGCTTTTTGATACCAGTTTTCTGCTATGGATTAATTTGTATTCTCTACATTATCTTTGGATTAATTTTTATTCTCTGCATTGTCTTTGTATTTTCTGCTGTGGATTAATTTGTATTCTCTGCATTGTCTTTGCTAGGTGTATTGTCATTTTTAGAACTATTGGTGTTCTAGTATATCTTTGGGTTGTTTGTTCTGGTCTCCTCTATAGTTGTTACACCTGGTAGGGAACTTCTTAGAACTGTTGGTTCAAGAAAAGCATAAGTGTGGTTGAATAACAATACATTCAAGTGGCAATTACACAAGGGACAGTCACTGTGAGATCTCCTCATGTGTGACTGTCCTTGTCACAAATGAGGACATCTCACATTGACTGTCCCTTGTGTAATTGCTACTTGAATGAGGATAGTCATTGTAAAGACAACATGATAATGTACACTTACAATGAGTGTACATTATCATGTTGTCTTTAGAGTGACTGCCCTCATTTGTTGAAGAAGGGATAGTTTCAAATCGTCTCCTCTATCATTGTTACACCTGGTATATTCTTCTTTGTAGATGCTATTGTGTGCTAGGGAACTTCTTAGAACTGATGGTATATTCTTAGAACTTGTTAGACCTGGTATATTCTTCTCTATAGATGCTACTGTGTGTCATGGTCCAAATGGGCCCATAAATGTGGTTGAATAGCAATACATTCAAGTGGTAATTACACAAGGGACAGTCACTGTGAGATGTCCTCATGTGTGACTATCCTTGTCACAAATGAGGACATCTCATAGTGACTGTCCCTTGTGTAATTGCCACTTGAATGAGGACATTCACTGTAAAGACAACATGATAATGTACACTTACAATGAGTGTACATTATCATGTTGTCTTTAGAGTGACTGCCCTCATGTTGTATATTCTTCTTTGTAGATGCTACTATGTGCTAGGGAACTTCTTAGAACTATTGGTATATTCTTAGAACTTGTTACACCTGGTATATTCTTAGAACTTGTTACAGGCCATAAAAAAAAAACTATAGGTTCCACCACTTTAATCCTAGATTTTACCCAAACAAACAAAATTAAAACAATGCCATTAAAGAGAAAGAAAAAACTTGCAAGTAGAATAGGTACAGTTTCCATCAGCTAAACAGCCACAATGAGTAGAAACGCATGCAGAACGTGCTTCCATTTTGCTTTCCTTCCTTCACTGAATTTTCCTTTTTCTTTCAAAGCTGTATATGGCTTAATATTAACCACAGTGCATATGGGAATCTGAATATGTGTATATATAGATGTGCTAAATGGAGTGGAGAGAGATTTCTTTGAGGTGGAATGTTGCATGTCTAGATTTTCCCATGCTGAAACGTGGCAACACCTCCATTTGACACCCATGTGTCAAATGCTACATGCTAGAATGTCTACTTCATGTGTGTGGATTATAAGCATGTGCTGTCAGAGTGTCTAAATATTGAGTGTCCTATTGCTATTGCTATTGCTTAATTTTGGGATTGTTGATATAGGTGCATTATTGAAATCGGTTTGATGGCTCTGATCAATGTGCCAAATTGTCGATGTGGTGGTGGGCAGTGCCAGTTGAAGATTTCACGGTCAGTGGATAACCCTGGATGACAATATTGGTGTTGTCCAAATAAAAAAAAAGTTGCTAATGTGTATATATTTAATATTTGTAATGTAAATACTATTTATTATATTTAATGTTTGTAATGTAAATAGTATTCAATACTAATGTAGATTGGGCATCACAGGGCTATCATGATTGTGGGTACTTTAGATGGGTCGATGACAACCCATCTACATCCATTTGCCCATCTCCAGTCATCCACGATCCAGACATCCGCCCATCTCCACTCATCCACAATCCAGGATTTGAGTGCAATAGTTGTCAAGCTAGGACAAATGAAATTAAATTTTTATGATGCTTTTTCTGTATTGTAATTGCATATCTTTTGTGCGACCATATGCGTAGATGAGCTCAAGAAGTAGTCAGTTTTGTATTTTGATATTGTAATATGCGGAGATGAGTTCAAGAACTAGTTAATTTTGTATTTTGATATTGTAATATACGGATATGAGCTCGGGAATTATTTAGTTTTGTATTTTGATATTATAACTAAATATTATACTATGGATATGGCGTAACTCCTCTTCGCCCCAAGTGCGCATATATATGGTCCACATAGTTTTTTTCACAATAATTTTTCATGTTTATGGCTTAGGAGAGCCCCAATCTGGGATTAGTCACATGATTTAACGTTGTTTTTGTGGTTATTGCTTTGTAGAATTCTAACCCAAGTTTGTAGATGAATTTTGAGGTTAACATAGATATATCATGTATAAACTCATTTAATTGGTCATGTTTTTATCTTGACAAGCGTGAATCATTCAGGTAAGAATCAAAGGGGGTCATAGAGGGTAATAATAATTAATAAGATTTTTTTTTAAAACTCATACAAAAGTTAGCAATTGAATGTACTTCATTGGTGTACTAACAAAAGCACAAAGTAGTTGTATGTTCTATGTATGTAGTGTCTACAGACAAAAATAAGAGTTCGGGCATGACAGAGCATCAAAGACTCATCAGACTAAATTATAACATTGTATTTGCATTATGTAAAATGAGGAATGCCTCATTCAAGTTGTAACACTATATCTGCATTATGTAAAATGAGGGAATGCCTCATTCAAGTTGTAACACTGTATCTGCATTATGTAAAATGAGGAATGCCTCATTCAAGTTGTAATTTTATATCACCTTATGACTTTGTGGGGCTAGAGCAGAGGTTTTCTCCACCCGACTCTTTCCTACTGGTGCTCCTATTGAGCTGGGTTAACATTTTGTAAAAAATAAATAATAAAATAAATGACTTGTTTATAAATTTGTGTATTTTGGGTCTACAAATTTTACAAATTTAATAAATTTTAAAAAATTTTATAAATTTTATATTTTATTTGTGTATTTTGGGTATACAAATTTTATAAATTTTATATTTTATTTTGGGTCTATAAATTTTATAAAAAAGTTATACAAAATGTTACAATTTTTATAAACTTATAAACATAATTTTATTTCAAAATATTATAAATATTCAAAATCGCATACAAATAAAATAAAATAAAATAAGTATTCAAAAACAAAATAAAATATTATAATAATTTTATTTTGGGTCTATAAATTTTATGAAAAAGTTATACGAAATGTTACAATTTTTATAAACTTGTAAACATAATTTTATTTCAAAATATTATAAATATTCAAAATCGCATACAAATTAAATAAAATAAAATAAGTATTCAAAAATAAAATAAAATATTATAATAATATTTTATTGCAAAAATAAAATAAACATTCAAAAACACTAAAAAAATATGAAAAACATCATAACATTTGAAAAAATCACAAATTGTTTACAAATAAATTAATAAAACAAATTCTCATTCAGTCAATATTCCGATTCCAAAATGCGCAGCCAAACACGAAAAACAGATCTTCTGTCGAACACATATTCCGGATATCATTTTGAAGATATGGATATTCCAGATTTGCAACATATTCCAAAATTGACCATATCCGACATTCCGTATGCCATGATCCAAACGGACCCTAAATGTAAACAAAAAACCTAAATAAAAATTATCACGGAAATGTAAATTTTATCATTACATTTTCCCCTATTCTGAAGTCAAGTGTCACATCTCATTTATTTAACCTACCTTAGCTATTACACAATTTTATTAATTCGTTAAATGAAAACAATTAGGTAAAAAATTTGATTAAAATAGATTTTTAAGCCGATAAGCTTTTTATGTGGACGTCGCCCAGATGGAATTGTCTGATACGGAAAACAAATTCCGATGGGTAAAACAAATTCCGATCAGTTTTCTGTCAGTTAGCAAGCAGCGGAGGCTTAACAAGCCACTCTCCCTCATTTAACGCCAATGTGAAGAGTGAGGGAGTAAATTCTTAGCCGTGCATGTAACTATTAAACCAGACTTTTGTGGAGACACTCAAGAGTTGTGGGAGAATGGAGATCACATTGTCAATTCCAGAGTGGCAAATGGAGGACATGCCCGGCTCGAGGGTGATGAACGACATGCTCATTCAATTGCGTGTAGGGGAAGAAAAAATCCCGTGACAGACGATATGGGAATCGGGTAGAAGAGATCAATAAATAGATCTGAGAAATCTCCAGGTGTTTGCCAGACCAGAAAAAATGTTGGGACTTGCAAGATTGCCTAACTTCCAGAAAATGCTCGCAACTGGAACTGGTGAACACAATCTTTCCAGTTCGCCAAAATGATGTTTTTGAAGGCATTTGCTTCATACAAAGCAGAGATGATTTCAACACCAGTGGATTGCAATGGCTCGCAAGGCCAGTTTCTGACAAACAATTTCTCTCTCTGGTAGTTCCCCAAATTGAAGGATAAATTTCTATAATCTCTGTATTGCCCTATTCAGGCCAAGTGCTGGCTCTGCTGCGCAATTCTGAGAACCAGCAAACCCTTTCAACATATTCGCCTGATTTCAATGACATGACGAGGGGAGAATTTTCGGAGGCCGAGAGGCTCGATCTGCGGACCAACCAGTGGGAAAAGATCCCTGCAATGACTCGCCCCCATTCTTTTGGCAAGGGTTTTGTAATGGACGGTTGCCTTTTTTGTCATAAATTTGGGCAACATTCGTTATCCCCTGCGTC
Source organism: Chamaecyparis obtusa (assembly GCA_027943335.1). Taxonomy (NCBI): domain Eukaryota; kingdom Viridiplantae; phylum Streptophyta; class Pinopsida; order Cupressales; family Cupressaceae; genus Chamaecyparis; species Chamaecyparis obtusa. The sequence continues at coordinate 117,072 of BSBK01003533.1, read as the reverse complement.
GCGCTGCAGAGAGGTTCGATCCTGCGACCAAGGTCTGGACTTTTATTCCTGAGTTTCCGCTGTGAGATTTTAAGGATTACAGGGTTGTTGTGTTGAAAAATGAGCTTTACATGTTAAAATGGTCCAAGGCGGAACCCTCTGGAGGGCTTCTGAGGTACGAGAAATCTATGTGAATTTTATTATCCATGTAGCTTTTCGCGTCAGGATATGAGAGACTGCTCTGGAAACTTGAAGACAAAGAGTTGATGAATTGAAATGATTTATTCGACTCTTAATTTGTTTTCTGTATTGCCATTGCATCATAATTCCATACCAGGCAATAAATTATTTTTGTCGATAAGTTCTGCCACTAAATATGCCTTTCAATGACATCACCATTCCCATCACTAAACCCATTTTCATGGGTTACATTGGTCGACTCATTCCCAAAGCTTCACTCGTTTCTCTTTTGTATGTATAGAAGGAAGAGGTGAACAAAAGAAAATGTACTTCAGAGAATGAGCAACACCCAAGAAGGCAAAATAGTAATCAAATTGTGATGCATTCACGTTGTTAAATACCCAGCTTTTGTGCCCATGGCGTCCTGTAAGGTCACTAACAAGACTTAAAACAACACTGTTGATGAATGCCCCGAAAGCTGTTATGACAAATACGATGCAGTTCCCAAACTTCGCATATTCTTCGTGGTTTGATCATAAAAAAATTCAATTCTCGCCGCTTCTAGAAAGGCTTCTACGATTTCCATAATTAAGTATTGGGGAGTGAGACTAAAGACGGTATGATGCACAATAGCACTACTGTTATCTGCAAGCCCATAACTTGCAAAAACATTTACCCCATTTCTCCATGCTTCTGCTTAACTTTAATTTCTGCTTAAATTTAAGCAGCCAAAGTGTTCCCATGCATATTTTATATGGCAAGGAAAGGATAAAATAGAATCTTCTTTTATTTTGGTGGAGCAGCAACTGCTTAAAAAATGAAGATCAGCAGCAACTGCTTATTGGGAAAATAACACATGGCTCCAAAAATTGCTTTCCCTTCTTTTATTTGTCTCCTATATTTTCTCTAAATAATTTTTTATTAATGATTTTGTTTTAAATGAGTATAATCACGGGGCCATCAACTCCACAATTTGCTGCTGAAAAAAATAAGCAGTAGCTGCTACCCAAAATAAGCTTAGCAGCTGCATGAGGACCTGCCCTTAGCCTCTTCATTTGTGTTAGCATATCTGCTACCATGCCAATGCTATAAAGTATCAAACCGATCCCCATTCTCTGTAATATAGTTATGCCTTGTGGGTATTCCTATGAATCTTCGGAACATATAGACTAGGACGCGATCATAGTTTAAGAGTGATATAAGAAAAGATATTTGAAGAAAACCTACAATAGTAGCTGCTGGAGGGAGGGAGGAGATTGGATCTTGTAATTTCATGTCTAATAGAGACTCTTGTCAACTAAGCGAGGATTCTATTATCAGAATTCATCTTGAAGACTTGTTAAAAGTCAAATGAAATTATTGCAGTTAGCTATTATTTTTTTATCAATTCACTAGAGACAAGACAGTTCACTATTAGTTTTTTTATTATGTTTTGTTTTATTTCTTTTTACATGCATGAAATTTATTTTTGAAATACTTTTGAATTTTCAAAATGTTAAATTATTGTCAATATTTATTTAATAAAATTAATACTTATATATAATTATTTAATGATTAAAATAAACATTAATGGCGTGGAGCTTCACACATTTGTTCATGCCTGCAAAATTGGTGTTGTAGGTGAGAATCCTCTCTGGTGAACTTTTTCGATCCTCTGTCTGTGATTATTAGTATGGGTGCCATAGATTGTGCATTGCTTAAGCTCCAGATCACTGTTTTTCTTTTCTTTTTGTCTATGTTGTTTAGTTTAAGATTACATTTTTCTTCTGAATATTTGAAGCTCAATGTGTGAGAAGGAAAATTAATGCATGTCTGGATATGAAAAGAATAACAACAATGCTGCATGGTAGTTTCGGTCTGGTTTACCACTATAATTATTTAGTATTAAAGATAAAAATTTCGTTGCACCATAGGAAAAGTCAATATATAGTGTACCATATATGTATCTGGCCAGGAAATTTTCTCTGTGCTTAATATTTGGGATTTTTGGGTACCTAAATACATTTAGTATAGACATTTCTTTTCATTTTTGAGCATAGGAAGGATGGTGTGAGTAGGGTGCAAGAATTTCCAATAATTGCACATACCGACTGTCAGATAGTCATGCAATGCAACACATACACAGTGAATAGTGCAGAATGATAGCCCATTTATTTGGGGAGACGGGATTCAGCTCAATGGTAGCCCAAGTTTTTTTTGTTTAAATAATGAGTTGGCAGATTGGTTTGTATAAATATTATATTAATAAAATAATATTGAAATGTTATATATAGATTTTGTTAAAAAATACTAATTTTCTTAAAAATATAATGTTACATATAATATATTTAAATAAAAGTTCAAGATAAGTTTTTAATTTATATAAAATATTGTAAATAATTAAATATATTAATTTAAATAATATCAAATTTTTAATTATTATTAATATTTAATATAAATTATTATTATTTTAAAAGATCTGTTTAAAATATTGATAAGTTTTTAAAAATGCAACTTCAATGATATTTTGCATTGAAAATGAAACTTTAGAATCTACAATATGAAGAAGTTAGTTTTGTTTATTGGTCATTAAAAATAATTAAGTTGAGATTACTATGATTAAAAAAAATATATATAATATTTTATATATTTATAATAAAAAAATATAATTTGAAATATTATAAATATAAAGTTAATATATAATTAAACCAAAGATAATTATTTCATGCTACAAAATATTGTCTTTAAAATGCATACATTCATTTCCATATTTTTTTCACTTTTAAGATTACTTCACTTATATAATTAAAATCAAACAACAATTATTTTCATTTATATCTAATTTTCTCCTTGAATATATTACACAAGATATATCTCACTATCGGTGTAATCATTGCACCTCCTTTAAGTGCAAGTGCTAGTTTTAAGTATTACTAAAAATTATTATGATGACAACTAATTTTGCAAATGCGATAACAGTTATTGAGATTCTCTTAGTATTAGATAGAGAGAGAGAATCATCAAAGAAAATACTCTAGCTAGTGGAGGTAACTTGAGTTCATCGGAAAAAAATAAGTGCGATGGGGCAGAGTAGTGTGGGCGGGAAGAGCAGTGCAGGCAGGGTTAGCAAAGAGGGAGGGAAGATCAACATGAGAGGGAGGATCTGCTTGAAGGGAGGGGGTGTTTGCAGGCGTGGGAGCTACAAAAGATGAAGCGGTTGAGGGAGAAAAAGATAGTGAAGGTGAGGGTTTTGTAGAGTTTGGTTCTTGCGAGGGAGTTGTGTTCACTGTTTGCGCCAAGGCATTTGGTTTTTGGGTTAGTTCCTACTTTGTTGGCATTTGGGTTTGGATACAACAAGCGGCTATGCTGGATGGTTCTGATTTTGTGCTCTTGATTGTGGGGAGAGCAATTTGTGCCTACGCGAGTCCTTCTAACTTTTCTTATTTGTTCTTGTTGCCTTGTTCATGGTAGAGGGTGTAGTCCGAGTGTGGAAGAGATGCCCTGGTGCAGAAGGTGTGTTAAAATTAGATGGTGGCCCACCCATTTTGTAGTTTCTGAATGGCTAGATCCTTTTTTGGGAAGGTTGTGTCTCTTCCTTGTTCATTGTGTTAGTTTTGGCTAGTTTTGTTTAACCCCTATTTTCGGAAGCTTTTTCTTGCAGGGATGGTTCCCCCTTTGTCCTTTTTCCTCTGTGCTATACCCCTATGGAGGTGGGGTATACCCCTATTGAGGAGGGTATTTTTCGTGTGGCTTCTTGGTGGTAGAGTCTTTCTTTGCCCGAGTTCCCTTCTCCCTTGCTTCCTATTGAGGTGGAAGATTCTATTGAGGTGGAAGCTTAGCTTATTGAGGTGCTCTATGACTGTTGGAAGGAGGCTGTTGGCGATAAGTCTATTTTAGGAATATATATTTTTAGAGCCTCTTATTTAGAATATGAAATTAAAATTCCTTGGACACTCTAAGGATTTTGAAATAATTCAATATCCCACAAAAAATTATCATTTCAATACTATAATTAATGTTTCATGTCCAAATGATTAAAAATAACAACTAAGAGTGATGATTGAATTGTATTCTATGTCGTGTCACCCATCCAGACTCAATTGTGTCACTTTCTCACCCCCTATTTATAATCTTGACCATGTGGCCTAGATGACATAGGACACATGTGGGATGTGGAGATTTTCACGCAACATGCACTCATCTATGAGTTTGCAGACATGCAGATTGTCATTGGAGCATTACAAACTATCACTATGCCATGTAGTTATAATGCTTGAATTCACCACCCATAAATGCCCTGATTTGAATTTCTATGTTATAATCCCACTTTTAATTTTCATTTGGCTCTCTTCGCACATTGAACAATCTTATTGGTTCTCTACATTGTCTTTGAGTTTTCTTAGTTCATATTTTGGATAGGTATCTCATATTTGGAGGCTCTCATTTTTATCAAACACTTGGATATCATCAACTATTTTTCCCTTCATCTAGTGGAGCTTGGCATCGATGTGGTGAAAGGGATTTTTAGATACTATTCCCTATTGTATTTTTGATATCATGTTGTGTTCTTCATTTATTCTTATTTGTATTATGTTTATTTCTTTCTCTATACAGTTATCTATCACCAGTTTTATTATGTCTAACTGGTTATTATGGAAGTAAAAAATCCAAAGCAAGGATTTGAATAAGGCAAGTCTATAAAAAACCACCCTCTCAACATTTTCTTCTCTTTCATGTGTGCAATTGTTAAGGATGTGTGTGTGAAATATCAATTTCATCAACTATCAAATCTAGTGTAGATTCTTCCCTTTCCTTTTCATTTCATAGTGTAATCTTACTTTTCTCTATATTCTGTTATAACACTTAGTTATTTGTTATCAGCATACATTATATTTCTCTATTAATTTGTTTCTTTTATTGAGTTTTGAATCATCCCTATAGTCTGTTCGTATGGGGTGAATGTGTGTCACACATTTGTCGTAAATCTACACTATCATCCTTGACTTGCATCGGTGTCTAAGGTAGAGAGCTTCAAGAGTTTGGTGTTTGGTCTTCATGATTAGCTCTTTTAGTTCCAATAGTTTAAATATTTTTATCTATTGATTTCTTTCAATTATTCATGTTTATTCATATTTAGTATTATAGTTAAACTCATATCTTAATTAATCACTTTTAATCTATTTACATTTGAGAGTTGAATCAATCTATTCTCTTTATTATTTTAGTGTCATGATCCCCTAGCTCACCAAAGTGCTAGTAGAAAAGAGGTGGTGTTAGGGATAGTTCATCCCTTAGGACTTTACTTAATATTGAGATCAATGCACTTTTCCTTTATCCATATTTTGTTGAGCCCAACATGAACTAGGGATTGCTTTATCGAAACTTCCCTTCCTTGAGTGAAACTCCATTTGCAAGGATAATGACTATCTAGCCTATATTGCCACTTTCCTAGAGGGTTCCTAAGATGAGTATCATTTCACCACTTTGGATAAGTCGTATCGTTGAGAGCCATCTCCTCCTTATAGTATGACATTTATTAATGATATCTTTGTCAAGGGTGTCTTGGTTGACCTTACATGTCTGGTTGATATTATAATTGAGGATGTCCTCTTTGTTAATGGCTTAAACCAAAAAAATATGGTGAGAGTTCTGCCACCATCAAAATGCATTAACATCAATGGGAGCTCTCCCCTTAGTTGTAAACATATGTTAGCTAGAGGATACATAGCTTAAGCTAACATCAATGGGAGCTCCCCCCTTAGTTGTAAACATATGTTTAAAATTTATCCATGAGGGAACTATCCACACAATCTAAGATACTTATTACCAACTGTTGGTGTCTTGTAGGGGCTTTTCTCTTGATCAATTTTAGCCTAACTTGGTAGAGCACCCACATCCCTGACATTTTGTAACTTTCCTCTCTTATCAAAAATAAAAAATTTGGAGAACTAAACACTAAATGTGTACTACCTTTTCCTTCTCCTATTTCTTAATTATCTAATGATTCTTGATGGGCTTCATCCTCTATTCCTTTAGTGGTGGCTCAAGGTAAGTGTGGTACCTATGGGATTATATCCTATAGTAGTGCCTCTCAATCCTGGATCTACACCTAGTGAAAATAGAGGAAAGACACCCGTGTTAAGAAAATCCAAGGTCTATCTTCCCTTCTTTGATTCTTTTCTCTCGAACACATGTACCTTGGTGTTGCATCTATGGTATGAGCAGGACATCCCCCAAGACTGCACCATTGCCCTTTGCATCTACCCATCTAAGGGTGTCCTCAATTCCTCTTGTGGTCCATGGGGCGAAGAGAGGAAGAAAACCCATTATTGAGCTGGTAGTTCCTAAGTCAATACCACCTCCTACTTCATCAATGGGGTTGTCTTCTTTATGGTTAATGACATCAATGACCTCAGCATAAAGAAGGATTTTGTTGGACCTACATAGGTTTCTCATCCAAGCCCAAAACTATGTCTTAACTAGCTTCCACTTTAGTGTAAATGTCATAGTTAGGAGACGCCCTAGCTTACGAGGACAATATGGGGGCATAGACTGCATCTTTTTATTTTGTATCTTCTTCTTCTACTTATTCTCCTAGCTTTTCTCCTTCTTTTTTTGTAACTACACCAACCTTTCATCCTACAACCTTGTTGATGAAGGGGAGCAACAAAAACAAAGAAACAACAACAATTTGAAAGAACATAAAATGGGCTTCTTATTATCTCCACAAGTGTGGAATTACAAATTTTAGAATTACAATATGCAAAGCCACACGGGCATTCCCCTTACAATATTCTGTAGGACAAAGCCTCGAATCATTACCCAGATCTACCTAGAACTGTCCCGAACTGCCCAGAATTGCCCAAGACAACACTATGGGCCTTCTTTATATAGGAAATTTCTACCGCCCGAGAAGGTTCCAGAAATTTAGCCCATAGGGCCGACCAAACTTAGAATTATTTTATTTTACAATTTATTACATCAAAGTCGGCTTAAAAATAACTTTTAAAACCCAAACAAAATTTTTTAAGGAAAATAATTTTCTGCCATTTCAGGTGACCCAACTTCCGAAGACCATAAGTCATCGCCAGTCAACCCGATTGACTATTATGGCCCCATTCTGGAAAGGCCACGAAGCACTCTACAGGCTTGACTCACGCAAGTTCCTATCACCCAAATTCTCAACCTCATCCGAGATCTCTATAGCCTTCAAAACTGAGTTCAAAGTTTCTGTACCCTGCTACCAATACCGAAAATCTTCAATATCTACAAAGCTAGAATTGATCTATCAATGAAACTTTACAAGCAGGCTGATACAACTGAGATGAACCTCCACATGTGAAATCGAACATTTTGAGATCGTATGACCAACTTACTAAAAATAGCAAGTTTCCATAAATAGCAGCTCTACACAAGATAGCCTTATTGAATACAAAAATATAAATATTTTTGGGTGATGCAAGATTTTTCTTACACCCAGGATGCTCCTACATCACTTGTCCATCTCAATTCCCCCTACATCAGGAGTGACCATTGGGCCTTACAGCAATTGGGTTCAAGCCTTCATCTCTCTTTCATAGAATTTGTTGTTAATCACCACTTTTCTTGATGTACCACCATTATGTCCACTACTCTCTTTTTCTTCTAGAATTGCATCATATGCCTCTGGTTCTACATCATGGCTATCTTCTTTCACCAAATCATGGATCATGCTTACAACAAGATCTTGTCTTCCAAAGGGACATCTTTCACAACCAAATAAACAACAATAGAGATTTTCAGAATCATTTTTCCAAGATGATAGAAATTCTTCCCTTCGTCCTTCATCACATCATTGTTTGAATACATTGGGTAGAAATCTTCACTTAATTTAACATTCTCAAACACAAACACATCTTCCTCAATGACAAATTATATATGCTCCATGTCACAGCTAGATTCCAACTTACTAAGGAATTTATCAATGACAAAATCATCTTCATCATCTAATTGATCCAAAAAATTCTTCTGAAAATTCAAGGCTTCACATAATGAAAAATCTAAAGTATGAAGAGAAAATCCTACTTCATTTTGACTTGCTAATACATACAAGAAGGATGGAGAGCCAAGAAACAAAAAATTATTAACTAGTTCCCAAACATCAGCTTCTTCCACCTCTGCTCTTCACCTCTAGCCATGTAAATTTAAAACAGAAACAAAGAAGACAAAACAAAATAAATACAACATTTATATTGGTTCGAAAATTGACTACATACACTCTCAAGTAGGGAATTCATATATTAATCCAATCTACAATACACATCATACATAGACTGCACATAGTCATTTATACAAAACTCTTTGAATAAGAAGAGATGGGGGAAAACAAATGGTTATGTGATAGTTGGACTTCACATCTCAACAAATACATCCATCTCTTCCTTGCTTCGAATTATTGGCATTGCTTGGATCCATAGTTATATTAGATTTTAGTATGAAACTAAATTGAATGCCTCCTATGTTTTCCAGTTTCTATTTGATGATGACACAAATGAGATTGTCTTTATCTACTGCACATGCTATGTGCAATGCAATCATGCCTTCATGTCTTTCTCTATACTATACACTTGGAGGTGAGAGGAGATAGTATAGTAGCTACACTCAACTACAAAATAGAGTTTCATCACATTTCTGACCATTTGTATAAGCCTTCTTTTAAAGCCTATCAAACTTCAAACATAATTATTTGGTACCCACATTTATTATCTTTTTTGAGTTTAATAAGTTCTTCTAACTAAAATTTATAGAATGAATTTATTTGAGTTTGAATATACTTATTGTCACAACCCGCATTTTTGGCAGTTATCACGTTAGTGGAAAGCGAAGAGATTTTGCACTGCAGTAAAAAAATTCAGTCAAGCTAGACCGCTTATAACGGATTTGGGGGTGACAGATGGTGGACAATATACCCACGTAGCAATGGAATAGAGATGTGTGGAAAGGAAAGTGGTATGACTACCAGAACAAATAGTCTACTAAGGTGAACCACCTCTTCTTATGACATGCACCTTTATTCTCCACCATGCCTGCATAATCGGGAGCTCAACATTCATTTAAGGAAAAGGGATCACCAATTTAAAGGGGGAGACACACGAAAGTGTAGAAAGAGAGAGTTCACGTTTTGGGAGGAGAAATGATCTTTAAATTAAAAACGCAGAGAGAAATCAAGATTGGGGGATGTAGTAAAACTAGTGTCTACATGACATATGCACATGATGGGTATAGAAGAGATTTTGGATGTGGTAAAAATAGTGTGAACATAACATATGCACACGATGTGTATTGAAGCGATTTGGGAGTTTACAAAGAAGTAGAGGAGGGAAATAAGAGGGGATACGTAATAGAGAAATGAGAAAAAGTGTGCAGAGAAAAGAAAAGAACACAACAGTGAAAGGAGAGGAGGAGCACAACAATTCTAAAATAAAAAGATATCGAACAAAGGTATAATAAAAGGGGGACAAGGGAGAAATTCTATAGTTATTCATAAATCTTAAACCAGGTATTTATCATTCAGATTAAATTTAAATTTTGAGACACGTTATGATGAAGACTAGGTAGTCAGATAAGCCTAGTTAAATTGAACAAAGTTTATGATATTGGTCATCCTCTAGCAAATAAATACTCAATTTCATATATATATATTTTTCCTAAAACTAGAGAGAAATTGGATAAATCCTTGGAAATGAGAAATTGATATCATTTTGGAATTAGGCATATGATCAGTAAACCTAAAAATGATATTCATGTTCAATATTTGGATTTATATATATAGAAATTGATATGCTGAAAAATAGAAAAAAATTATGAGTTGATGTTCCAAGAAGTTGTTATTATGTGTCTGGTTTGTCAAAACTAATTAAACCGTTCTCTTATTGTAGCAATCTATTTTGATAAATAAATGAAATTAGAAGCTGTAGAAACTGGGTATTAACATTTAAGATCTGGGATTTGTTATAGATATAAAACCCAAACAGTAAATAGGATGTCGATTTAACCATTCTAGAAATCTACTTAATTTTTCTTCACATCGAACTGTTGGCTGAAACTTTAAATAAAAAAAAACTTGTTGTTATTTTTGTTTGAAGATACAACAGAAAGTAAATCTACTACCTGTAGCATGAGAAAAAAATCATTGACTGACCATTTAAATTTGTGACAAGAACTTTGTAAAATTCCTATAGGATATCATGTGTATAAATCAGTTCAATTTTGTTTATAGTTGGAAGGAATTTGAAATAAACATTTATTTTAAATTGGATTTAGCCACTATCCTAGAACCCAACCACTGGAAAGGGAGTAAACTCAAACAAAACTCTGTTGACAGCCTTCATATTGATCTTATGGTTTAAAACTTAGAAAGACAAGCATATTTATTAGTTAAAACATCTTTAGAGCCTTCTTGCTGCAACCATGATTAGTAAATCCAAATATCATCGACGTCCAAGATTTCACTTTTCTTGAGGCATTTCATTGAAGAGTTCCAATGCCTCATCCTTGTGGCCATTTTGTGTTTAACCTAAACCCATAGCATTCCTTGGAACCAAATCATTGAACCATAAAATATTAGTTTGAGTAAGATTTGTAGTGGAAAATATTACCTTTTAGAGATGTCTGAACTAAAATTAGGCTATGTGATGGATAAAGAGTTGTTGGTTTACTTTTTTGTTAAATTATTTGACATGCGTAGTTCAGGAAGTCTTCTATTCTTTTGAATCCCTCGCTATTAGGGCTTTGTTAAAGGGATCTTGTTTATTGTAGAGGAAATGCATCAAATGTTTCAAAGTTTATGAGATGGTAGTACTCATTTCTTTAATCGATGATTTTCATATTTGGGCTCTCTTACCTTGGGATGTTATATCAGTGAATTGGTGCAATACCTTTAAAAATTAGTTACTATGTTATCTTAGAGAGAGATTGGTTCCATTTTGGACTATAAGAACATTCTGATTTTACTTATGTCATTCTGATATTTCTTAACAATTGTTTGCTAGTATTAGAGCAGTATGAGACAACATCATTTGTACTTGTAATATGTGAATAGTTTGTGAATGGATTTATAATTTGTTAAGAGAAACCAGAAATGTATTATAACTATATGATCAAGTAATAAATACATACCTATGCCTTGAATGTTACATACTTTGGATGCACTTATGTTTTCTATGATATTCTTATGAATGGATTACTAGTTCAACATTGTGATCAGATTTGATTGCAAGGTAGTGCAATTTTTTATTTTTTCTTATAAGATGCAATTCCAAGTCTAGATTTTAGTTTTCCTGAATGATGCACTAAGTAATTAAGATAGTCACTTACATGAATATTAGATGTGTGGATTTATTCCTTGTATTTTCTTTCTTGTTGAGAACATTTTGTAATAACATTTATTTTATTTTCTATATAAGAATGATTGAGAAAGAATCAAGAAGAATGTCTTGATAGCCAAGTAAGGGCTATTGAATTTGTTGGCATAATTATGACATGTGACTTCTATGTGACCATGATTTATGTTGTATTGGTTTATGAGCTTATCATATCACAAAATTTCATTACTCCTTAGTTTTACTTTGTTAGATTTCTTCTAGCTGGGCTAGGTATCCTTCATGTCAGGAAGGATTCTGGGGAAGTGTTAATGCTTCATGTTAGGGTGGAAACACACTCCTACAATATTCTTGCCCTTGCTGACATTTGTGAACAGGTTACTGAAGTTTCTTACAGGAAGGACTTTCTTTTTCAAGTGTTACACAATTTTGTATTCGACATTGTGGTATTTGGTTGTTATCCAGACCCAACAGCTTGTACTTATTTGAAGTTGATATGACATCTCTTATCATGGTTACTTTAGGACACTCAATAGATGGTCGACTTTCCTCTTATCTTTGGACAAAGGTATGCTTTAGCATCTCGACAATTCTCGTCTTAATTGTATTTCTTTCATTCCTATATTATAGGGAATTGACTAGTCTTTTGTCGACCTATGCATTCAACTATTAAATTTTTGACCGACTCCCTAAAATTACAGGGTTTACTGATGTGGCTTTTTGTGTCGAAACCTCAGTCTTTACACTTATCTGGGGTTCTTGCATTATTTTTTTAGGTTGTATTAAATTCATAAAATGTTAGATGAACTATAAACAATATATAAACAATAATAATTTTTAATCCACTAAACAATGGGCATATGGCCTTCCCTTGAAAGCAACTCCAAGCAAAGCACTTGAGTTCTGCCCATGTAATCTTTGAAAGTTACCAAAAGCACTAGCTTCCAAAACAAGGTAAAGCTACTTATTCATCCTAAACTCATTTTTCATGCTTGCCCAAAATTCAATGACTACAAAAGTTCAATAATTGTAGCACAAAAGTTCTCTACAATATTGAATGGGATGGCATAACAAGGTTAGGTTCAATTATCCATCTTGGTGAAGACTTGTTATGCACTAAGAGTAAAATGTCTCTTTTAAGAGACCTTGTCATGTTAGGAGTAGAATATTACATTAGCACATGTCCTTGTTAGAGGATAGACCCTATTAGGAGTCTATGACCCTATCAGGGGTGGATACAAAATGGAGCTCACTACTCTTACAAAGGATTCACTGTCCAATATTACAAAATAATTTTACAACAACAAAAGTGAACTATACTAGCATCTGCTATGCCAAAGTAGTTCTAGTTGAAGCTCACAACAATTATCATAGAAACTCCACTTAATCAGTCATCACATATCATCTCTACCTCATCCATCAACCTTGCAGCCCAAAACGCACACACACATAGAGATATATATCTGATCAACTTTGTTTCTCAGTCATCTCATTAATTATTCAAAAAACATATATCAAACTTGGCCCATAATGAAATAAGAAAAATGTAATCATTCATCCATCAAGGTAGGTGAGGACCTATCATAAATCATAAACTAGTTCAACAAGATAACTTATGTCAAGTTCCAAAACATCACATCCACTCATATGCCTTGTTTTTACTGTTCATTGTACTCACATGAGTTCACCAACCTATAACTTTCACTAGACATAATCTAAATTCCTACGACCATAATAGAAGTTGTAATACATCCCATATATTATGTACCTAAGCTTGCATGACATCTTGATAAGTATATTGTGCTCGCCAACCAAAATAGTTCAATTGTATAATATGAAATGTTTATGTATTTAGGCATTTTTCACTCGACTGTTTATCCAAAACTTGTTTCCACTCCAAGCGATCATGGCAGAGATATGTCTTGCTAGCAATGACAACATACACATTCATATAGTGCTCACTTGCCAACAATGTCCCCCTTTGGCATTGATGACAATACTTAGTGAAAAATGACTAAGTGTCAATGTCAAACAAAAATTGTACTCCCCCTAAGTACATACCTCTTATTACTGCATATACATATACACATATCATTTTTCACCTTATCACTCTCCCTTTAACATCAATGAAAAAGGTAGTAAAAAATATTTAACTATATACAGAGCAAAATTTTCAATTCTGACCATGCAATCAAACCATGTCTAGGATGTCCTGGAAGTTTGTCTCCAAGGTTTGCAAATCTATCTCTCATGTCTTCTTCAATGTCTGGGATACCTAAATCAATCCACTTAATGCATAAGAAGAAATATTTGTACTTTGCAGATATGTAGGAGCAAGTCCATAATAGCATTTTGTGGCCAATTTCAAATCTTCTAGGTCCTTCTCTAAAATAGAAAGTTAGGAGTTATTAGAGTCATAACTCAGAGAATCTTTTATGCACTCTTTCTTTTTGTGCCTCAAATACACTAATTTTGTCTACAATCCCGGACACTTCCTTGTCAAAATATGTGATAGATTTTCCAGATGTTTCATAGTCCATCACCATTTTATCTAGCATTTCTTCATCTTTATGTATGATATCTACAATGTTTTGTACATGTTTGAAGGGATTAACACAGTGACTATATACCATCTTTCCTTGATTGATACAACCTTTGATCTCCTTTATAATGACCTCCAAAATATCTACATCCCAGGTGATTGACTTGCACACCTCTGTTAGCTTCTTCTACATATATTCTTTCTCCACTTTGCCTATCGTGATCTTCTCCAAAGTTGTGAAATGGGTATAAAATTCATCCAAGACTTTGTTCAAGTTGTCTGCAACATCACTTCCTTGAAAAGTGAAAGGCAAGGGTAGGAGTTTATTTACTCTTCCAACTATCCTCTCTAGTACCTTAGCCTTCTTCTTAGGCTCCTGTTATGTTTTCTCTTTAGCCTTGGAAAAGGCCATTAGTGACAACTTCATTAGGTCATCTTCATCCATATTATCCACATTAGTCAAAATAGTATTTTTATTACTTACCAACAATGGAATTCTAGGAGCTATACTTATAGTTTATTCAAGACTTTTCATTAGATTGATTGCTGGGGTCTCAGTAGATTCAATTTTAACCTCTTTCAAAATTCCAATTTCTTCCTCTATTTTATTCTTTAGTTTCGCGACCTTGTCTGATTCTTTGTTTTCTTCACCTTTATCTCTAGTCACTATTTTTTCACTCAAAACCTCAAGCATAAGCTATGAGAATGGATCCTTTTCTTGCAAATTAGCATCAAGTGTGATGCCCACACCTTCAAAAAAGAAGTTAGGTTGTTGTACAATACTATGGAATTGATTAATACTTTCATCATCCTTGGATTGTTCTTCTTCTTCTCTAATTGACTTATATGATTCACCATTCATTATTATTTTGGGTTTGGTCCCCTTAGAGGGATTGGGTTTTTAGGACCTTCTTCAAGTAGCAACTTATAAATGGCCTTTTGTGTGTCTTCTTTTACTTCCTCATATTTCCTTGCCATTATCTTGATCAATCTTATCTTTGTCCACAATAAAGGTTTCACCTTCTTCAAAATTCTTTCAATCTCTTTATGGGAGATAATTGGATGCATATCCTATTACTTTTACATGGATCTTATTATCTTCTTCTAAGGATCTCTTATTTCTAACCTCTAATCTATCAAACAAATCATTTGGAATACTTCCTTCACACTCAATTAGATTCTTCTTAAAAGTTAATATATGACTTATCACAATATATTCTATTTCAATTTTATCCTTCTCATCATACCTTTCATAATATTTTGGTAGTTGGTTCAACTTTCTCTTCTCTACTATCCTATTTGCTAGCTTTTTCAAATCAGGTTTCCACAACTATCTCTCAACTGGCTTATCTTGTGTTGTTGCCATGTGAACAGGTTCAATGGCCTTCTCTTCTTTCTTCTCCTATTATTTATTCTTCTTCGCAGGAGATTCTTCCTTGGGTGGATTAACCAATGTATTTATTTTAGAGCCAAGTTTAGATCTCATCATCTTAGGTTTAGAGGGCCATATTGTCCTTGCACGTATGTCTTCTTCCTTATTCTTAGTTTTTATTCTTGCAATCCTATGTGATGTTCTCCTAGGAGGGCTAGGAGTTTGATCTCGCACTGCAACTACTGCTAGAAGTGAATCAGATATGTCTACATGTTCTGCAGTCTGTAGGGGTGTAGTCTCTAAGATCGCCTTTCTAGTCGACTTCTCTATGACCTTTTTCCTTCATTCTTCCATTAGGTCCTTACATAACCCTTCTCCTTCTACAACTTTATCAATGAATTTCTCTACTTTCATCTTCCTTTCTCCCCTAGTCAGCTCCTCCCTAACCTTAAGGGAGTTTTCTTTATATGTTTCCCATCTATCCTCTGTTGGATCTTTCTCAGATGCAAGGATGTGTTTAATGTGAGGGATACCAATTTGAGATCTCACTTCATAACCCATTGGAGGACATCATCGCACTCTTGGTTCAACTTCCTCAATGCATGTGCACTCAGTCTCCACCATAAAGTAGATGGTTTCCTTGTACT
The DNA here is from genome assembly GCA_027943335.1 of Chamaecyparis obtusa. Taxonomy (NCBI): domain Eukaryota; kingdom Viridiplantae; phylum Streptophyta; class Pinopsida; order Cupressales; family Cupressaceae; genus Chamaecyparis; species Chamaecyparis obtusa. Next base: position 101,013 of record BSBK01003533.1, on the reverse strand, counting down.
TTTCTACTATCTTCTTGGGTATCCTCTCCCTTTGCTTAATTTATCTTTGAAATACTTTGAACAAACCAAATATTTTACCTTCAACCCAATTCTTATCCTACATTCTATAATACTTGCTAATTTGAGCAATTGTAAGTTCATGTTCTTTCCATGCTTGAGGACGCATGCCAGGAAACTTATGTAAAATGTGGAAGAAAAGATTTAATACCAAGGGCCCAAATCTAAATGAAATTATGTTTTCATGCTTAGTTATCCTCATATTCTCCAGCAATTGTAGGTTACGTACTTCACATAGATCATAATTCTCATTCTCTATGATCATCTTGTAATCCATGTGGATAATACCTGCTGACACAAAGTTTATCCTGCTACTATAATACATCTTGTATCCAAGAAGCATGAAAATAGGTCTCACATCCTTTTGCTTAATATTTGCAATGGTCATCACACACTTGTTCCACTTGGATCCAGTGAGGGTTTAAACTTCTTTCTTGGTATTCTTCACCATAGTAGGTATTTTACCTGCATTTTCAAGTCAAGTTACTAAATGAATGATTTCCTTGGTAATCGTAATTTTTTAGTCTCCCATATAAAATAATTGTTCATGAATTATTCTTAGTACTTTATTGATCCATTCAGGTTCATCAAACTCATAAAACTATGTTATATGTAGTATATATAAGTTTTGTAGCTTTGCGAAGTTAGATTTTAGTGTTTCATCATCATTCAACATTTCAACTAGTTCACTGTGTATCTGAATATCTCCTATGGATTCCAACTTATAGTAAATATATGCCCTAATATCCTCAATGTATAATACTCCATGTGGTGTTTATGAGAATGCACCCTCAAGGTCGTCTTCCATAGATTTAATTGGATGTTTCTTAAATTTATATATAGTGCTCTCCTTTACTTCAAATATTTGAGGTACATCCATATTTTCAAACTGCTAAAATTGATAATCAAGCTTGTAAACATAATTAAATACCTTTGTCACCAAAGTAGGGCTGTAGATCATGTGAACACTAAATCAATCCAACTGTTCCAAGATCTCTTTCTACTTCTTTAACCTTTCTTGAATGGTGGTAAAAATAATCAAGTATGCTCATATATAGTTCACGAGATGTTTCTAACACATTAAATGCACTCCAAAAAGCTGTTACAAGGCCACTGATCCATAAAACTACTGGCAATCAATCTTAGTCACATTCTAGACCTTGAAAAATAAATTTGACATCAAAACACATTTATTCAACTACAGACAACCTCACATACTCTCAATCTTCATAATAGGGGCTAAATAATTGACTAGTGAATTCCTCCAAAGCTCCCCCTAAGGCCATACTTGGCCATTTATGCTGATGTGGAGATGCATGTATCAGGAAAAGATAGAGTAGCATCTACTAATTCTCCCTGACCCTTAGATTCACTCTGATTCTTCTCCTTCCATGATTTTCCATTGTCCTTGCTTCCTTTTTTTGCAAAAAGGTAATTGGCGGGGAGGGGGCACACTATAGATAGGAGTGGATTGGGATATGGACTATTTTCGGAGATAGAGATTACCCGAGATAGAAAAAGAAGCCTTTTGTTTATCACTTCCCTACTTCCTCTGACGATCATATCAAACAAAGTTTATCTCACTTTGCTACCAGATATCTATTCATTCCGACTTCCATATACTCTGCTAATCTCTTGCTAGTATCACCAAATTTTTTCTTTATTTCTATAGGTGGTCTTTTGTTATCAATAGATCTATTATATCTATAATGCTTTTCTATGTGTTGCACATTGTTTCACTTAAAATAAGTAGTAGGTGGTCTTCCAAGTTGGAGTATGCTTTGATTAACCTACAACTTATAGTTCCTTGCAATGTGCCCAAAATTATTGCATTTGCAACATGTAATGTTATTGATCGCAGAAAATTGTCTAACATAGTCTTGTTCTTTCCATCTTTCATCTAGTTTCCTACATTCATTTCTTCTATGTCCATATGTCTGACGATTGAAGCAATAGACAGAAAAAGATTTAGGAGCACTCTTACCTTTGCAATCCTTCTTCATGCAACCAAATTTGTTAGATTCAAAACATCTTCTTTTGAAGGGTTTGATCTATTCTTTAGGTTCTTCATCATGATTTGGTGCTTACTCTTTTTATCTTCAAATTTGTCCTCTTGAGATCTAGAAGATTCAACTTCATTGAAGCCAACTCTTGTCTTGTCACCTTTAGGTTTTTGTCTCTCTAGTTGTTCATTAATTTTGCTACTACTTGCATGAAGTTTTTCAATATGATTCCTTGCCTCCATGTAAGCTCTTCCTTAATGATGATATTTCACTTCTCCAATTCTTGATACTTGGTTTTAACATCATTGGTTTCTAGCCACATTCTTCTCATTTGTACATTTGCACTCTTCAAAACCTCTTCAAGTCTATTCTTTTCATCTTTCTCTTGTTGAATTTATTTTGTCATTTACAAAGTGGTGATCTCAGTTTCATGCTTTAGTGCCTCCTTTTCTTGTTTAAATTTCTCAATCAGATTAGATGAATCATTCTCAAGTTCCTCCTATATCTTTTCCACAAGTTCTTTCCTTTTATTCGTTGAGAGTTCAAGCTTCTCCTGAAGCTTCTTGATATAATCTTTAGCTCTTCTCAGTTTGAATTTTAAGTCCACATTATCAACATTAGTCTTTTCCAAGTCCTCAAGTGCTCCCTCAAAATTTTCTTTCAAACTTTTTAAGTCCTCAAGTGTTCTGTCAAAATTTTCTTTCAAGCTTTTTGAATCCATCAGGATCTGCCTTAAGCTATTATACTTTGTCTCCAAGGGCCAGGAGCTCTAATACCAATTGTTATGATCAAGAAGTACTTAGAGGGGGTGTGAATCAATATTGTAGCAATTTTATTCCTTTAAACCAATTCAAACTTAACCATGCAATAACTGAAATGAGAACATACACATAAAGTAAACTTGAAATTGCACCTTGGTGTGCAATGGGCGTGTCTAAGAGATATGGAAGGGAAGAAGTTTGTCAGCATCATTGTATACAATTTCTTCAACTTGTATAATGCACCATAACAAATATATTATCTCTTTTTGACATGTAATGCACTAGAAAAGGCACAAAATAGGGAATCAAAGAGTGATGTTTTTTTTACAATCTTGTATATGTTAGGAATAATAGTCCACTAATACAATTGTGAGGTGGGGGTGAATCAATTGCATGACAGATTATAAAACTTTAAACTTTGAATATCAGCAATATCAAATCAAATGAACACAATGAATTCCAAGACAATAACACAATATTTGTTGTCGAGGAAACCCTATTAAAGGTAAAACCCTAGTGGGAATTAATACCCACTAATGATGTACTGGGAGTATAGTATCCTTGTTAGAAGATCTAGCCCAGTTAGGAGCTAATTCAAACATTATAGTACACAGTCATTGTTAGAGGACAAACCCTATTAGGAGTTACTAAAAGAAGTAGGCTCGTGTTGCCCAAAGAAGGTTATGACCACCTTCAGAACACATTGTTCACAACACAAGTGTATGTAAGGAAATCGACAATTTTTGAACTGTTTGATAGCAACTGTCTTTACTTGATTAGTTCCAATGAAGTATATAAATTATCCTCTGCTCTACATCTAGCAGACACAAGCTCGCAGCTTCCACAATGTTCTTTTATATCACATACATTCTACCATATCTTTTCAAAAGAAAAGATCTTACATATATAGCCTATTACAAAATAAATGATCAAGTCAGCCAATTAGGCTTTCCTAATATACAAATGATTACATAACTCCTTGCTAAGATACATACAGTATCTAAGACAAGTATACAAAAATTACAATTCAATAATTAAGGACCAACATCCATAATTCATGCTCACCATCCATGATATACACTACAAATATGAAGTTAGCTTCCAAATAGGTCTTCACGAGAACACACACCACAATGGATGTCATCCTTCTTTTTGTACCTTGCTAAGATCAATGAACATTCTTCACTATACTATCTTTCCTCCCTTAAGCTTGCATAAATTGAATCCACATCACCTGTAAGATATACCCAAAACTCAGGGACTTTGTCAACTTCAACTGTCACAGTCTAATAACCAGTCTTCACCAAATCTTCTATAACTCAACCAATATGTAATATTACATCATGTGATCTTAGATATAAGATCACAACACCTTCCTGTACACACACCTGACTTCACACATTCTGAAACATCCGTATAGTATCCGTACATTGTAATAACTAATATGTTTTCCTCACAGAGACATACGTTGACATCAGTGAAAAAACACGAATGACAATAGTATTGGCAATATAGTGATTAAATATATTAAATGTATCCAACAATCTCCCCAATGCATTAGCAATATCAAATAACATATTCGTCATAAGATATAATGAAATTCAAACTAGATTTTTGTGTTTCCATCAAATCTTCCAGACTTGAAATTAGAGCTTCTCATTGATTGCAAGACTTCTTTCCAAGTTCTTTTGAAATAAAATTATAAGTTCACGGGTAGTGAAAATGTGAAACAAATTTTCCACTATCTAGGGATAAAATGGGTGCTAATGAATTTAACAATATAAACTATGTGAGGTGAACTCATTAACTAACCACTTCAACACTAACATTCAAAATGTAAGAGAAAGAGGGGCTCCCAGGTGTAACTCTCAATATAACCTAAGTTAGATTAGAAAAACCCAAGAAGGTGAGGGGATGTTAATTCTAAACCCAAATTATACTAAGAAAGTAACAAATTAAGTCCTGTTTCATGTAATGTAATATTTGATTAAGGTTGTGTAAATGTACTTGTAAAATTGAACTAATTGATTTAACAAGATAAGAAATAGAGATCTAGGTGTTAAACATAAGCAATCAGTCCAATTAAGATGTGAAAGTAGATCTAAACTAAGATGTGAAATAGATAATGATGTACTCACCTTGAAGTATGAAGAGGAATATGCTTTTCTACTCTGAAATTTTTTTTTCTGGACCCATAGCTGAATTTGTTACTGTGGATCTGTGATCATAGTTAAAAACCCAGAAAATGCTAAAAATCTCACGGTGTCGGGAACAGGTGTACCATGTCACTGTGTTCTCAAATAGGTCAACCAATTCATTGTGCTTCAGAGGTAGTTTACTAAATTTGACCTAGACTTTTCTGGTAGATCTCTATTTTCAACTTCCATATATGTACCTGCAATTCACGTATCCTACTCATGCACATAGAAAACTAGGTTTTTAGGGTTGGGTTGGATGAGGGCTTGGTCAAGCTCTATATTGAGGAATCAACCTTGAATTAAAATGTAAATTTTTTAAAGGAAATGCTAACATGTAGTAGGATTCAAGATACAAAGTGAAAGATACAATTACCTTCGTAGATGCAATTGAATTTGATATGTGATCAACCATGTAAATATAATAGCCTTAACTAAAATAAACCAAAAGAAAATCAAAGAAGTCAAAAACATCATGTTCATTAATGTATGTGACATGTCATGAATGAAGGATAAAAGAACTTGAATGACTTAGAATAATGAATCCTCCTCTTAGAAGCCAAACTTCACTACCACCTTGAATGAAGATGCTTGATGAACGGAGGAAAATGCTTGAACTTGAGATGCTTGAAGATGCTTTCTTGAGATCTTGTGAGTGTGAGTTTACTTTCTTTTTCTTGATAAATACTTGATTCTAGATCTTCCTTGTTAAAATGAGAAGCCCAAGCCTCCTTATATACTAGTTTTCAGGGTTGAAAACAAAGTTGGCCGACCCTAGAGAAAAATAAATCAATCAGCAAACCTGAGACTCTTCGGGCCCCGCACTTGAAATTCCTTAGGGAAGAGGCCAAGTTGTTCAACCTCTTCCTTGGAAATAGGTCGACCGGGTTGACCTCTTCCTTGGGAGCAGGTCAACCAGGTCGACCAAGTGGACATGTTTGCTAAAGGGGTCCTGAAATGGGGCTTGAGAGGCCTTAGAGGGAGTGCAAAAAGAATCTAGAGATAATAAACCTGCTAGAAGATATGGCCAAAAGGGCGATAAAATAACACCTAAAGGACCATGTAAGAAAATGAGAGAATAACCAAAGACGACGAAAGGGTTGAGAGGAGGAAAGAGATACCAAAATCACACTAAGGAGGGCTAAAAGGTCTCAAAATGAAGTGCTTCCATTTCAAGACAGTACATTTATCCCCCACTTTAGCAGGAGTATGAGACAAGTCATACTCTTGGTAAAGAAAAGAGAAGAGAAGTGTATTGGAAAACATTCAATATATAATTACATCAAAATAACATGAGAATCTTATCTAATGTAAACTCTAAGCCTACATACATAAAAATATATATAATTCAATCTGATTTCAAAAAAATGAAACTCAAAATTTAGATCATAAAGTCTGGGAAAGTGTAAATGTATTTAAAAACCCTATTTGCATTACATTTTTTTTTCACTGATCTTATGATCCTTATGCTTCTACAAGATTTATTGGCCAAAGTATAGCTATCCATTTTTATTTTTAGTTGATGCAAAATAACAATACACTACCATTCAAGGGATTAAGTAATCACAATCTCCATTATAATATTTACAAATTAAAGTCATTTTTGAAGTAGAGCCAAAAAGACTCCTCTCTTTCTCTTCACGTCTACCACTATCTTCTTCTACAAAACTATATAAATTTAATATATAAAATTATACAAAGCACCCACTTAAAATTAATTGAATAGTAATATTTCTAATGTTTATTTCTTTTTCGAAAGATTAAGTGACTTGATGATGTGTTCTTTGTATGGTAAATTTTTATGCGAACTCGACTATGTGAATTTGTCATAACCCAAAATTTGTCGAAATATTTAATTGTTGATATATGAAAAAATATATAAAAAGAAAACATTATTTGAAAACATTTATTTTTATAATTTTTATTTTAAATATAAATTAGATATGTGATATCCTTAAATGGTTTAAAAGAGGGAATGGAAAATTAAATCAGTGAACAATAATTACCACTCTTTCATAAACCATCAGCAATTGTGAGAGTGGTCATCAATATAAGAGAAAGTAATCAAAATAAACCGGTTATAAATATCTTCCACTTCTGGCGGTGATTACGACATAATAGCCCCCTTATCTATTTTGGGAAAATGTGTAAGCTGAAAACTGGACTTTCACAATCCGAAATGGAGTTTCTTTCTTTATTTTCCTTCCTTGATTTTTGTCCATAATATCAACGATTTGATTCTCCAAATTCATCCAGATCTGAGATCACATTCATGGCAGAAGTGTTTCGGTTGCATTTACATTTTGATTCCTTCAAGTCGCTTTTATATCCTCGCGGAGAGGATTTTCTTGAGCATTTTTCTCCAGGGTTTTGGGTCGCGTTTGTGCTTTTGGAGGCATTTTTCATGGTCCTTATAATTTATGTCTTCTACAACCAAAAGAATGACACTTAGCACTCATGTTTTGACATAGACCATGTCTGCAATAGAATTTTGTACATGTTCGCATCTACTGAAATACCTTCTCTGACTTAGGTATTGTTTAAAGCACACAAATGGGAAAAAATGAGATGGAATTTGAGACTAAATTGGGACTGTTCAAATTCTTCTATTCATTCCACAAATTAGAGGTATGAATCCGAGCTCTGTAAATGTCTTCTTTATTTTTAATATTCAATGTACTTTGTGTGCTAGACTTAAAGACTGCTTCTACTTATTGTCTATGGACCGCATGGAGGATAGTGATAGCTTCTTACCTCTTCTTCGGATGGTATGGTATACATTATAATCACACAAAGGCCCCTCCTCCTTGAATCTTATTTTGATAACTAGAAGAATAACTCTTTAGTAGTGTAGAAGTTCATGTTTAAGCCACTTTGAGGGTTTATTCCTTCCTCTGAACGACATCTACTAGAATTGTCTTCCTTCTTTTGAGGCCATTTTATTCTATGATGGATATCCCGTGGTGAATCAGATTATCTTCGTATTTGGGTGATGATTTCTCTATGCTTGATGAGTTGTATATACTATGCCATCTCTTTTTCTAAGCTTGTTGGGGGTGTTACAGTAACATTTCTCCTTAATCTGTTTATTATATTTAATATTCTAGTTTGGAAATACTAACATAGGGGTAGCTATTGGCCTATAAGAAAACACATTGTTTTAGTTTGCAAACAAAGTGGCCATATAAGAAACCCCCATAATAGATAGTCGGGACTGCTTATTATGTCCTTCCACAACACTATGTGGACACATTCTATCAAACACTAGCACATATCTATCAACAATCCATACTTGAGTAAATATTGGCCAATGGACAGTGTGGGCATTGAGATGTTTGATCCTCCTTGTACATATTGATGATACATTTCAGAAAACTCTAACATGATATAGCAATAGAGAGGAATGACTAGGCCCTGGAAATATTTTATTCCATGATGGAAGCCAATGTTATTTAGATATAGAGAATCTCAATATCTTCCAGCTTTGTGATGTTTGTATAAGAATAGATGAAACATTATTTAACATATTAATTTTATGATATAAGTCTAATACAATGCAACTATGTGTCTTAAAAGTTATTGTCATTAACCTTTGAACTATGTATCTTTGTATTAACACAATTCAAAAAATTATGTTACATCACTATCTTAAAGAGTATCTGGATCACAACAGATCATTACATATAGGTAGCAATTTGCAACTACCACATTAATAAACTCTAAATATATCATGATATAACGTTATGTCAACTATGACTGCTAATACAAAAAGGATCAAAATTTTCTTCCCTTAACATATCAGGTACGTGGTTCTTGAGTTATTTAGTAATTAGTATTCTTTCATCCTTTAACCGTATGTCCTTGGGCCTGACAACCTTCTATATTAAATATGTAAGTCTTTAATGAATTGGTTCAAGTTCTCGAGCTCCCTCTGCCGAAGTATATCTTTGTGTATGGAAAATTATTGATATGAAACTATGTCCTCTTTGTGTACATCAGTATTTTTCCTTCTCGCATAAGCATCATAAACCTGGCCCCAGATATCTCAAGAGCAGCAGCAACCTATGACATGATATGAAAATGGGTGAGTTTACATCCAAACTCAGTAAGTTGTCTCCTTCTCTTCTAGAAAATCTCTCCATTTCGTTCCTTTCATAAGAAACAAAGAATCTCACAAGTAAGAATACACCAAAGGTTGTTAGTTTTCATATTAAAAGACTCAACATAGCTAAATAAACTTTCACTCCATGATAGGACATGTCTCCTATTACAAATAATGGGAGACCCAAAAAAGATGGACCAGACACCACAGGCATAAGCACAGTAAAAAAAATGATGCCAAAAAGACTCAGGAACAAAATAAAAATCACTAATAGGATCTCCTAGGTTATGAGGCAAGGTTTTACCAACAAAAAGTTTCTTCAAAAGAAACATCCATCTAAAACAAGATTTTTTTGGCTCACAGGGGAGTGCCAGAAAAAGTTAAACACAACCAGCCACCTAGAGACCAAGACATCTAGCCCCCAGCCAAGGTTCACCCTATCAAAGATAGAATATTCATCTTTTAGTTTATTGTATATTTGATTAGTAGAGATCTTTCTAAACTCAATGCCATCCTTCCATTTCATCCATTGCAGAAATTGTTTAGTGTTCATAATTTTCCTAGAAAAGAAGTGACCAACAACTTTAGAAATAATTGAGTAGGTCTTTTTCTGAGTATTAGGGATGTGATATTTGGTAGATATTTCATTCCAATACCCTAGCCGATTGTCAACCATAATATCTTTAATGAGAGAGATGTCATACTTAAACCATTTTTTGCAGAATAGCTTTGGGTTAAAGCAAAGGGTTTATCATTAGCCTCAACTCCCTACCAGACTGATCTATCCAGCACAAAATAGGTAGGAGGGCCACCACTGGCTCCCCTGAATAGGATAAGGTTCCTCACCTGAACCCATGCCTTCCAAATGGATTGAAAGATCTTGGAACCATAAACTGATAACTACATATTTCCCAGCATCTTATCACATATGGGCACATTGTTCCACCATTTACCTTTTCTAATACCGAATCTAGAAATGTTATTTATGACCAAAAAAATTCCATGGTTCCTCACCTAATAGATCTTGAATTATCTATTTGGATGCCAGTGCCATACCTTGCACTTTTAGATCCCTAATGCCCAGACTACCCTTATTCTTAAGCATACAACACCATTCCCACTTAACACAATGCCTCTTTTTGTTCCCTAGCCCATCAGACTATGAAAAATCCCTCATAATCCTTTTCAACCTACCATTTTGATAATTAGAAAATAACCAAGCTGAGGAGAAGTAAATATGGTGAGCTGATAGAACTTTTTGCACTACTTGTACTCTCATTTGGCCCCACCCACCGCCAACCTTTTCTGTCTAACCATTCTAGGGGGGAAGGAGACCAAGTAATGACAGAAGATTTGTGAGGTGCTACTTTGGCCCTAAAAACTAAACATAAGAATTGAAGCCTGTTGTTCATATTATCAAAGTTATTTTCATCCATTATAATAAACAATGTAGTATCATCTGCAAACTGTGCATTAATCAGAGACTCCTTATTAGGCAAGGTAATACCTTTAACTAGGGACCCTAGTTGAGGTTCTCTAGGAATATAGAACAAGGCATTGGCTTAAATTACAAATAGAAAAGGTGCAATTAGACATCCCTTCCTTATGGATCTTTGAAGCATAATTCTATCAGATAGTTCACCATTCAAATCAATGATTGTAGAATATTCTTTAAGAAGAGTACCAATACATTTACAAAAATATGGAGGGAAACCAAATGTGTGCAACATCCCCATAACAAAAGGCCATTAAATTTTGACATTTTCTTTCTCAAAGTATAGTAGAACCATTACTACATTTTGATTCTCATTCCTAACCCAGTGCATTGCCTCCTAACTAGTAATCATATTTTCTAGAATCAATCTCCCTTTAATAAATCTTGACTGGGATGGGGATATAAAATCATTAAGCAAACCTCCTATTCTCCTAGCCAGCACCTCAACCACAACCTTATAAGACAGTTTTTAACTTGTGTCTTGTCATCATCTTTAGGAAGGAGCTTTATGACCCCTCTATTAATGTCAGCACCATGTGACCCTTGTTTGAAGGCATCTTCATACAATACCAAAAGTTCCGGGCCAATCTACTCCAAGTTGTTTTTGTAGAACTCGACATGGAGGCCATCGGGCCTAGGGGCTTTGTCATTAGCAAGGGATTTCACTGCATTTTATATTTCTTCAAGAGATATTGACATGTCAAGTCTCACAACCTCACTACAACGGATATTTTTCAGTATCAACTTGAGGCACTCATCAAGGTTTAGGTTGTTATACTCATCAAATTTTGATGTAAAAAGATCCTTGTAGAAACTATAGAAGGATTCTTTGATACTACTTGGATCCATAGATAGCTCCCCCCTAATCTAAATACCCTCAATCGATTATCTTTTATGTTTAGCTCTAATTATATTAAAGAAGTATTTAGTACCCTTATCACCACCCTTCATCCAATTCATCCTAGCTCTAGTCTTTTGCCCTTTGAACTTGTACTACTCAATATTCCTTAATTGGCATTTGACCCCATTACTCTTCTCCTCCAACTGAGGGTTAGATCCCTTACTTTGAAGGTCTCTTTCAGTATTATTGAGAGTTCTTTGGAGAATTTGTTCTTCCTTATTTCTTTCAATAGCATTTTGTTTACCAATAATCTAATATATTTTCCTCCATGATTCCACTAGATGGCTCCACATATCAACAAGAATCATCCCTCGATTACAGAGTTTACAAAGACTAGTAACCATTGTGACAACATCATCAATCTCTTCATCATTGAGCAAGGAGGTATTAAGTTTAAAGATGACTTTTTTCTTATTACACCTGCTAATAGTGTCATCCAAATAGACATTAGTATAGATTGGGTGATGGTCAGACATAGAAGAAGGGGATACACATACAAGGGCTCACCCATCATGTTTTTCAAAAGAGAAAATGGACTCTTCTACATAAAATCTATCCAACCGACAATAGACTTTATGTTGCCCAATTTGATTATTGCACCAAGTGAACCATATATCGGAGAAAGAGCCCTTCTTGAGGTTTAGTGGATAAGCAATCTTGAATCTCCTCTTAAAATTGGATCAAAAGAACATTTCATTCCCCTTCCAACAATGAGCATTCCTCCACATTTATCTTCTTTATTCTCCACCATATTGAAATCTCCCAAAAGTATCTAGTGGGCTTTAGGTAGACCATTAGATAACCACTCCCATAAGGCTGCATGGTCTCTGTAGTCATTAGGGGCATAAATATTGCACACTCCAATTAAGATGTCCTTATGCTTAAAGATAACCCACAATGCTCTATGATAAGATGAAGACCTATTAGAGTTAATTATCTTGACCCACTAAGGCCCCACCAAAATGGAAGTGCCTCCTTTACCTCTAGGATGATTAGAATAATAACCAATAGACGAGTCGCAAATAAATTTCATTATGGTATATGCTTGAAAACCAACAACCTTAATTTCTTAGAGTCATACAATGTCTTTCATTTTGAGACTGTTACACCATTTTCTAACCATATATTGTCTATTTGACATCTCGAGCTCTCTCACATTCCAGCTGTGTATGTGCATCATTTGGGTAGATTTTAGAGTTGTAGTACAATCTATTAAAACATTCTGGCATATTCTTCCTAGAATTTCTACCATCATTAGAGAGAGATTGCCTCTCAATAATCTTCCTTTTTTTCTTTGACGCTATGTTAGTAACCTCGGTAAATGGTTCCTCATTCATTAAATTTGTTGTATCATTAGTGGTTTTATTTCCAAAATCTACTTTAAGGGTCCAAGATAGGGCCTTATCTCTATTCAGAGGTCCACTAGAGGTCCTCCTAATATTATCAGCCTTTTCATTAATTATGTTTAGAGAAAGTTGCCGAGCATTCATTTTGGGTGGGAGAAGAGGTCGTTCATCCCCCTTGACATTAACCATTTCAAGTCTATTATCTGGTTGATATTTAGCTAGAACATGAGGTACACCACCCTCTATGGAAGGCCTCACTTCAAACTCTTCTTCAAATAGAGGGTTGTTCAAACTAACAAATCCTCTACAATCTGAGGTTTCTTTACAGTTAGCATTGGCTGAAACCATATTTGAGGGTCAAGGGAAGATTTATCATTATCATCTACTTCATTAACCCTGATTTTATTAGCACAATTTTCATATTTTTTATCCTGGCCTAACAAGTTATCTTCTTTACCATTTGTTTTGACATTACTATCAAATTTTGAGATATGAGGAATGTTAAGGGTCGGACATTCTTTTTTTGAGTGGCCATTCTTTTTACAGTGGAAGCAAGACCCTAGGTCTCCTAATAATGAAATTTCCAAAGAAACTTTTCATCTTCTAATTTTATCGATATAATGTCCAGAAAATCTATTTTAGGCTCAAGGGCAAGCAAAATTCTCATATTTATGTGAGGTAGAGTGTAAGGGCTAGAATTATTGTTGTAAGTTTTTAATCTCAATCTAGTGTGGGATAGAACAAATTGCAAATTGTTCAATTTTACCTTTGGCCGACCACTGAAAGGCTCTGAATAATGGATGGCCCACACTGCAGTGTTTTTTCTTTAGTACTCTTTCCTTCATAACATGGGTTTTAAATAAAATAACAAATAACCCTTTTTGAACCATTCTGCAAAAGCTTACTTGAATCCCTAGTTTCGTCCCTCAAATATTAGCAATCCAGTCATTAAAAAATTTCCTCAAAGGAAAAGAATCCTTGTCTAAACAAGCAAAGAATATCGAAATATCTTTAAGACACAATTGTTCTTTCCTTATGGCTTTAATCATGTCCTCATTAGGAGAAAGAGAGAGAGTTCAAAGATCATGGGGATCAGACTTACCATCTTGACATTCTCCACAACAACCCCCCTTGGATGACTTTCCCTTGGTTGTTCTCCCTTCCAGTCTATCTCCATCAGTTGTGGGCCATCTTGATGCTTCTCAATTTCTGTAAAAGACCCCATTAAAGGAAATTGACAATGGACATTCTGGCCGATATTATCCCGAGAGCACTGCCTTGTATGATGGCTTCGAGATTATATTAACCTTTTCCTTCTTTGTAGGTTTATCTTGGCATATTTACTCATTATGATTTGGACACCCCTCATCAATTTCCATTCTTAACTCCTCCCCACCATCATTATGTAACACTCCAACCATACACATGGGTGAACCAGGCTGGGAGCCAAGAGGACCCAGCTCTGAAGGCATGTTAACTTAAACCCTAACCAACACAAAGGGAAAGCAAGGAAACAAAAAGACTTAAACAAAATGCCAAAGAGAAAATAAAATGATTCCAAGACACAACAAAGGAACACAAAACCATGAAAACCAATAAAAGCCACACGGAAGCACGAAGGGAAGCCACAGGGCCTATGCAGGGTACAACTGCAAAATGGGCAACATGTCACCCTCAAGATTTGTATAGTTGGAGAGCACATTTATGATACCTTTGAACTATGTATTGGTTCTTCTTAAATTGCTTATATCATTTAGTCTTATGCACACTATGAGTAATAATTGAAACGTTTGAGAATGATTTGCAAAAGAACAATACTTGTATTATTAGAGTGACTGAAACTACCAACTATAGAATCAAGTCAAAAATTGATGTTGAACTAAAGGAAGATTTTAAAACTAAGGACCTTAGAAGAGTAGAACTCTATAGATATATGTTATGGCTTTAGGAACTTGATCTTCTCTGTTAATTTAAATCTATCGAATTCTTTATAATTGAAACTAATATTAGGATGAATGATCATATTAATGGAATAGAGAAAATTTAAGTTTACAATTTGATTATGGTTAGTACATTAAGGAAAGACCATGCCTATGTGTAAGCTTATTTTGATTTCCTTAACATTGAGTGTTTATGCGTAGAGAAATACTGTGTATGACTGAATGATTCTTTGAATATATGGTCATACCTAAAACAAATTTACAAAGTATGTACTTTTGGAGATTACAATTAAATTATATACCAAATAAAATATAAGGTAAATGATATTTGCATGTGCTAATGTATGCAAGAGTGTTTGTTTGTGTTTCTCCGTGCTTAAAAAATAAAAGATCCTATGAAGGAAATGCTTATATATGTGCCTGAAATTCCTTACATGTATTATGCAATTATGTTGCCTATTGAGAACCACAAGGATGAAATATTAGCTTAGCCTTGTGTTTAAATTGGAACTGCGAGTATGTTCTTCTATATTGGTTAGATACAAAAAGTGGTGAAATATTCTTGTGTTTTTCTTCCATCATAGGTTAAATTGGGAGAATATTTACTTTCTTAAATGAAATGACCAAGAAGGATTTGAACATTAATTTTTCATAGCTAAGCAAAGGATGATGCTTATGTTGACATATGTATGACATGTGCTTACTATGTGTCCATGGTTTTACTAGTACACGAATTCCATTACTCGGTTTTATTTTGTTAGACTACTTCTAGTTGGATTGGGTATCTTTCATGTCAGGCTGGATTCTGGGGAAGCAAAATTGCTTTGTGGTAGGTTGGAAACGCACTCCCATGATATTCTCACCCTAGATGACTTTTGTGAGCAGGTGTCCAAAGCTTCTTTCAAGAAGAACTTTCCTTTGCAATGCTATATGTTTCCTTGTATACAAAATGGTGGTATTTGGTAATTTTGTGGTTTACTTTGTCATTAATATGGAAGTTCATATTTAATCTAATCTTTATCTTACACTATTTTGATTCGACAGTCGATCGATATATTTTTGAGTTGTTATTCAGACAAGTTGGTGGGAACCTTTATATTGCATCGATATAACATCTATTATTGTGATTATGTTAGTACATTTGACAAATGGTCGGCATTCCACTTTTCTTGGACACATACGTGTTCCCTATCTTTTAGATAGTTTTGGTTGTAATCAAGTACTTCTTTTATTCCTATATTATCAGGAATCTATTTGTATCTAGTCAACTTGTGCATTCGACCTTTGACTTGTTGATGACTCCTTTGTCTTTATTATTCTGCTGATGTGGAAATTGTGTCGAATGGTTAGTTTTTATAGAATTCTATAATAATTTTGTGCTGGTTTATTTATAATATATTATCAACTTAATTAATGCAATTGTATTCATTTCATCCCTAAGTTTATGCTTAATTGGTGTTTTCCATACCAATAGATTTCCTTTTTAAATTCGGAAGAGTTTTAGTGAAGACGAAAATGGATCGGCAACACTTGACCATAATAGTATCATGTGAGTATTTGTCATCCTTTTGATCTAGATATTGTTCTATACCAATTTAACGATTTATGAACAAATACACAAAATATTAGGTTAATCTCATGATATGGGGAGGGCCAAAAAGAAGCATAGATACATTAGGTCAATTTGCCTAGCCATTAGTTCCCAAAACTTGATTCAACAGGGGTATGCGTAGACCATGGACAGATGGACAAGGAGGATATATTTTAGTGTATATCTTAAAAATATAGGATGGTGCGAAAGCCTTGGAAATTAAAAACCAACGATGGAAAAGTAAAAAGGCCCCCCTTCTTTGAATTAATCGTAAACTAAAACCTAAAATATATAAAAGATGTTTGAAAAAAAAACTAAGTGTCCCCCTTGATAAATATATGCATTTTAATTTAAGATTTCTGCCATATAAATGTGATGCTTTGAATTGGCAGCGGCTAAATCATATACTAAAACGTATTTCTTACCAAGGAGACACCTAGTCGTTTTTTCAAACTTTTTGAAACTTCCTTATATGTTTTACGTTTTAGTTTACGATTTAGCCAATACCCTTTGAATCGACCTTTTCTTTCTGTCACACAAAAACTTACTATTCATTTCCTTTCACGTGACTACTCGTTTGGTCTAATCGCCTTGATCTGGAGTGGATTTGCATACACGATATTACGTGTTATTCAATTTGAGATTTTATTAAACCCCAGTAGATGTCAGGCTCTTGTTGCTTTGCATAGTTTATTACTGAAAAGTTAAAACATTGCAGAGCAGATGGATTTTGTCTTTCTGCCGACATGATTTGGTTTTTTTGTTTTTTTGGATTGGACAATTCAAAGATGTGTTGCATCTAGCTGGTCCTTAGTCAATGGCAATCGATGGAGGTACGTATGTAGATTGCCATATCTCAAGTTAAGAGATGGAAAAGACGATTGCTTAATAAAATACATTTCTTTTTTCCTTTCATCGGTACAATTGTGACTTCTGGCCATTGTCTGACAGTCACCAAACCTGGGAGGAACTGAGAATGAGATTTTTTCAGTGTTCCGTTCGTTCATCGATAATCGGGTGGAAGTGATGGAAAAGACGAGAGCGTGACAATACACTTGTTTTCGTGACATCTGGTTACTAACAGTCAGTTCATTGACTCTGGCAGGCCCCATCTCCAAAACACTTTTTCAAATTGTATCAGGGTAGTCTGTGTCGACAGCGATGTAATAAGAAGTACCTATGCCTAATGTGTTGACCACATTGAAGCATTTGAAGTTTTATGGTTCACTCATATTACCTAAGTACCTACCTATCGAACCCCTTGAAGTTGAAGTTCGACATTTTAAAGTCGAAGGCGTTTCCTATTTGAAGTGAAGAAGGTGATAGTTCAATTTAACCATCATCAATCTTGTTAAGAGAATGATTGTCATTGAAAAGATCTGGATTGTCCATTTTTCCTAGCCACCTTACACTGTTTGATTTGGCATTCATCCACCACTACATCCGTACATTCCATGATTCCAGTTGTGAATAATATAGATGAGGTTCATGTGGCTTGTTGTAAGCTGCATTTGCAAAGTACGCCATTTGAGGGGAGTTCGCCATTGACCGAAGTATTCATTGAAGAAGCAAGTTTGAGTCACCATTCATTGTTTTCCTGACATTTTTCTATTGACATCACCATTTTCTCTTGCAGTTTTCACCATTGCTTTATCCTAATAAGCATCTTTGACAACACATAATACTATATAAGCCTCAAATAAAATTAATAACATTCTTATGTTCATGCCCAAGTCCGTCAGAAATAGGTTCACTATCTACTCTAGTAACGTGCAACTTTTTAGGGCGGATTATATTCAATTAATACCATTTCCTTCTACTTTATTATTGTCTTATTATTTGGAAAAACAAGGCAGTATATATGTCATAGTACTTAAAGGCTTTGTTTAATCAAATTATATTCATTCGTATACTAGCAATTGCACCTTCAACAAGGTGCAATGGTTACAGTGATAGGAAGATATACTTGGTAATATATTGAAAGGCGAGGAGGAAATTTTGAGTGATTTTAATTTAATGCAATAGGACAATTATGCTAAATCTTTCAAGACACGTTAATTTAATTTATCGTTACTACTCAATCTGCATGTATTAAGGGACTTTCAATGCATTAAAAAAACTAAACAATTCTAGGTATATTAGATGAAGAATGAAATGAAAATAATCTACCCCAACCTGTTGCATCCATGTCCAGTACTTTTGGAGAGTAAAAAGCATTATATATCTTTGTCCTCAAGGTGATAAATTGCATGAACTGTGGCAGGTAATAGGAGTGATCACAAACTACCTTTACATTCTTCACTTTCTTTGGCACCGGATCCCAAATTTGAAGACCATATTGGTCTTCTCTATAACCCACGAAAATATCTTTCTGAGATTTGGAGTCCAATTCGGTCATCTTTTCTTTTGGAACATGTGCATAAACTTCACATCCAAATGCTCGGATGTGAGAGTAAGAAATCCTCTTTCCTAGCCATTCCTCTTCCAGAATACCAAAATCCAACTGAGATGAAGGGCTTTGGTTGGTCAAATACATTGTTGTATTGCAGGCTTCTGCCCAAATTTTTTTGCCTAAACTTGCATTTGAAAGCATACACCGTGTCGTCTCCAAAATCGTTCGATTTAACCTCTCTACAACTCCATTTTCTTGAGGTGTAAATGGAACGATTTTGATTCTACAAATACCATTATCAGCACAAAAGAAAATCAAATTCCAAAGAACAAAATTCACCACTCTTATCAGTTTGTAAATATTTGAATTTGTGTCCAATCTGATTTCAACTAAGGCTTTGAAAATTTCAAATTTACTAAATACTTTAGACTTCCTAAGAAGCATATATATCCATACTTTTCTTGTCCAATCATCAAGAAATATATCAAAATAGTTAGCTCCTCTAATGGAGGTTACATTAGTGGGTCCGAAGAAATTGGAATAGATTGACGCTAATGGTGTGCTCTTCTTTTCATGTCCAGTTTTCAAGACACTGGCCCGCTTCTGTTTGTCATAAAGATAATGTTGGCAAAATTGCAAATCAATTGCTCTGAGGCTCGGTAGTTGTTCCCTCTTGTATATAACATCAAGGCCCTTCTTTCTCCTGTGATCGAGCCTTTGATGCCATAGTTCCGAGTTGCTATCCACAACTGCCATGACAACTCCCACTTCACCAATATTTTCTATAATGTAAAGGCTATAAATTTTATCTCCCTTTGCAGTAACCATAGAACCTTTTGTGACCTTCCATGTATCCATAAGAGAAGTTAGAAATCAATGTGCGTAGAGATGACTTACTAAAATTAGATTTATTTTAATTGGAGAACATGATAGACATCTTTTAGCAACCATTTACCACCTCCTTTTAATGACACTAAAATGTCTCATTTACCAATAATTTCACAAGCTTTGTTTTCTCCTAAATATACTTTTCCAAATTTACCTTCTTGTTAATTGGTGAAGTATTCTATACATGGGAAGGCATGAAATGAAGCACCAAAATCTATGACCCAAGAATTTGAAGTAGTCTCATATGTTGACAATATTAAGGCACCATCAACGTTATCATAGGCTATGTTTGCTTCGTTGTCTCACACTCTCTAGATTGGGCTTTCTTGTAGTTTCAACAATCCTTCTTCACATGACCAAATTTTCTACAAAACCAACAATCACCATTTCTCCCTCTTAACTTCGATCTCTTAGCTGATTTGGATCCCCTAAGATGATTATTTATGCCTCTATTTTGGCTCCTTCCTCTATTATCGGTGCTTACATATGTTAAAGCTTCACTAGATGATGGTTCTTGGTTCCTTCTCCTCATGTCTGCACTAAGAAGAGTAGCCACTACATCATCAAAAACCAGCTTGCTCTTACCAAATACTAAAGTACTAATGGTTGTCACAACTTCATCCTAGTTGGTCAAGCACAACAAGAGAACAACCTTGTTCTCATCATCTTGTATCATGCCAACTGAAATTTCTTAGCTTATTAAAGTATTTAGTTCATTGATATTGTTTTCCATAATGCTTCCTTCCTTCATCTTTAGTTTGTAAAGCTTCTTCATGACGAAGACTTTATTTACAAACGATGCCATTTCATACATGGCTTTGAGTTTATCCCAAACTACTTTGGTTGTTGATTCAGTTGAGACATTGAAGAGAACATTGTTGGACAACGAGAGAAATATAGTCACCTTTGCCTTATTGTCAAGAATTTTCCAATCTTCATCTTTCATCGTAGAAGGTTTCTTCATTTTCCTCTCAAGTGCGAGTGAAAGATCTTGCTTTATCAACAAGGATTGCATATGTACTTTCCACAAACTAAAATATGTCCAGAGAATTTCTCCACCTTCACATCTTCTCTGATTTTAGAATTTCAACTACCAAAACTTGACCAACAATCTCTACCTTGCTCTAATAGTAATTGTAAAAGATGTAAGAGAAAAACACACACACACACACAGAGTACACAAAGGTTTATAGTGGTTCAATTTTTGGCCTATATCCACTCTTGAAGCAGAGGAATATTTTATTAATCGGGGATCTACCAATACAATGTTACAATACAATAACTAAACATTATAAATAAATCTCTAATCAACTAATGAAGAAGTTGAAAAGACATAAGTGATTGGAGAGAAAAGATAATAAGGACTCTTGGGATTTAGACCCCCAACAATGTTAATATTATTATTATTAGTTAGGAGACTAATGTTTTTAGTTACAATTTTATTATTAGTTTGCTCTGGGAAAATGTGCAACATCCACTAAATCTATAGTCTTAATCAATATTTCTATTAAAATGAATTTTCCCAAAACTAATTCCCAATTTTTCCATTGGCCATTTGGGTTTTTCCTAGTAGTCTTTTCTATTTCCTTTAAGAAAAATTACTATAATTTATGGCACTGTTCAAGCCTCGAGGTGTCTGATTTGATGTGTAGCATGATTTTGGGCATCTTCCTTGAAGGGTTTATGGTAGGATGTGTATCTACATGTTCCTATAGCTCGACAACAACTCTAGAAGGTACATGGCATGGTCTTAGGTCACCCTAAAAGCCCTCATTTATATGTATTCTTTTGTTTATCATGAATAGATTGAAGTGGCTACTGCATAGAGACTAGTTTTGGTTCATCCCATTTTTAGAAAATTTTGTTGGAATGGAGAGACAAGGTACTAAGAGAGGTGGGGTGAATCAGTGCCCTCAAATTTTTTTAACTTGATACTCAATCTGCAAACAATAGATAACTAAACTATCCAATTGAATCCATTGTGTGCAACATTCATTCAATTGACTTGTAAATGTAAATTTCATGAAAACAAACAATAATTCAATCACATAACATAGATATTTTGGCTACATAGAAACCCTTGTTAGAAGGTAAAAAATGTGGTGAGGATGAGACCTACAAATACTTCACTACTGCAGATAATAAAGTATGTCGGTTAAGGCTACAAGTTGTGATCACTTCTGATGATCTTACCCTGTTAGGAGTAACAATAAGATCGACTATATCTACCTAGTTAAAGGAATTTAACAACACTTCTTGAGTGTGTACTCAGTTAAGAGATTTTGCTAACTCTGTTATAATGATTAGAGAATAACAAAAAGTATCTGTAATTGACAACTTATGCTTACCTAAATTAGATCTATGAAATATCAAATATGACATAGGTCAAGGTGAGAGGATCCAATTAAGGACAGTCCAACCTTGTAGCAAATCAGACAACATAGTAGAATAAAACAACAAGATATGATTCAAATCCAATTTTCATTAACATGCCCGACTGTAAGGCCTTCCGGGTTAGGGCCAATTACATTCAAGAAGTAATTTTGCAAGATCAACAAGATCAAGTACAACACTAGCTAGTCCAGTTTTGAAAACAATCAACAACTGAAGGAAACCCTAAGGCAGATATGAACGTGTGCTCGCAAGCCACCAAGTAATCTCCTTGTCTCCAAGCATGAAACCACTAGCTCTGTTATGAACAACTATCATAATTCAATCTGATCTGCTAGATCTCGTGGGATCTAAGATCTTTTCCACAACTTCACTTCTGTCTGTCACTCCATACTCCTACCTAAACAACTACCCAAACATCCCTTAAATACTAATCTTTAGCCACAAATCGGCTGGAAGAAACAATTAACTCCAAGGTATATGCACAAAGATGGGGGACCAAAAAGATGCCACTTTTTCTTTTTAGTCCCAAATCATGCATAGTGCGTACGCACTAAAGCGCGTGTGCTCTATAGGGCTTACACACTATGGCTTGGATTGCCCAAGCCTTAGGCTTGGACAATCCAAAACAAAAGTGCATGCATGCCAAATAGTACGTGTGCGAAATTGTGTGCACACGCTTTGTAAAACCCCAAAATTTCCACCCCCCATGCACCCTATGCAAAGCCACAAAAGTGTAATCCATATTCTTACATAGCGCGTGCACCCTATGAAAAATTAGAAAGAGAGAGAGATAAGGGATAGAGAGAGGGTGATAGGGGGAGAGAGAGAGAGAGAGAGAGTCATCTATACAAATATAACATTTAAGTATAAGTTTGATTTATTTAATTTCTTATACTTTAAGTTATATTTGTATAAATTATAAAATATAATACTTCTAGGATGTTTGGGATAGGTTCTAGCTTCATAGGAGGTAAGATGTAGATTCTAGATTCGAAAAATTCCAGACTTAGCCAAATTTTAGGATTCAGCAAGCCTTCAACAGGGTTACCTCCCACAATCCATCATGGATTTCTAAGGTCAAACTAAAGCTAGAAAAATGATTCCCAAAGGGTTTTAACTCATTTTATCACAAATCACTTGGTTTTGACCCCATCTCTACGAAAAACTTAGCTTAGCTCTCTCTCTCTCTCTCTCTCTCTCTCTCTCTCTCTCTCTCTCTCTCTCTCTCTCTCTCTCTCTCTCTCTCTCTCTCTCTCTCTCTCAGACTATTTCTCATCACTATTTAAATCTATGACTTAAATGGGGTGCACACCCTATGGAAGCCATAGATTTCAATAGTGCACATGCCCTATAGTGTGCACACCCTATTGAAATCTATGACTTTCATTGCTCAGGATTAAATTAGAAAAAATTGAAATCTAATTTTTCAAATTTTACTATGTTTTAGTAAAATGCATTTTTGAGGGTCTTCGGTGCATTTCTAGGCAAAAATGGCACACAATTTGACTCTAGCTCTTTTGAATACCTTTCCAACACATCAAATAGTTCGCAAATCGGAGCTAGGACTAGAAAGTTATGCCTTCTCCAAGTAGACCTAATTTTTATATATGGTTTTTTGATAATTTTTTATAGTTTGAATAATTTATTTGTAATAAATATTATGATGGCTCTTCATTTCATTTCCAAAGGATTTTGATGACCCTTGGGATCCATCGGACTTGTATAAACTCAAATATTTGATTAGAATGGATTAGTTTTTGGTTTGCAATCTTGTTCTCAATTTTCGTATTGAATTCTACAATACTATAGGTATCACACCATGTATTGTAATTTGGTTTCATAAATCAGATCAGTGGTATCAGAGGGGGAACGCTCCTTTATGCCAATTTACACAAGGTCTTCCTACCAAAGATTAGGATTGGATAAACAAGATTTGTCAAAATACCCACCTTTGAGACGCACGCGATCAAAGATGTCAGACAATGATGTTAAGAAGTTGGTCTAGGAAGCTTTAAATAAGCAACAAGAGGAGATGATGAGTCAAATTTCACACCTCCTAAATAATAAAAAACCCTCTGAATCAAAAACATCATTTCGTGGAAATACCCCTTTCAAAGTGTAGGACAATTTTGACATCCCAAATTTTGAAGGGAAGGTCAATTCTGAAGCTGTTGATAACTAGTTATCAAAGTTGGATAGATACTTTTTTGTAAATAATTTCTCAGATGTAGAAAAGATAACATTTGCTCTCCTCAAAGCTGAAACCCATGTGAAATTAGCATGGGAAACCAAGGTCACAAATAAAGAATGAGAATCATTTGCTGAAGATGGTTTTGAAATTTCTCTTGATAAGAAGCCCACATGGGGAGAATTTGTGGAATACATAAAAGAAGCTTACCTTCTGGAGGATGTATATGAAAAAAAATACATAGAGTGGTAGCTTCTTCGACAAAAGAGGGATTAGTCTATTCAGGATTACACCAATATATTCCATTCACTTTTAGCAAAACTCGGTATTGAGGATTTAGAGAAGCATTGAATTCTGAAATATCAGAGTGGACTTCATAGGTATATTCAAATAAAGATGGAATTTTTGAATAGTGAGACATTGGCAATTGCCTATAAATATGCTACAAAAATTGAAGATAAATTCAAGCAGAAAGGGAAGAGGGACTACTTTGCAAACAACAAGCCAAGGGTTGAAGGTGGCAATAAATTTGTAGGAAAACAGGTGACCAAAGAACCTCATTCAAATTCATCCAAGAACACATGGTGGTCTACTAAAAAGACACAAATAGACACATGCATGTGGTGTGAGATGCATAAGTCCCCAAACCATAACACAAAGGATTGTCGAAGTATTAAAAATTTGATGACAGATATACGAGGAGAGGAAGCTGAACCTGAATCATCACCAGTAAATAATTCTGAGAATAAGGAGAATGATTCCATCATAGAAGCAAACCCATATGCCGTAGTTGGAACTACTAAAGTATTTCCCCGTGAAGATGAAGAGAGACTTTTTCATTCACAGATGTGGGTTAATGGAAAGCCTCTGCATTTTATTGTTGACAGTGGGAGTCAAAAGAATTTGATCTCTAGGGAGACAGTCAAAAGATTAAATCTAAAAGTGACAAGACACCGACAATCATACTCTATGGGATGGCTAAATGAGGGACAAGATATTCAAATAAATCAACAATGTCATTTGTCATATTCAATCAAGCCTTTTAAGGATGAAGTGATATGTGATGTAGCACCATTGGATGTATGTGATGTCTTGCTGGGGCAGCCATACATGTATTAGAGGCATGGGGTGTATGAGTCCAGGCCATGTAGTGTTACAATCAAGCTTGGTGGGAAGAGGTATCGAATACCAGAGGTATGTCCAACACAAACTACTTCTTTAATTAGTGCTAAACAATGTAAATGCTTGATTGCTCAAACTAGAGCTTTTGTTCTCCTCAAGATTCACCCTGAAAAAACAAAGTTAGTTGTTCTTAATACACATGCTAAGGTAACAGAAAATCAACAAAATCAGATGGATAAAATTTTGAAAGAATATCATAGTGTGTTTAAACCACCAGTGGGAGTACCAACACACTGTCAAGTGAAGCACTCTATTGATTTAATCCCAGGCACACCACTACCACATGAGCCAATATATAGGAGGTCAGTTTTGGAAAATTATGAGATTAAGAGACAAATTCAAGAGTTGATTCAAAAAGGACACATTCATCCAAGTGCTTCACCTTGTGGAAGTCCAATTGTCCTTGCTAAAAAGAAAGATTGGACATGGAGGCTTTGTATTGATTATAGAGCATTAAACAAAATCTCTGTTAAAAATAGATATCCAATCCCTCGAATTGATGATTTTATGGACCAACTTAGGGGGGCTAATTTCTTTACAAAAGTTGACTTGAAGTCTGGATACCACCAAGTACCAATTGATCTAGTAGATGTGTGGAAGACTGCATTTAAATCTAAGGAAGGTTTGTTTGAATGGTTGGTCATGCCTTTTGGCCTAAAAAATGCCCCAGCCACATTTATGAGATTGATGAATGATGTGCTTAGACCATTCATTGATTCTTTTGTGGTTGTTTATTTGGATGACATACTCATCTTTAGTAGAACTTGGTTTGAGAATTTGTAGCATGTTGAACAAGTTCTTTCAACTCTGCAAAAACACAAACTTTATGCCAACATTGAGAAGTGTTCTTTTGGTATGCAGAGTATTCAATACTTAGGGTATATCATTGATACTGAGGGTGTTCATGTTGATTCAGAAAAGATTCAAATAATCTAAGATTGGCCATCTCGTAAAAATTTCACAGAGCTTCATAGCTTCTTGGGTTTAGCCAACTTTTATCGCAAATTTGTGTTTGGTTTCTCACACATATCATGGCCTCTTAATCAATCACTAAGGGGTGGAGCACAAGAAAAATTTCAATGGATAGAGGCAAAGCAACAATCATTTGAGGAGTTAAAGAAAAGACTATGTTCAGCACCAGTATTGGTCCTTCTAGATCTACACCAAGCATTTGAGATAGAAACAGATGCATCTGATTATGCTCTTGGTGCGGTACTCATGCAACATAGGCATCTTGTTACCTATCACAATGAAACTTTTTCTGATATAGTACGTAGGTACCCCACCTATGATAAGGAGTTGTATGCCATTGTTCAAGCCTGCAAACAATGGAAACACTATATACTGGGAAAGGAAACTGTTATACATACATACCATAGACCACTTCAATTCTTACAAACATAAGGGAAACTGCAGAATGATAGACATCAACGGTGGTTAGCCTATCTACAACAATTTCACCTTAACATTCATCATAAAAAAGGAAGCAGTAACAAGGTGGCGAGTTGTTTGAGTAGGCCTTCGATTGTAGGTTTGACAATAGTGTTAGATTCATGTGGTCATCAATCATCAACTTGGGAAAAACTATATGGTACTGACCTTGATTTTGCTAGCATTTATGGTAATTTGGTGTAGAAGGAAAGTCCATCCTTGATTTTCACTTGCAAGATGGGTTGCTTTTCCATAACGGTCACATATGTGTACCCACTGAGGAATGAAAGAAAATGATATGGGAAGCTCACTACAGTCATGTTGCAGGACATTTTGGTATTGGTAAGACTACTGCTATCCTTCAAAAGTATTTCTATTGGCCAAAAATGAAACATGATATCATTTCACATATACAAGCTTGTGTAGCCTATGCAATTGCAAAGCCAGCAAACTGTAAGTTGGGTCTATACTTACCATTACCTATTCCTGATAAGCCATGGAAATTTGTTTCAATGGATTTTATGTCTAGACTTCCAACTACCAGACGTGGGCATGATTGTGTATATGTTGTGGTAGATAGGTTTTCTAAAATGGCTATCATGGTGGCATGTAAAAAGATGATTTCTGCAGAAGATACCACCAAGATATTTTTTTGAACATGTTTGGGTTCATTTTGGTTTTCCAAAAACCATTATTTCTGATAGGGATAGTAGGTTCATCAGCAAATTTTGGTTTGCACTATGGGCTAAAATGGACACCAAGTTGACAAAGTCTATAGCATTCCATCCCCAAACAGATGGGCAGACAAAAGTGGTGAATTGAATGATTATTCATATTTTACAGATGTATCATTCCAAACATCCTCGCACATGGGATGAAAGATTACCCTATGTGCAACACAGCTACAACCGTGCACTCCATAGTACTACAGGGCACAGTCCATTTGAGGTTTCTCTTGGGTACCAACCATTGGCACCTATGGATGTAGCAATACCATCTCTACAATCTAATAGTCCATTGAATGGTGACAAGGAGGTAGATAAAGCAGAAAAATTCATTGATAACATTAGACACCTCCAACAACAAGTTCATGAGATCTTGGAGTAGAGTAATCATAAGTATAAGGAAAGACATGATAAACATAGAACTCCTCATAAGTTTCAGATTGGTGACAAGGTATGGTTACATCTTCAGAAAGAGCACCTCCATGGACCAAATAGAAAGCTTCATCCTCTTCGTTATGGTCCATATACTATTGTGAAACAAGTTGGTGAGAATGCTTTTGAACTCAATTTGCCATCATTTTTGGGACTGCATCCAGTTTTCAATGTAGAATTGTTGAGACCCTATTTTCCTCCTTTGTTGGATATTTCACAAGCTATTGAATACATTCAAGCTGCAGAGTTAAATCCATCTACTACTATTCCAGTCCAGTGTGACCATGTTACTAAAGTCATTTTAAAGACTTTGAGAAATCAGAACATTCCTCTGTATTAGGTGGTTCAAGCTGGCCAGCATTCTCATCAAGGCAAGTGGTTTACTAAGGAACAAATTGAAGAACAATTTCCTCATCTGTTGCAGCAGATTAGTGCAATGGGGCCCATTGCCTCTCAAGGGTGGAGGAATGCTCAGGATTAAATTGGAAAAAACTGAAATCTAATTTTTCAAATTTTACTATGTTTTAGTAAAATGTATTTTTGAGGGTCTTCGATGCATTTTTGGGCAAAAATGGCACGTGAAAATGCCAACTAGAAGTTGTCACTTCTAAAATTTGACTCTAGCTCTTTTAAATACCTTTCCAATGCATTAAATGGTTCACAAATCAGAGCTAGGACTAGAAAGTTATGCCTTCTCCAAGTAGACCTAATTTTTATATATAGTTTTTTGATAATTTTTGATAGTTTGAATAGTTTATTTGTAATAAATATTGTGATGGCTCTTCATTTCATTTCCAAGGGATTTTGATGACCCTTGGGATCCATCAGACTTGTATAAACTCAAATATTTGAATAGAATGGATCAGTTTTTGGTTTGCAATCTTGTTCTCAGTTTTCGTATTGAATTCTACAATACTGCAGGTATCACACCAGGTATTGTAATTTGGTTTCATAAATCAGATCATTCATAGTGCGTACATGCTATGAAAGTCATAGATTTAAATAGTGTGCATGCCCTATAGAGCATGCGTGCTTTGTAAAACATTTGAATTTACCAATCCTAAGGCTTGGATTTTCCTTGGAGATCCAACCTAAAGGCTTGGATGGCTGAAATAGGCCCGAGATGTGTTTTCCAGTAGGCATACAAAAAAATGACATCTTTTTTTGTGTGCTCCTCGTCAGGTTTACTTGTGGCTCAAGAACATAAAAATCAGATGACGTGATATTGTAGATATCTCTGTTAGCTATCTAAGCATATAATTTATTTTGAATTTTGATTATGTTAAGTTTTTCAACTCTAATTTCTTTTGTGTGTATGTCTATTTTTTGTAAAAAACCAACATGCAGTATTTTGGGCATAGATTTTGGCTCGTTCATTGAATTTTGCAACAAGTTACATTTTTAGAAACTAGACTCCATTCTACACACTTAAAAAAAAATAAAAAAATTTGATTTTTGATTAGTTTTAAATGATTTCTAGGGGGAGCGCATAGAAATTTCATGTTTTCAGGATGTGTACACTATGTAAATTCATAAAAAATTATACATTCATCAAAAAATTACCAAAAAAATATGGGATAAACTACATGGTGTTAGCTAACTTCTCACCGAAGTGATTAATTTTTTATTTTAAAGTTAACATTTTAGGGGGACCACACCAGATGCTATGTTATGTTTTTGGACAAAAAATAGGACCACTTTTTGTGCTCCCCATTTTTAGGGCCTTAATTTGCACCATTTTAAAAATAAGTTAGTAGTTTAGGAACTAGATTCAGAGTATTACAACTCTTGTTTTTGCCGCATCTTAAAATTTTGAGTCTAACTATCTTCAATTTCTTGTTGAAGTTCAAAGTTTTCTGATTTCAAGAAAAAAGTGGCATCTTATACCCCCTTTTGGTCCCCCATCTTTGTGCACTTACCCTCCTAAGCCAAGTCAGCATCTAAAACCAACAAATATTAAATGCAACAATAGTGGGCTCTCAAATAGCCTTACAAACATTTAATTCAACATGTCAGCCTCTAGATCCACATAGGAGAATCCAACAAAATCTACCAACAATATATGCACCAAGTTAGCCAAGTAAATCTTCAAGAACTCCAGTCAGTAAACCAAAACTACCAAGTGCTAAAGAAATAATTGAGCACTAGTGAAACAATAGGACCAAGCTAGGAAACACCTAGCAATACAGGTATTACCGAGCACTAGTTTCACTGAGCACCAGAGGTTTCACCGAGTTCCTTCAGGGACCGAGCCTCCTTCCTTAACTGAAACCACCGGTTAAAGCTGCAACCGAGTAACACAAGACCAAAACACCACACCACCATGCATATTCACTAAGGACCAAGAATGCCCTTGCATCAGACACTCCAGGTTTGAAAAGATGTTCTCATATGCTGGAAGAACATCTTTTGGGATTCAACACATAAACCCCGAATTGATTCTTCACATACAAGTCCTTCAACTTTTTAGTTTGCATACTCTTCCACTTCAGCTTCCTCTATCTCTTCAAGTCTTTCCTTGATAGTACACAGGTCTATTCTTCACACTGATCAACCATACCTTTAGGATCCACCAACTCAACTCAGCCACCAATACTTAGACTCCTCCTAGTGAGTGTTGTATCCAACAAAGGCATCAGGGAAAACTTCATGTCATCCTTCTCAACAGTAAAAACATTCCTGACACAATCATACATAGCTCTGCAATCAAGTTGCCAAGGTCTACCAAGAAATATATGACAACTATTCATCTTCACAATATCACATAACACTTGATCCTTATACTGGCCAATCTAAAAATCAACAAGACATTGCTCCCTAACTTCTAGAGCATGAACATCTTGCAACCAACCAATCTTATAAGGAGAGGGATGCTTCATTCTCTTCAAACCAAGTTTTTGAACCATGTTCTTAGTAAAAAGGTTATCAGTACTACCATTGTCAATAATAACATCACAAAGTTTACCTCCAAACTTGCACCAAATTCTGAACAAGTTCCTCCTCTGACAAGGTTCCTCCTTTGTACCAAGCAATGTTTGTTGAACAAACAACTTCTTAGATTTAGGTTCATTCTGAATGTTCTCATTCATCAAAGTAGTTCATCGGTCACCAAGCTTCTTCTGTGTACACTCAAAAGAACGATGTCCTTCTTCACCATAGTTATAGAAAGTACCTTTAAAGATAACTCTACATGTCTTCTTCTTTAGTTCTACATGTTTCTGTTCATCTTTTGCATTAGCTGGTTTATCCTTCACTGAGTGATCAATCTTTTCCTTCCCTTAGGGATTACTATGTTGTTTCCTTTTGAACTTATCTTCTTCCTTCAAAGTATACTGATAAGCATCTTCAACATAATCAATCTTTAGCATACCAAGCTCATCCTGAATATTGAATCTGAAACTATTTACATACTGAGCTACCTTTTCCTTTCCAAGTTCTCTATGTCTAGACCAAATAGTAAGCTTGTAGAGCTCCTCGATATAATCTTCAATAGACAAATCCTTCTATTTTAGATTCTGCAAATTCTTAAACAAGTCAATCTCATAGTCAGCAGGTATGAACTTATCTTTCAATTTAGTCACCATCAACCTCCACCGATTGATCTTCATTTCACCTTCATCTTCTCTATCTCTTTGTAATTCTTTCCACCAAAGAGCAGCATGTCCTTTCAACTTAGTCTTTGCCAATCTCACCCGAAGAGGATCTTCAATTTCTTCAAGCTCAAAGAAATCTTCAAGTTCACCAATCCAATCAATCAAGTTCTCAGGTTTCAAAGTACCAAAGGAAGTAGAAACTTCCATTTGGTAACTATTACTTAACCGAGCTCCAGATCTATGTAACCGACCAGTTCTATCCTCACCAGATCTATCTCTTCGGTCATCACCACAAGAACCAGTAGATTCAAAGTCTTTAACAAATTCCTCATAACCATCTTCAATACCAACATTATGAGGTATACCAGTAACAACTCTCATTAGCTCAGAGACCATGTCATTCTTCATTAATTCCATCTCCGATCTAAAATCATATTTTACCTTCTTTGTAATCCTAGATTCCACAGTATCATAGAGATCAAAAATTACTCTAGGGTCCAATCTTCTCGGAGGCATCCTTAAAGATAAAAAAAAACCTCTGCAACAAAATCCTACACTAACCACCTTGTGACAATCTCCAAGTTATATGCAAGTCAGATCAGCCTACCACCTTGCATGAACAACTAGGCCAGGATTCCACAAGTCCAGTGCCACAGATCTACAACTTAGATCATATGATCTCTTTGCCAACATGATCAACTTTGCAAGATCAGCCTTGCTAGGTCAACTTTCACTCCAAAACAAGATCAACTTAGCTTTGATACCACCTGATGTAGGTCAAGGTGAGAGGATCCAATTAAGGAAAGTCCAACCTTGCAGCAAATTAGACAACATAGCAGAATAACACAACAAGATATGATTCAAATCCAATTTTCATTAACATGTCTGGCTATAAGGCCTTCTGGGTTAGGGCCAATTACAATCAAGAAGTAATTCTGCAAGATCAACAAGATCCAGTACAACACTAGCTAGTCCAGTTCTGAAAATAATCAGCAACTGACAGAAACCTTAAGGCAGATCTGAACTTGTGCTTGCAAGCCACCAAGAAATCTCCTTGTCTCCAAGCATGCAACCACTAGCTCTTCTATGAAAAACTATCATAATTCAATCTGATCTATTAGATCTCATAGGATCTAAGATCTTTTCCACAACTTCACTTTTGTTTGTCACTCTAGACTCCTACCTAAACAACTACCCAAACATCGCTTAAATACTAATCTTCAGCCACAGGTCAGCTAGAAGAAACAATTAACTCCTAAGCCAAGTCAACATCTAAAACAAATAAATATTAAATGCAACAACAATCGGCTCTCAAATAGCCTTACAAACATTTAATTCAACATGTCGGCCTCCAGATCCACATAAGAGAATCCAAAAAAGGCCACCAACAATAAATGCACCAAGTCAAGCAAGCAAATCATCAAGAACTCTAGTTGGTAAACCAGAACTATCGAGCACCAGAGAAACAACCAAGCACCAATGAAATAATTGACCAAGCTAAGAAACACCGAGCAACACAGGCATTATCGAGCACCAGTTTCACCAAGCACCAGAGGTTTCACTGAGTTCCTTTAGGGACCGAGCTTCCTTCCTTAACTGAAACCACCAGTTAAAGCTGCAACCGAGTAACACAAGACCAAAACACCACACCACCATGTAGATTCACTGAGGACCAAGAATGCCCCTGCATCAAAATATATATCACCTCAATGTGTAGATATCTTTCCCCTGTACTACTCGGTAGCCTTGACTGATTCTGAATAAACTAAATATCTCTGATTGTTGCTCAACCTTGTCTGAAAACTGATGTCTTGAAGGTGACTACTTGCTTCAAGATCTCCTTCTTGTCCTTTGTATACATATGTCCAAATGACATGAATTCCAAATATATAGCATACTGCTATGACCTAACCTAATTAGATTTACATCTTCTTAGGAAAAACCCTAAGATCTACGATATACAAAATTAATCTAGATCTAACTATTACATAGAGATCATCATCACATTTAATGATTACATTAGTAATAAATAATCCTTGATCTTGGTAAAATGTTTTGTGATTATGTTGTAAACATTTACATAGATAAATGTGCCAAAATTGATTACTATGTTGTTTCCTAGATTGCTTGGTAAACACTATCAATACTACTCATTGAATTTACTGGTGCTCGATGTCTAGTCTTCTCAATGTTTACTAATGCTTGGTGCTCGGTATAATTCTAATGCTTGGTAGTATTTCTCTAGTGCTTAGTTAAACCTATTTCCATTCAGCTCTTGGTACTACCTTATGAATACTCAATATGAAGGCTTGTTTGTCTAATCAGCTAGCATAGTGTAGCATGTAGTTCTTCCTTTTACCGACTGATCAGCATAGAGAACCGAGTGATCTACTTTGATACTAATGACAACACTTAATTCTCCATAGAGATAAAAATCTCCCCCTTTGGTATTAATATCAAAATCTATAATGTATATACACTGATATAACCTTTACTGTCCTTAATTCATACATATACATGACAAAATTTTCATAACTCTGCAAAATTTGCATAACTCCCGCTCGGTGCATGCTCCTGTTATCTATGTAGTACACTTAACATATAATTATACACTTTGGCATATACATTATGTTTTCCCCTTTTTTTAGATTAATGCCAAACTCAAAAATATGTACTTACAGTTTATCAAATATGTGCTTGTGGGTTTTCTTCAAAGAACCTAAAAGGTTCTCTCATTCCTCTTTCAAGTTGATGAGAGAAATGTGCTCAAGACTAACTCGTGCATGCATGTCAAATATGTTCTCCAACACATAAATCTCTATTATTGTAACTAAAGCTTGTGCTTTGACAATATGCCTTTCAATTATCTTTAGGTGGGGAAGTATCTCTGCCTGAATCTCTATGACTTGGTCACTTATTTTGTCCTTCTTCTTCCTCAAATCTTATCTTAACCAGCTAAGTTATTGAACTTTGAGTATATGCTTATTAAAAGCATTAGGCTTGGTTAAGGTTGCTTGTACACTAGCTTAGATTTTAGTATCCAGTTATTTTATCTTCTCACTAATCTCAGTAGTGAAACTTTCTATAGTGCAAAGCTTTACCAACATTTGAATAATTTTCTAAGTAATAGATTGAATGTTAGTTATTACCTTAGATAAATTTACCTTATTTATTGCCACTTCTTGGCTGATTTTCTCTACTAATTTGTCTTGTATCTTGGATTCTGGCCTTTCCTCAATTCTCTTTTCTGCTTCTGTACCGGGGCATTAATTTCTTGAACTGGAGTAGCAAGTTGGTCTAGTATTGGTGTATCTTCATTAATTTCTACCCTAGGTGCACAACAAATTGCTTTCACCTTATCAGTAGTAGGATACCTGGTAATCACATGAATCATCTTCTTGGTAATCTCTACCAGCTCATCCAACCATAACTTTCCATCATGAAACCTACTAAGAACAACCCTAATCCATTCACTCTTGAAATCCTTCAGAAAATTTAGGGTATTTGTTAAACCTATTAGTTCCAGTTGTTTTTGTTCGGGTTTTCATCTTCCATCTTCTCCACAAAACTTCTATTAAGTTACATACATGTCAAAATCTCCTATTTCACCTATCTTGCAATGAATATAAGATCTCACATCCTCGACCAACAGAACCCTAGGGGGTATGCTTGAGAAAGCTCTCGCTTGATCAATTTTTGATGCAACTTCAGGATGAAGTTTGTATCGGGGTTCATTGCAAGTAGTAGATACATAAGGTTCACTTCCTCATCTTCTACAAAATTGGATTTATTTACCTTTGATGTGGATGCCATTTTTCTTGAAATAGGGTTTCGGTAAATACTTGTATGAAATAGTTCAGTAATAACAGTACTTACATGAAAATGTTGATGAGATCACTCAGAAGCTTTTGAAATAGCTCTTAAATGCTCTGAAAATCTATTGCTTGAAATCACTCTGAAAAATCTTTTGCTCTTCGAAATCGCAGGCGAAAAATGAACTAAGTTCATCTTCTATTTATAACCTTTTTCAAATTCTCGCTCAAAACCTTGCAATAAATGCTTGACCTACTTACAGCTCAATGACAACCATCATAATCGGTGAGTATGACAAAATAAAGAATAGCTTGGTTAACATAACATTTCACTTAGTTAAAATTGATACTCGGTTATCCTTGCATAACAGTCATCGATGAGTAACTCTTTACTCGGTCCAACATATACTGACTATATAACTTTGAAAGATCAAAACTTATAAACCATAATGCATCTTAATTTATGTAAAAATGGTATGTGCTCTACTAATATAAGGAACTATATGTAAAATATGATCAACTTGAATTATCAGTTCCATTCATACCTTTTTCAGATTAGGTGGAGGTGTCGATGTCACCCAATCTAATGGATGAGGTTTCACTGATTACATTGCTTGACTCAACATTATCATTTGATGCCTTTCTCCACATAGTGTTTTTTATTCTCATGATATCTGCAATTGTATTTCCATTTTCAAAAACTTGTTCTTTTGGTGCTCCATCTCTACAATCTTTACTTAGGTGACCGACTTTGTTACAATGCAAACAAAGTTGGCTGATAGGGTTTGTTGTGCCCTTTCGGTGTCTAGACTTGCTTCATCTTTGTTTAACATTCTTCTGAAGTGTGTCCATGCCTATTGTAAGTGTAACAATGTTTCTCCATGTAGGATTTGTTAGGAGTCCTATTCATCTTAGATCTATATTCATATGCTTGATGTCCAAACTTGTTACAATTATAGAAATGACCATTAAACTTAGGAGTGGTTTTAGGTTTACCTTGTGCTTTACTCCTGCATACATTGAACTATGTCTCAGTTTTCCATAGTGATAGCATATAAGTGTCTTAGGTATCTGATTTTGATTTTTATTCATCTATTTAGCTTTCTTAGATGATTTTCCTTACTCGGTGTACCCTAATCCAATAGTGCTTCCAAGTCCTCTTTGACTAATCAGAAATTTATCAATCTTCTTGGAATTATCTTCAGCCTTCTTCATCATCTCATTGTGTTGTTGTTGCATCTTCACTTTATTTCTCAGTTTTTCATTTTCTTCCCTGAGTACCCCAATATCTTCAAGTTTCCTTGATAACTCATTATTTACTTAGTTGATCTCCTGGCTTACAATAATCATCTGATTGGATATTTCAAAATGATGCTCGGTAAGTCTTAGTATCTCAGTTTCCTTTACTTGTAGTTGTTCAGTCATCTGTCTTCTATCTTTAACAACCAAATTTCTTTCTTGTTTAGCTTGTCTAGAATTTTTTATCAACTCAATTATTCTTACCATTTGTGTCTCTTGACTGATCTACAGGGCTTTCACTTGTTTAGTCAAATGAAGATTTTTCTTAGACAAAATAGAAATTGCACTATCAAAACTATTAGAAATACTGCTTGAACTAGATCCAATATTATCAAATAAATTATCAATCTCTTCTTCATGATAGTTAGTTTCATTTTCTAGAATAACCATGTTCTTTCTTTGAACCAATAACTTCTTCAATACATCCTTAGCTTGCTTGTATTGCTCAATAAACATTTGCATCTAAATCTTTTGATTCTTTATAGTTTCATCCAACTTGTATCTCTCCATGTTTAGATATTTAATCTTCAGTGGTTAAACCATCCAATAAGAGATTTGAGCTCTAATACCAATTTTTGGAATGAAGAGATAAGGTACTGAGAGGGGAGGGGTGAATCAGTGCCCTCAATTTTTTTTAACTTGATACTCAATTTGCAAATAATAGATAACTAAACTATCCAACTGAGTCTATTGTGTGCAACATTCATTCAATTTATTTGTAAATGTAAATTATATGAAAACAAACAATAATTCAATCACATAACATAGATATTTTGGTTACATAGAAATCTTTGTTAGAAGGTTAAAACTACGGTGGGGATGAGACCCACAAATTCTTCACTATTGCAAATAATAAGTATGTCGGTTAAGGCTAAAAGTTTTGATCACTTCTGATGATCTTACCCTATTAGGATTAACAATAAGATCATCTAGATCTACCTAATTTAAAGGATTTTAACAACACTTCTTGATAGTGTACTCAGTTAAAAGATTTACAACAAGACTGTCAGGTCTATTCTATTAAGAGATTTTGCTAAATCTGTTACAATGATGAGAGAATAATAGAAAGTATCTATAATTGACAACTTATGCTTATCTAAATTAGATCTATGAAATATCAAATATATATCACCTGAGTGTGTAGATATATTTCCTCTATATTGCTCGGTAGCCTTAACTGATTCTGAATAAATTTAATGTCTCTGATTGTTGCTCAACCTTGTCTGAAAACTGATGTTTTGAAGGTGACTACTTGCTTCAAGATCTCCTTCTTGTCCTTCACATACATATGTCAAAATGACATGAATTCCAAATATATAGCATACTGCTATGACCGCCTAACCTAATTAGGTTTACATCTTCTTAGGAAAAACCATAAGATCTACAACATACAAAATTAACCTAGATCTAGCTATTACATAGAGATCATCATCACATTAAATTGATTACATCAATAATAAATAATCCTCAATCTTGGTATAACATTTTGTGATTCTGTTATAACTATTTATATAGATAAATTTTCCAAAACTAATTACTATGCCATTTCCTAGATTGCTCAGTAAACACTATCAATATTGCTCGGTGAATACGTTGGTACTCAATGTCTACTTTTCTCGGTGTTTACTGACGTTCGGTGCTCAGTATACTTCTGATGCTTGGTAATACTGCTCTATTGCCCGGTTAAACTTGTTTCCATTTATCTCGTAGTACTTCCTTATGAATACTCAGTATACTTCTGATGCTTGGTAATACTGCTCTATTGCCCGGTTAAACTTGTTTCCATTTATCTCTTAGTACTTCCTTATGAATACTTAGTATGAAGGCTTTTTTGTCTAACCGACTAGCATAGTGAAGCATGTAGCTCTTCCATTTACCGACTGATTAGCATGGAGAACCAACTGATCTACTTTGATAGTAATGACAACACTTAATGCTCAATAGAGATAATAATTTTACTCTTGAGCTCTTCATTCACTTGTGTTATCAAGCTTATCTTCAAAGTTGGTTCATAAATTTATTCATGAGGAGCGAAAGATGGGCAAAAAAACTAGAGGCACATAGATAATTTTCAAAATGGTTTCAATACGTCATGTACTAATCTTTTGAATCCTTTCTTGCTCAATATTGAATGTCCTTTGATATTTGTATTGTGAAATACACCATAAAATGTTATCTATTTGATTAGTAGAGTTACACCAAATGCCAATTGGTTGCACCATTTCCATTTTCGGGTTGTTTTGGTAATACTCATTGATGCCTTGTTTGATGTTAAAGGGGGTCTTTGATGTAGAGGGGGTTGATAGTCGAGGATATCAGTAGTTTTTCTATGCTTTGGGAGTCTATTTTCTTTGGACAAATGAAAAACATAGGTATTCATATGGGGCTTCAAGTGCATCTTAGAGAGGGCTTTGAAGAGTGGACTAAGGATAAATGGCCAGTCATATGGGGCAGCTCCGCATACTCTCCCATTCATCCACCATGATCACTTGGCCTATGTTCATAGAATAGCCTTATAACACATTATTCTTTTTGCCACGTTCTTATTTGGTGATTTATTTAATTGCTATTAGGGTCTTGAGTTTAGGGTTTGATAAATATTATTTCTCTTTTCTTTATAGCCAATCATGAACATCAGATGTGGAAATTATATGCTTCTTTGGATTGAGTGGTTAAAAAAGCGTATTGCACGACTTCAATCTTAAATTGAGTTTCTCCTTTTTCATTCTATTAATTATTTTAAGTGTGGGTTGTGGATGACTTGGGTAGGGTGTATTTGACCATGTTGCAGAGTTGGTGCATAGCTTGACATGGTCCATTCTCTCTTTTCATTCTACTAATGCTTATGTAGCATAATTTTTTAATAACAAATTATTATAAAGGAATTGAAAAATACACAGTGGAAATTTAGTGAAGATCCTTGCGAGAGGAGTGGAAGCTAGAATCTTGGCCACGCTAAATATATAAAAATTTTGTTTGCTATAATTGTACCTTATAGGGATCCAAGATTTTCCATGTCATCAAAATGTCTGTTAAATTCTCTTCATTTTTACTTAGTTTTAGTCTTTCCAGTATAGTCTATGTTTACTACCAGAGCATTTGTAACTATAATATCTAACAAAAATCCTATTTAAAAATAGTCATTTTTCTTGTGCAAGCATCATCTCTACATCATGGTTGCATTTTAGCTTTCTAAAATACAATGAAGGCTCAATTATGTGCAATACTAACTCTGGACTAGGAATTAGTTGAAATAATATAATTTACTATTTTATGTAGGCCCTATGGCCACCATGCTATTGTTTTATCAGAGGATTCTCTTAAGTTTAAGGAGTACAAGGGTGAATAAAATAATATAGCTACTTTGATTGTAGGATCTTGTCAAATTTACTTGACTTTCCCTGCTGAAAGAACCTTCATAGAGGAAGATGTATCCAATTATTTTAGGTAGGAAGAGTCTTCTTAAATCTAATCCAAGAGAATGACTTCTATTACCATATTTTAATTAGAATATTAGGGATTTAGTAATGAACTAGCACATTAAGTGTAATTTTTCAATCATAGGACTTATGGACTTGTACATGATATGATAATACCCTACTAGTAGAAGAGAATGTTGGAAACTACAATTGAAACAATTATTATATTGTCATTGATGTCAAACCTTAATTGGTGATATAG
Organism: Chamaecyparis obtusa; assembly: GCA_027943335.1. Lineage (NCBI taxonomy): Eukaryota > Viridiplantae > Streptophyta > Pinopsida > Cupressales > Cupressaceae > Chamaecyparis > Chamaecyparis obtusa. Next base: position 60,605 of record BSBK01003533.1, on the reverse strand, counting down.
TTTCTATCTAGTAGAGTGCCATATCATTTTATTGATGAAGAGGATTTGAAAAGAGGAGATAACAAGAAGACCTAGTAAAAGAGTTGAGCTATGAGAAACTATAATGGGTACTTGATTAGTTGGCACATTAGCAAGGTAATATTTTTTTTATATATAACACTAAGTAAAGAAGACAATTGGTTAGAAGCATGAAAGAGATGAGGCAAGAAAGAATGAAATCATAGGCTTGACCAAGCACAATAGAAGAAGATTAAGGAACTTAAGTATAAGCCGAGTGATGCTAGTGTTGACTGAGCGCCAGTGTAAGCCGAGAAAATATAATGTTGAACTAGCATTAGTAATAACCAAGTATCAAATAATGGACCGAACGAAGATAGTGAGTGTTGAGAAGAATAGTTTAGCGATGATCAGTTTATCCAGTGAAGACCGAGTGGTAGTATTTTACATTTTGTGAAGAGATTACGATTCCAAGCTGACACAGTTGAATTCTTGGAATATGTAAAGCGTGTTGAAGATAAGGATGAATGACTTGGAGTATTTAATGCATGGTAAACCATTTTTATGCATGGATTCAAGGAGAAGTTTTGAGAAGTATCTAGAAGGTTAGAGAGGTAATGAAATGTTGGAAGGATTCAATGAATCTGACCTAAACCTAAGTTATACGGTAATAATTAAATGAAAAAGGATCAAGATACCTAAACAAGGAGGTATAAGGATAACCTAATTGTAGGTTATATGAGGGGTCAATTCTATTGATTGAAAAACCTAAGCAGAAGAATAAGAAGAGCTGAGAAGAGTTTTTAAGCGGTGATTGCTTGAAGGGTTTCTAAGCATATCAAAGATGGAGATGATAATGACGGCCAATTAGTGGATCAACATATGAGCTGCATTGGATCTGTATTTGCAAAGTGAGTTTTATGTATCAGATCAAACCTATTATAACTTTCTAACCATTGTATCCATTGAAATCCTTTAATCAAAGTTGACATAACAGTCATTTGTAAATCCTTTAATCAAGGTGACATTCTAATGGAATGTTCTTAAGTCCTCTAACAAGGCCACTCCTAACAAGGTGATTAAATCCTTTAACATGGTCACACCTAATAGTGTGTATTGTAACCTTTTATAGGGTTGGCTCCTTATAAAGCTCACTTTAGAAGAGTGAAAAATTGGTAGCGTGTTATTGGTATTTTTTCCCAAAATGGGTTTCCACGTTAAATCCTAGTGTCATACTTGTGTGAATGTTATTTGATGTGTTAATTTTTTTATATTTTGTAAGTTGATTATTTTTGGATAGTGGGCTACAAGTTTATGTTACTGGTTATATGCTATAGAGACTAACTGGATTGTTGAGTAGATGTGAGTTGTTTGAAGTGTTTAAAAGTTGAATTGGTACATCTAGACCTGATGATAACTAATTCAAACCCCCTCTTAGTTATTCTAAAATCATTCTAACAATTAGTATCAGAGCTTGTGGTACTTGTAAGGAAAAGTTTAAAGATATTTGGAAGTAAAGATCAAGATGTACAAAAAGGAAGTACCGAAGTTGAACAATGAGAACTTCCCTACATGACAAAGTTTGATGAAGCTACACCTAGTTGGAATTGGAGATGCAACAAAATACCATGTGGAAAATGATTACATACCATTATCAACATCTTTGATAGCCCAACAGATGAAGGAAAAACAAGAACACAATCAGGTAATGTTGGAGATTGCATCAACCCTAAGTTATCCTAAATTTTAAGACATCAATGGTTGTACCATTGCAAAGAAAATGTAAGACACACTGACAGCTATCTATGGTGGAGACACAAATGTACTAAGAGCCAAATCTGAAAGCTTGAGAGGTAAGTTTGATGAAATGAGAATGTTAAAAGGTGAAACTATTTTACAATATTGTGGCCGAGTTAAAGAGGTTGTGAATTCTATTAGAGGATCTAATGGAAATATTGATGATGAAACTTTTATTAGCAAGGTATTGAGAACCCTAATTCCTATTTATGCTATTAGATTTTCTACAATACAAGAACTGAGATGTGCTCCTAGTAACAACTTAACTCTGGAAGGTCTGGTTGGTAGACTTACTGCTTTTGAATTGTCAAAATTTGATAATTTCACATCTCATAATTTACATTCAAATCTTAATTGGTTCTTCATAAGTCTAAGAAAGGAAATGAAAAAATGTGTGAACAGTGATAGTGACACCTCTGGTGATGACCTTGATGATCTTGGGGCACTAATGGCTAGAAGACTACCTAGAGGAAAATGAAAATTCAAAGGTAAACTTCCTATAATCTATTTTTCATGTAACAAAGTTGGTCATATTTCAACAAAATGTTCTGATAGGAATGACAAGGATGAAAGAAGAGAAAGTAAGTACAAAGACAAAAGAGATGACAAAGATTAAAAAAAGTACAAAGACTACAAGGGTAAAGGTAAGAAATCTTACATTATATTTTTGAAGAAGAAAATGATAGTGAATTTGATGAATCTAATGATCACGATGTAGAATTTGTTTATGTTGCTATGAAAGATGATTCTAATGAAGATGAGAAAACTACACTTATTTCATATGTGAGTAAAGGTGATAGATGGATAATTGATAGTGGTTTCTCACACCATATGACTAGTGATAAAAGTAAGTTTGAAACCTTAAATCATTACAAAGGTAGCAGTGTCAAGTTTGGTAATGATGCACCATGTCTTGTGAAAGGAAAAGGATCAATAAGATTGACTGATAAGATCAAATGTTATAATGCTTATTGGGTTAAAGGACTTAACTATAACTTTTTGAGTGTTTCAAAGTTAAATAGTTATAGATACCAAGTTGAATTCAATCACAAAAGGCTAAGATCTTTGATGCTACTGGTGAAATAATTGGAAGTGGAGAACATACAAGAGGTAACTTGTTCTATCTAGATCTATCTAATGAGAAATATTCATTTGCACAATTTTATGATGTATGATTATGGCATAAGAGATTGTGTCATGAGAACTTTGATAATTTGGTAAACATTAGTAAGATGAAAAGAGTAGGAAGGTTACCAAGATTGAAGAAACCTGATAATGTGATGTGTAAGCAATGTCAATTGGGAAAATTGACAAAGTCTAGATTCAAGAGAAAAACCTATACTTCAGATGATATTTTGGAATTGGTTCATACTGACCGTTGTGGAACTATTGGAGTGCAAAGCTACTATGGTGATAAATACTTTATTATGTTTATTGATGATTACTCTAGAATGATGACTGTGATGTTTCTTAAAGAAAAATATGATGCCTTTCAATTGTTTAAGTAGTATTTGACAAAAGTTGAAAAAGAAACAGGTAAGATCTTGAAATGTTTGAGATCTGATAGAGGAGGAGTGTTCATATCTAATAAGTTCAATATATTCTACAATGATAGAGGAATCAAGAGATAAATGTCTACATCAAGGACTCCTCCACATAATTGTATAGCAGAAAGAAGGAATAGATCAATCATGGATTGTGCTAGAACACTGATGATAGAGAAAAATATTGAACAAAAGTACTAGAGGGAAGTTGTAAGTACAACTATCTATACCTTGAACTATGTACAAGTCAAGAAAGGTATAAATGCTACACCTTTTGAGTTATGGTATGGTTATGCACCTAATGTGAAATACTTTAAAGTCTTTGAAAGTAAATGTTATATATTGAATGACATTAGGAATGGAAAAATTGATGCTAAAAGTCATGAAGGCATATTCCTAGGTTATTCCATTAAGAGAAAATCTTGTAAGTGTTTGAATTCTAACATTAATAAAGTTGTGGAAAGTGCAAATGTTAGAGTTGATGAATATGCATAAAAGAATGAAGTGGAAAGAAAGTAGGAACCTGAAGCTTATAGATCATTTGAATACATGAATGAAGGAGAGCCCAAAAATTTACCTGAACTAGAGAACAAAGCTATCAAATGACATCAAGAATCTGTCGAGTTACAAGAAGAAGATGTTGAGAATTAGGAGGCAATGACCGAATAATCAGAAGAGGAAGCAAAGATACAAAATGAGCGTGAAGTGAATTTTACAAATGAACCTATAGAAAAAGAAGAAGAAGAAAGGAGACCAATTCCTACATTAGAAAAATATGTTAGAAGACATCATAAACCAGATCAAATCATTGGAGAAAAAGATTCAAGAATCATGACAAGAAACAAGTTAAAAAACCAAACATGCTTATTATGTGAATTTGAGCCTAAATCAGTGAAAGATGCTTTGGATAATGAAGATTTGATTCAAGCCATGAATGAAGAAATTGAGAAAATAGAGAAGAACACAACCTGGATACTGGTACGTAAACCAAAGGACACAAATGTTATTGGAACCAAGTGGGTGTTCGTAAATAAGATGAATGAGCATGGAGAAGTCACAAGAAACAAGGTTAGATTGGTATGAAAATGATATGCACAAGAACATGGAATTGACTATGGGGAGACATTTTCCCTAGTTACTAGATTGGAAGGAGTTAGAACTCTACTTGCATATGCAACATACAAACAATTTCAAATCTACTTGGATGTTTAAATCTGCATTTCTATATAGAATATTGTAAGAAGAAGTATACATTGAACAACTAGAAGGATTTGTTGATCCAAGTAAGAAGAACATGGTATGTAAGCTACACAAAGCACTGTATGGATTGAAAAAAAATCCCTAGAGCATGGTATGAAAGATTGCATAATTAATTGGTCAAAATTGGTTTTGCAAGAACAAATGACAACATCAGTCTGCACTTAAAGACTGAAAAAGGTAAAGGGATATTGTTAGCTAAAATATTTTTTGTTGATATCATATTTGGAGGTCAAGATGCATTATGGTAAACATTTGAAAATGAGATACAAACATAATTTGATATGTCTATGTTTGGATAGATTAAATTCTTTGTTGGTTTGCAATTTTATCAAATGAAGAGAGGTATCTACATTACTCAATCTAGATATATCAATGAGATACTTAAAACCTTTAGCATGGAGGATTCTAGACCAGTAAGTACACCCATGGCTACTAGACACAAACTATCAATAAATGATGATATAGCAGAAGTGAATCAAACCTTGTATAGGTCAACGATTGAGAAGCTACAATATGTTGTTCAAAACAGACTAGATATTGCACTAGCAATTAGGATTGTTGTAAGATTTCTGCAAATCCTAAGGAGAATCACATGATGGCAGTAAAAAGGATATTGAGATATCTAAAAGGAATAGAGGATTATGGATTGTACTACAATAAAAATGATAAGTTTAAATTGAAAGTTTATACTGATGCAGATTGGGAAGGAAATGTGGATGATAGAAAGAGTACAAGTGGTGGCGTATTATTTCTAGGAAAGAGGTTAGTCTCACGGAAAAGAAAGAAATAAAAATCCATTTCTCAATCTACAATAGAAGCTGAATATGTGGCAACAATAGTTAATTGTTCAAACATAGTGTGGATCAAGCAATTGTTGAAAGGTATGAAGGAAGAGATCACTGAGGAAGTTGTTATTTTCTATGATAACACAAGTGCTATCAATATATCAAAGAATCTTGTGATGCAAACTAAGACCAAACATATTTCTATCAAGTATCATTACTTGAGAGAGTTAGTTCAAGATAAATAAGTGAGATTGGAATATGTGAATACAAAGGACTAGTTAGCAGACACATTCACTAAAGCTTTACCTAAGATGCACATGAGTATCTAAGAGGTAAACTAGGGATGATTCCCATAACTAAGGCTACCTAGAGTCAAATAGGAGTGTTGCATAAAATGTATTATTTATAATATCTAGCAAATTCATGCAAGGAGGTCACACTTTAGGAGTTTTCTAAAGCTGTGAAGAGTAAAGCACAAGATGTTGATAAGTGATAAGAAAGATGATAGAGGGAGCATATAGTTCAGATAGCTAACATGAAGATATCTACATGGTGAAGATGAAAGAGAAAGTTGTGTCTTTTGCATTGTTGTCAAAGAGGGATAGATTCAGTACAAGTTACCATGAGAAGATAAAGGAGAGATTCATAGATGACAGATGAGAGATTTAGTAGAATTGATGCAAAGACAAAGAGGGTGATATCTATCAAAGAGGGATCTGATTGGATGAGAATTGAGAATCGAGAATTAGAATGAAGCTCAAGATATTAATGAAGATTTGATTACAAAGAGAGTTGATGAGAGTTTCTTCAATAAATACTTTTTGGATTGTATGGTAACCAAGCATATGGTGTTACCATCAATGCCAAAGAGGGAGATTGTTAGAAATTGCAATTGAAATAATTGTTATATTGTCATTGATTTAAAACCTTAATTGGTGAGATAATTGCTATCTAGTAGAGTGGCATATCATTTGATTGATGAAGAAGATTTGAAAAGAGGAGATAACAAGAAGGCCTAGTGAAAAGGTTGAGTTATGAGAAACTACAATAGGTAATTGATTAGTTGGTACATTGGCAAGGTAATATATTGTTTATCTATAAAACTAAGTGAAAAAGATAGTTGGTTTGAAGCATGAAAGAGATGAGGAAAGAAAGACTGAAATAATAGGCTTGACTGGGAAAAAGAGAAGAAGATTAAGGAACTCAAGTATAAGCCAAGTGATGCTAGTGTTGACTGAGCACTAGTATAAGATAAGAAAATATAGTGTATTCAAGCATCAATAATAACCGAGTATCAGATAATGGACCAAGCGAAGATAGTGAGTGCTGAGAAGAATAATTTATCAATGACCAAGTTATCTAGTGAAGACTGAGTAGAAGAACACAATGATGAATGAGTGTCCATATTTTACATTTTATAAAGGGATTAAGATTCCTAGCCGACACAGTTGAATTCTTGGAATATGTAAAGCTTGTTGAAGATAATGATGAATGACCTGGAGCATTTAATGCATGGTAAACAATTTTTATACTTGGTTTCAAGGAGAAGTTTTGAGAAGTATCTATAAGGTTAGAGGGAGAACAAAATATTGGAAGGATTCAATGAATTTGACCTAAACCTAAGATCTACGGTGATGATTAAGCAAAAAAAGATCAAGTCACCTAATTATGGAGGTATAAGGAGAACCTAATTGTAGGTTATGTGAGGGGTTGATTCTGTTGATTAGGGAACCTAAGCAGAAGGCTAGACGAGCTGAGAAGAGTTGTTAAGGGGTGATTGCTTGAAGTGTTTCCAAGAAGATCAGAGATGGAGATGATAATGAAGGCCAATTAGTGGATCAACATATGAGCTACATTGTATTTGTATTTGGAAAGTGAGTTGTATGTATTAGATCAAACCTACTTTTACTTTCTAACCATTTTATTAGTTGAAATCCTTTAGTCAAGGTTGACCTAACAGTCATTTATAAATCCTTTAATCAAGGTGACATTCTAATGGAATGTTCTTAAGTCCTCTAATAAGGCCCCTCTTGAGAGGGTGATTAAATCCTTTAATAGGGTCACACTTAATAGTGTGTATTGTAACCTTTTACAGGGTTGGATCCTTACAAAGCTTAGTTTAGAAGAGTGAAAAATTGGTAGCATGTTACTGGTGGTTTTTGTCAAACTGGGTTTCCATGTTAAATCCTAGTGTCATACTTGTGTGAATGTCATTTGATGTGTTAAGTGTTTTATATTCTAGAATTTGATTACTTTTGGATAGTGGACTACAATTTTATGTTACTAGTTATATGCTATAGAGACCGAGTGGATTGTTGAGTAGATCTAAGTTGTTTGAACTATTTAAAAGTTAAATTGGTACATCTGGACCTGAGGATAACTAATCCACCCCCTCTCAATTATTCTAAAATCATTCTAACAAAGAATGTTTGGATTTGTAACATTTATATTTCTAGAGACTGTGAAAACCATAATGGCAAAAGGAAATCCCTATTATGTATGTGGTGCTCTTGTTATTGTCAATCCATACAAAGAAAATGGCAAGCATGGGGATATGTATTATTTTTGTATATCAGCACTAAACTTATGCTCTTTGACACTTAAAGAAAGTTATCAAATAATGAAAAATAATATCCAATTTGTGTATTTTTTTGATAGCTTGGTAGTTGATTCATTCATTCTAACTAGTTCTTTGTTATTGAATTTCTTCCATTCAAAAGATATACAAATGAGAGACTTAAATACATAAAATGCATGCCAATAGCCTACAATTTAGATGACCTTGACCTTCAACTTGGTAAGTAGTACATTGAACTCCATTTGTGTGTTGGAAATGGTAATTTGTTTCTCTTATTTTTCCTGAAATGAAATATTTTGTTTTGCAGGACTTAGAATAATTGGTAATTCTAATATGATAAGAACCCAATATCTTCTAGAGGAGCAAGAGAAGATACTTGAAATAGAAAGAAGGTGGATGGTAGAGTTACAATTGATGAACCAAGCCTCTAAATTGGCTAGTAATAATAAAAATAATAGTTCTAATCTCTCGTGAACCAACGCTATGACCAACACCACCAAAATGATTTGGAGAATAGTGCAACCACAACAACAGCAAAAGGTTGGGATCAAAATTTTCCTTGTATTTTGAATTTTTATTAGGATCAACATAACAAAATCTCATCTTATCACTTACTAGTGATCACTAAAATCCATAGACAACAGATTGGTAAACATTTTGGTAAACCTCTTAAAGAAGATCCAAGGTTTTTGGGTTTGTAATATATAAGAATCTCTATTCTTGAACCCTATGACCAAAAATTTGAGCCAAGAAAATGTCTACCTAACAAAAAAATAGAGCAAGTGTAAATTGAACTAAAATTCTTTATTCCATAGCCTTATGACAAGATAATTGAATTTAGGTCTATGAAAACACCCATTGAACAATACAAAAGAGGAAGTGTAAATTGGACTAAAATTCTTGCATGCCATGAATTGATCCTATATTCATTTGTTTCTATAAGTTATACCTAACCAAAAAAGACAAGGAAACATGAGGAGGGCGGGGAAATGGAGGTAGCTTTATGCCCCATTACAACAGATAAGTAATTTTAGGTCTGTGAAGATATATTTTAACAAACATACAAGTTTTGCATGGAATAGATTGGTTTACATTATATTTTATGTTTGAAATTAAAATATTATAATAGATTTTTAAACCCAAGGTTATCAAAAGATTGATTTTGGTGATGACACAATGGTAAGGTTGTAAAAGTAAATTTCAAATCTAATAAGATATGAAAACTACTACTAAGCATTTGGGTTAATTTTTATTATTTGGTCCAGATATCATTGGTCTTCTAACTACAAAATAATTCAACTATTTTCTTGAAGGCTTGAACAATGATTCTATCAATGAAGATGCCAAAATAAAATGACAATGACCAAGAAAGGTGAAGACAAAAAATAAATCCCCAAAATTAACTTGTAGACCAAAAAGGAAGAGAAAATTGGAAGCTAGAATCTTAGCCACACTAAATATATAAAAGTTATGTCGACTATAATTGTACCTTATAGGGAGCCAAGCTTTTCCATTTCACCAAAATGTCTATTGAATTCTTTTCATTTTTAGAAATTTTTATAGAGTTTTCATCTTTTCAATATAGTCTATATTTACTACCATAGCATTTGTAACTATAATATTTGACCAAAACCCCATTAAAAAACACTCTCATTTTTACCAAATAGGCATTTCACTAGAAACATCACCTTCTCTTGTTAGTCTAGCTTCTCTCAAGACTATCAGGATGAATGATAATAATCTCTCTAGCCAAATCCCTATTAATTTAACATAATTGCAGTATTTGTGTATTAAAGATGTCAGTGATAATAATCTCAACTTCCCTGTTCCAATTTTTTTGTCAAAAATGTCAATATTCATGGTATGGTGGCAATCATCTGAATGATAAACCATTAACTTCTCCTAAAAATCCTTCTATACCAATTCTTTTAGTAATTCCCCCTTCTTTACTATCTTTAGTTCCCCCAAATAGGACCTACCCCTCATGTGAACTTTGTATCATCTAGTGGAGTAAGTGTAAATGCTATCAATTCAATTGGCCCAACAACATGGTATGACATTAAAAAGAAAATATCTTCTGAAACCTTGTTGGAATCATTGTTAGACCTGTTACTGTTGTTGTTGTTCTCATGTTAATTATACTTGTAGTTTTATTTTTCTTGTACAAGAAAAAGAGACATTAACTTGTAAGATTTGAAGTTCTTAGCACCATCATTATTGATCAAAGATGGCCATAAAATAATTCAAATTCAGTTGTGAAAATATCAATGGAAAATAACTCTAGTAATCATTGTGGAAATAGTCAAAGTAAGACACAAAGTAGAACAAGCAATGGGGCTAGTGAGGTTTAGGTGATGGAATTTGGAAATCTGATTATATCAGTGCAAGTTCTCAAACATGTTACTCAGAACTTCAGCCTGGAAAATGAGCTTGGAAGAGGTGGGTTTAGCGTTGTATATAAGTCTTAGCTAGATGATGGCACCATAATTGTAGTCAAATAAATGGAAGCAATAGTTATAAGTAGTAAGGGACATAATTGATTCTATTCTTGTACTTGTCCATCCTATTTATACTATAAATAACAAACAACAAACATGTTATCAATTTTTTGTTTGTCTTCCACTTACTTGTTGGCATTGTATTGAGTTGGCATGGTTGTAGTCATAGTATACAATCAGTTTGGTTGTGATTGATGAAAACTAAGTCATTTCATACACTTATCATAATTGGTGATCATAATCAGTGTGAAGGTTATGTGATCAGTATAATGGAAATTGGTTAAGTCCAGACAATCGGTAGACAAAGAGGTCACAAGTTAGTTGTGGTTGTGTTAAAGGAAAATCTATGAGGTGTGCTATGAGATAGATCATCAACATGGTAAGAGTAAAGTGTGGTTGTGACAATAACTCTTTTGGTTGATCAGCGGGAGAGTTTTTATTGGAATAGTCTCGTAGACTTGTAAGAACACTTGTGTTCTTGAGCATGAGTTGGAAGATTTCATATCGGTAAGTGGTATAGATGTTGTGATGACATTTAGTATTGTGTTAACATAGAATTATGGTTATAGGATTTTTGAGATGAAATTCTTGGGATCAATGCCATAATTCAAGAAAGAGTTAAGGTGGTGCATTGGTGTAGTTGGAGATATAACCATGAAGATTTTAGTTTGAGCCAACACGGTCTAAGAAAATGTATTTTTATATTTTATTTACCATTTTGATACATGGTTATTATGCAGGAAAGTATTTTTAGTTGGTGCTAGAATTATATTTAAAAGTACTACTCATATTGGAAAAGCTTGTTCGTAGTTGTTTGTTTATGATTTTGTAAGGGTTGTGATAAAGATTAGTGATATCAATTAAGGTTACAATATGAGATCAAATAAAAGAAGAGTTGTGAGAAGTTACAGAGTGTAGAAACTAGATTGGATCTAATAGGCAATCAATTCTATATCCATATCATTCACTTATTGTTCCCTAGTAGCTACAACAAGAAAATTCTTTAATCGGGTGAACTTTAAAAGGTTTCTCATTGTAAATCCCTTACCCAAGTGAGCTCTAAAAAGAGTCTTTAAATCCTCTTGCAAGGTAGATCTTTATAGATCTAATTTCACTTCTAACAAGGTACTAGGAACTCCTAACAGGGTGATGTTGGAAACTGCAATTGAAGCAATTTTTGTATTGTCATTGATGTCAAACCTTATCTGGTAAGATAGTTTCTATCTACTTGAAAGTAATATATCTATTGATTGATGAGAAGGATTAGGGAAAGGGTGATAATAATAGAACCTATAGAAAGGTTGAGTTATTTGATACTTTAATGAGTACTTGATTATGTGGCACAATGATAAGATAATGCATTGTTTATCTAAGTAAGAAGCAAGACTGAACAAGTAGGCTTAATGGAGAAAAAGTGAAGAAATATAGTTTAAGTCGAGTGATGTTAGTGTCGATCAAGAGCTAGGATATGCCGAGAAAATTTAGTATTGAAAAAACATTAGTTTATTGCTGAGTGACAGCATTAGCCGAGGGAGACCGTTTGAAGAGATGATCGAGTTACGTAGTGATGACCGAGGAAATGAACATAGTGTTGACCGAGTGTCAATAATTTACATTTGAGGAAGAATTTAGATTCCTAGTTGTCTTAGTTGAATTCTTGGATTATTTAAATCATGTTGACTTTATTAATTGAATGTATGGAGCATTTAATGCATGGTAAATTATTTTATTATAATTTTATTAAAGAGATTGAAGATGTTTCTAGAAGGATGGATGAAGAACATAAATGATGGAAGGATTCAATGAATTTGACCTAAACCTAAGATCTACAGAGGAGATTAAGTGGAAAAAGATGGATCTACCTATTGAAGATGTATAAAGGAAAACCTAAGTGTGAGGTTAAATAGGATGCTGGAGTTGATGTTATTGACTGATAAGTCTAAGCAGAAAGGCTGAAGGTGAAGGAGTTGATCAGAGTTGTGATTTCTTGAAGGGATTTTTGAGTAGATCAGTGATGGAGATGGAAATGGAACTGAGTCAGTAAGCCAACATATATGTGCAAATTGGATCTGTTATTTGCAAAGTGAGTTGTATATTTTACAGATCAGATACTACTGCTACTTTCTAACCATTGTATCAGTCTAAATCCTTTAATCAAGGTTGACCTAATAGTCATTGTTTAAATCCTTTAATCAATGTTTCATTATGATGGAATGTACTTAAGTCCTCTAACAAGGCTCACTCCTAACAGGGTGGTTGAAATTATTTTATAGGGTCACACCTAGCAATGTGTTTTGTTAACCTTTGATACGGTTGGATTTTCACAGAGCTCACTTTAGAAGAGTGAAAATATCAATAACATGTTACAAAGTGGTTTTTCCCAAATTGGGTTTCCACTATAAATCTTGATGTCATACTTTTGTGAATGTTTTGGTGTGAACATTTCTACGTTTTGCAAGTTAAATATTGTTGGAAAGTGGACTGCATTGTTATATGTTTTTGGCATACATTTTGTAATGACCAAGTAGTGTTGGTTATTAGATCTGAGATTACTGAAGTGTTTAAAATTTTAATTGATACATATGGACCTGAGAACAATTGATTCAGCCCCCCTCTTTGTTGTTCTAAATCATATTACCAATTGGTATTAGAGCTATTGGTACTTACATAGAACAAGTTTAAAGGTACTTGAAGCAAATGATCAAGATGTATAAAAAGAAGATACCAAAGTTGAATAAGGAGAACTTCCCTGCATGGCAGAGTCTGATGAAACTGCATCTAGCAAGTATTGGTGACTCAACAAAATATTATGTTGAAAATGACTATGTTACACCTACTGCACCTTTGACTGTTGAGGAGGTGAGAGCTAAATAGGAACATAACCAAGCAAGGTTGGAGATTGCATCAGCCTTAAGCTATCCTGGATTTGAAAACATTAAATATTGCACAAATACAAAGTAAATGTGGGACACTCTTGCAAATATATATGGTGGTGATGTAAATGTACTAAGGGAAAAAGTTGAAAGCCTGAGAGGTAAGTTTGATGAAATGAAAATGCAAGAAGGTAAAAATATTGCTCAATATTGTGGTAGAATCAAGGAGGTAGTAAATGCTATTAGAGGAGCTAATGGAACTATTGATAATGAGACTTCTATTGCAAATGTATTGAGAACTTTTCTTCCTATATATGCCATCAGAATTTTAGCAATTCAAGAATCTAGATGTAACCCTAGTAATGTTCTAATACTGGAAAGTCTTGTTGGTAAGCTTACTACTTTTGAGCTTTCTAACTATGATAACTACATTGTTGCTAATGTTGAATCTAAATTCAAGTCACAAATGTTTTGCATAAGTCTAAGAGGGAAAAAGAAAAATGTATAAGTGATAGTGAAAGTGATAGTGACACTTCTGATGAGGAACTAGAGAATCTTGAAGCTCTTATGGCCAGAAGATTGAAAAGAGGAAAAGGAAAATATAAAGGTAAACTTCCTATCATTTGTTTTTCATGTAATAAAGTTGGCCATATAGCTGCAAGATGTCCTGATAGGAATGACAAGGATGAGAAAAGAGAAATCAAGTACAAGGATAAGAGAGAAAATAGAGGTTACCGAAGGTACAAGGACTAAAAGTATAATTATAAGGAATCCTGTTATATTGTTGAAGAAGAAACTGACACTAATGATGATGATTTTGATGAAGATGAGAAAACTGCACTTATTTCTTATGTGAGAAAAGGTGATAAATGGATTATTAATAGTGGTTTCTCACATCACATAACTAGTGACAAAAGTAAATTTGAAACCCTAGATCATTAAAAAGGAATATGTGTTAAGTTTGGTAATGATGCACCATGTCTTGTAAATGGTAAAGGATTAATTAAGATAACTAATAAGATCGCTTGTGAAAATGCTTATTGGGTTGAAGGTCTTAACTATAATTTTCTAAGTGTTGCACAACTTAATAGCACTGGTTACAAAGTGGAGTTTCATCACATAAAGGCTACAATATTTGATGCCACTAGTGAACTAATTGGAAGTGGAGAGAAGACTAGAGGTAATTTGTTCTACCTAGATCTATCTAAAGAGACATGCTTGATTGCACAATTTGATGATGTATGGTTATGGCATAAGAGGCTATGCCATGTTAACTTTGACAATCTGGTAAATATTAGTAAAAAGAAGAAAGTTAGAGGTTTGCCAAGATTGAAGAAACCTAATAATTTGATGTGCAAACAATGCCAGTTGGGTAAAATGATAAAGCCTAGTTTCAAGAGAAAGACTTTTACTTCTGAAAATGCTTTAGATCTGGTTCATATTGACCTTTGTGGACCTATGGGTGTACAAAGCTATTGTGGTGAAAAATACTTTATTCTTTTTGTTGATGATTACACTAGGATGATGACTGTAATATTTTCAAAAGAAAAATCTGATGCATTTCAGTTGTTTAAGTGGTATTTGGCTAAGGTTAAAAAAGAAATAGGTAGAGATTTTATATCAAATGATTTCAATTTGTTCTGCAAAGATAGAGGAATCAAGAGACAAATGTCTACACCTAGAACACCTCCACAAAATGGTATAACTGAGAGAAGAAACATATCTATCATGGATTGTGCAAGGACACTAATGATTAAGAAAAATGTTGCACAAAATTACTGGAAAGAAGTTGTAACTAAAACTATTTATGCCTTAAACCAAGTACAAATAAAAAAGGTACAAATGTTACACCTTATGAATTATGGCACGATTATGCACCTAATGTAATATAATTTAGAATCTTTGGGAGAAAATGCTATATATTAAAAGATAATAGTAATGGAAAGTTTGATGTAAAAAGTGATGAGGGCATATTCCTAGGTTATTCCACAAAGAGTAAAGCTTGCAAGTGTTTGAATTCTAAAACTACCAAAATTGTGGAAAGTGTAAATGTGAAAGTGGATGAATATGGAAAGGAAAATGAATAGGAAAGAAAAAAAGAGCATAGAAATTATAGATCTTTTGTCTATATAGTAGAAGGAGAGGTGAGTAACACACTTGCATCTGATGTAGAGTCACAAGTAAGCAATGTCGAGCATCAGGAAGATAATGCTGAGCATCAGGATGATATTGCCAAGCATTAGGAGGATGCTATCGAACATTAGGAAGAGGTTGTTGAGAAATCAGAGGCTGAATCTAATAATCTTAGTGATGAACTTGAAGAGCAAGGAGAAAAGAAATCTAAACCTACTTTGGCACAGTATGTAAGAAGACATCACAAGCCTGAGCGAATCATTGGAGATAAAGATACCGGAGTTTTGACGAGAAGCAAGTTGAAAGATCCTACATGTTTATTGTGTGAATTTGAGTATAAGAGAACAAAGGAGACATTAGGAAATGAAGACTGGATTCAAGTTATGAATGAGGAAATAGACCAAATAGAAAAGAATGATACCTGGACTCTGGTGCCAAGACCAGAAAACAAAAATGTCATTGGAACAAAATGGGTATTCAAAAACAAGCTTAATGAACATGGACAAATCACAAGGAACAAAGCAAGGCTGGTATGCAAGGGTTATGCACAAGAAGAAGGAATAGACTATGGGGAGACATTTTCCCCTGTAGCAAGATTAGGAGTGAGAACTCTACTTGCATATGTTTCTTATAGAGATTTCAAGGTATACCAAATGGATGTCAAGTCTACATTTTTGAATGGTATATTAGAAGAAGAAGTGTACATTGAGAAACCTGAAGGATTTGTTGATCCAAACAAGAGAAATATGGTTTGCAAGATGAATAAGGCATTGTATGAATTGAAGCAAGCCCCCAAAGCATGGTATGAGAGGCTGCACAATTACTTGATATAGATTGGATTCTCAAGGACAAATGACAACAGCAATCTGTATATGAAAGATGAAGAAGATAAAGGGATTTTGTTAGCTAAATTTTTTGTAGATGATATCATATTTGGAGGACTAGATGCCCTATGTAAGAAATTTTCAAATGAGATGCAAACTGAGTTTGAAATGTCTATGTTTGGTGAGATAAAATTCTTTGTTGGTTTACAAGTCTATCAGATGGAAAAAGGTATTTTTATCACTCAATATAAATATGTCAAAGAGATACTGAAAACCTTTGGTATGGAGGATTCAAGGCTAGTAAGTACTCCCATGGCTACTAGATAGGAACTGTCTAAAAATGATGATACTACTGAAGTAAACCAAACTCTGTATAGATCCATGATTGAAAAGCTATAATATGTTGTTCACAATAGACCAGATATAGCTCTAGTAGTTGGTATTGTGGCAAGATTCTCTCCCAATCCTAAGGAAAGTCATATGATGGCTGTGAAGAGAATATTGAGATATTTGAAAGGGACAAAAGACTATGGACTGTATTATAAGAAGCATGAGAGATTTGAACTAAGAGTCTACATTGATGCAGATTGGGTAGGAAATGTTGATGATAGAAAAAGTACTAGTGGTGGAGCTTTCTTTCTTGGAAAGAGACTAGTTTCCTGGACAAGCAAGAAACAAAATTGCATTTCCCAGTGTACAGCTGAAGCTAAGTATGTAGTAGCTATAGTAAACTATTCAAATTTGGTATGGATTAAGAAATTGTTGAAAGGCATGAAAGATGAAATAACTAAACCAGTTGTCATATACTATGACAACACAAGTGCTATCAACATATCAAAGAATCCAATGATGCACACAAAGACCAAACATATTGCTATCAAGTATCATTACTTGAGGGAATTGGTACAAGATAAAGAGGTGAGAATGGATTATGTGAATACAAAGGAACAAATAGTAGACATATTCACAAAAGCTTTACCTAAGGATGCTCATGAATATCTTAGAGGTCAATTAGGGGTGCTTCCCCTAGCTGATGGTGCCTAGTCAAGCTAGGAGTATTGCATCAAATGTGTTGCACAAAGTATATGACAAATTGATGTAGAAAAGGTCACACTTTAGGAGAGGCCTAGAGATGTGAAAAGTACAACAAAGTTGATAATCAGTCATAAGAAAGATGATAGAGGGAGAAATATTATTATTGAACTGACAAGATGACATCTACATCTATAAGATGCAAGTTCTAGATACTGCTTTGGCATTACTGTCAAAGAGGGAGAGATTGAGAGATGAAAACACATAAAAGAGGAAGTAATTTAGAGAATCGAAGGAAAAGAGACATAGAAAAGATTCAGAGGGAGTAACTATGTGGATGGTCAAGCAAGCTAAGTTAAGTGATTCAGAATTAGAATAAAGCTTAGGATATTACAAATATTTTTGATGAAATGAATTTTTTTTGGATTGGTTGGTGAATTATGTATTATTCATATGGTGTTTCCATCAATGCCAAAGAGGGAGATTGTTGGAAACTACAATTGAAGCAATTTTTGTATTGTCATTGATGTCAAACCTTAACTGGTAAGACATTTGCTATCAAAGAAAGTACTATATCTATTGATTGATGAGAAGGATTAGGGCAAGGGTGATAACAATAGAACCTAGAGAAAGGTTGAGTTATTTGATACTTCAATGAGTACTTGATTATGTGGCACAATGATGAGATAATGTATTATTTATCTAAGTAAGAAGCAAGACTGAACAAGTAGGCTTAACCAAGAAAAAGTGAAGAAATCTAGTTTAAGTTGACTGATTTAGTATCGACTGAGGGCTAGTATATACCGAGGAAATTCAGTGTTGACCGAACTATTGGAAATTTAGTTGGGAAATGTGATACTTAGAGGGGGGTGAATCATATATCACCTATTAATCCATTTTAATATTATTGAAAAACTTCATAGCATTATCAAAATCTTCTTCAATGTAATAAAAGCAATAGACTAAACATCATTCATAAAAATACTCATAACACAATAACTTGGTTACCCAGAAACCCTTGAAAGGTAAAAATGGGGTGTGAATGACACCCACAAATCTTCACTACTGTAGTATAAATTTTTCCTATTAGGGCTACAAATTTGATCACAAAATATGATCTACCCTATGAGGGATCTTCCCTATTAAGAGATTTAAGACTTATACAGTCTACCTTGCAAAAGGATTTAAAACTTACAACTAAGTAAGCACTCGGTTAAGAGATTACATAAGGTCTGTTAAAACCGCTCTCTTAAGAGATTTACCCTAATACACTTATTAGAATGTCTTAGTACCTAATCCTTTGGTCTGCACTGTATGTTGATTACAGATCTTCTCCTTCCAATATTGATTTGATCTTATCTATCAAGTTTATCTCTATTCTGTCTACCATTGCTTTACTCTATTTCACTCAGTCATTGAACTCTATTATAATACTTCACTAATCTAAATGTATTCGAGCTCTTTTCTATTCATTCCTCTCACACACACATTAGGGTTCAGATCTCATCTCATATAGACAACTGAAATTTTCCAAGATTTAAGATCTAGGATTCAGATTTACTCTTTGTGCCACTTAACCTTTCCTAATTTTGATTGGCTCCAAGTGTTGCATTGGGATCAATGATTGTAAAATAGGAGCGCAATCACCTCTATTATTTCCTCAACAAACAAAATACAAAACATGAATGTTAGCCAAAACATTTTACCTCGATGATTGTGCCATAACAAACTCATATGTCAATTCAGGTTGACTCGATAATTGATGTCTCTGGTACTTGACATTCATTGTACTTGGCATTCATTGATAACTCTAGCACTCAGCATAAACTACTTTACATAGCTTGGCAAAAACTAACTCAGCTAATACAAAAGTACTCGGTGACCATTGGTTTACTCAACAGTGACTACTACTCAGTAAATATACATTACATGACTTGGCCTATACATGATGACTTGGTCATAGTGATGAATGACTTACATTGCCTAGATAATGACTAAGTCTGAGAAACTAATAGACAACAAAACTATAGGGATGTACAATCTCCCCCTTTGACATTAGTGGAAAACACACTTTGTCATGACATGTACAATTATATTTACAAGAGTACTTAGTATTAACATAATACTCCTTCTAAGATATATACATATAAAAGATTTAGTATATCATACCATTCTAATTTTTCTTTGGCTGTTTGATTATGTTACCTCCCTATGTGCCATAATATGTCATTTACTTATTTCCCCCTTGTTTTTGGCACTTATGATTTCTTTGTTGGTAGGGAGTTTGTAATATTTCTCCAGAAATGGTTTATGATGCATCATAACCATATGCAATGTAGATTCCCAACTGGATGTTGCAACTTTCAAAACCTCTGATTGCACTTCTAGCTCAGCAGCTAAGTTGACTAGGGTCTCAGTTGTAGAAAGATGAGGATCTTTCTGTATTAAGTCCTTAGCCTTTGCTAACTCTCTTTGAATTACCTCTAGATGAGGTGTTAACATTGTTTAAATGGAGAGTAGATGAGCTCTTATCTTACCATAATTGGCCATCAACTTGGATATCCTTCCTTGTGAATGTAGAAGCTTGGCATAATATTTGGAACTAGAACTAGCATCCAAGCTCAAAGATTGTCCTGTAGACTTTATTTCTTCATGTAGTTTTTCTACCATCTCCAGGTTATCCTTTGTGAATTCTTCTACATTTTACAGTTTTGTATATAAAGATTGTGCACTCGCTACCACTCCTTTTGAGTATGTTATTTGAGTAGAGATTTCTACCTGCTTTACTATAATCTCAGTAGAGACCTTGTCCAATAAATTTGTTTCAAACTTCCTTTCTAACCACTACAACAACTTATCATTTTCTTCACTTTCTTCATTAGTCACTTTCTTGACTATATGGATAAGTTGTTCCATTATGGGGTCAGAGTTATTTACATCAATCATTTCAAAAGCATCAATAAATATTTCTTTTATCTCATTCAAAACTTGCTTTTGCTGATGTTCCCTTCTCAATTCTTCTTGCCTACTTTTCCTCTTCAATAGGTCTTCCAATAGCTGCATCTTCTCATATGTTAAGTTATCTAAAGCCCATTTTGGAATTACTATAACTTCGTCAATTATTACCTCCAGTGAAGAAATTTTCACCCTCTTTTTATGTGCCTTCTTCCTGGGTGTATTTCCACTCAACATCTGTACAAGAGCTTTTATTGCCTCTTTCTCCTTAGGCTCTTGGATATCAATATCTTTTTCCTTCTCTTCTTTTCCCTTATCCTCCACATGAGGATTCTCAATCACTAATGCTGACTGATTTTCTTTTTCCTTCTGTGACTCCTCGATAGATGTAGACTGATGTGTAGTTGCTGATTGATCTTGTTTGTCGGTAGTGCTCATACTGGCTAACATGTCAACTACAACAACTTTAGGTTTGATGGAGATTGTGTTGATAGTTGATATATCACCAATTTTTAGATAATCTATGACTTGTAAGAGCATAGTATTACTACCCAACAAAGATGTGCCTTTTACTTCCTTGGCTTGTATGTCTTCCTCGATCAATACCTGAGCCTTTATTGGGGTATCCTCAGTGATGTCAACAATACTTATTCCAAATAACTTTTGACATTTTTCTTCCTTGGGTACTTCTTTCTCCTTAATAGGTGGCTCAATTTCACCTTGTGTATTATCTGGCTCAACATCCTTATATGTGCTAGCATCTTGATGTGCACTCTTGTCAATTACCAAACCAAAAATTATCTTCCAAATCTTAAGACTTTCCTGTACAACTTTTTCAACCTTGTGTTCAAGAATAGAGTAGGCTCTGAATTTAGGATAAAATCTATTCCTATATTCTTCCACAACTTTCTAAATGCTAGCAAGGGACATATCTGGTGCTGTATGCACCCTAAAATAGTCGCCTAGACTTTGGGCCCCATTTCTGCAATTTATCAAATCCCTAAATCAATATTTTCAAAAATCAACATTTTTCAAATATATCAATTTCCTTGATCAAATCATAATCAATTCAATATTTCCTAAGGTTTGAGCCTTATTTAATTTAAAAGAAATAAAAATAAAAATCTTATTTAATTAAGAGAACATGCTTTCTTTTAATTAATTAAAAATCTCTTTTAATTAAATAATAAAATCACTTTATCCTAAGCCTTTATTTAATTAAAAAGAATTTCCTCCCCTTTTATTTAAATAAAAAATCCCCACTTTTCTTCTTATCCTTGTTGCACAAATAAAACTTTTAATTTTTATTTATAAAAGAAAATAAAATAAAAAATAAAAGAAAAGTACTTTTTGTCTCACATGAACATAAATTAAATGCTCAACATAAAGTAAATGCTTATAATTTTCTTATTAGAGGATATTTGTGCAGAAGGATCAAGCTTCTTTTTTTCTCCATCGTTGATTAAATCTTTTGCCTCTTAATCTCCATGGTCCATTATTTTTCACTTCCTATAAAAGAAGAGCTCTCTTCCTCATTTGCACACACAATACATACTTGAATTATTATGCTACAGGTTTTCTAAGTCATTGAAGCTTTTGGAGATATTCTTGCATCAATTCTTGAAGATTTGGAGCATCATTGGCATTCATCTTGCATCTACATCACATCCTAGCTTGCATCATAGTTGCATCATCATGGTATCATTTCCTTTCATGTTTTAGATTAATCTCACATAGTTTAATTAGAGGGTTTGTAACTCTTTCATTTCTATTTTCATAGCTTAATTGCATCTTCATTCTCATAATATTAATTTGCATTCTCATATAGATTTTCATAGCATTGCATTCATGTGAAATCTCTCATTGTGTGTTTGACTAGCAAGGTCATGAGTTTATAGCTCAAGCTGAGGGCAATTTTACAAATCTTGCAACTCCATACATAGAGAGCTATGGATCGATTTGTGAGGGCTCATTTTTTAGTTTTCTTGCATGTAAGGATTCATAAAAGTGTGACAAAATATTAACACACATTTTTTTGGTTTCCACTGTGGGGAAACCCACATTTTACATGTTGGTTTTGATTATTTTTGGAGCTAACCCTTGTGCAGATTTGTTTGGAGAAGAAAAACCCTAGATTTGAAAGATTTGATCATATCTCTCAAACCACTTGGTAGTTTGATCTGAAAATATTTTTTTAGGTTGGAAACATATCAGAGAAGCTCCAAAAAAAATTTTAGAATTTTTGGAGGTGATTTGTATTTTTTATGATTTTTTCTTGATTTTTCATAAAAAATTGATTTTTTGCACAAATCAGCATATTTTTCAGAAATTTTTACATTTTTGAAAAGGCCTTGAAATTATACAAGGGGTTCATTCAAAGTGTTTTTAATTTAGAAATCATATCATAGCTCATTTGGTCAATTTATGAAAATTGGTCTATTTTGGTAAAATGGGTCTCTAGGGCACAAATGAAGAGATTTTTCTAAAATTTTTACATTTTTGAAAATCTCTCTATTTTTTTATAGAGGTCTATTTTTTGCATTTTGGATTTAGGATCTGAATTCATGTGGTAAAAATCAGATCTTGTTGACTAGGTCAAATGAAAAAAAAAAAAAAAATTTGTGATGGGTATGCACTTATTTTTCATTGTTCATTGC
Source organism: Chamaecyparis obtusa (assembly GCA_027943335.1). Lineage (NCBI taxonomy): Eukaryota > Viridiplantae > Streptophyta > Pinopsida > Cupressales > Cupressaceae > Chamaecyparis > Chamaecyparis obtusa. The sequence continues at coordinate 37,672 of BSBK01003533.1, read as the reverse complement.
ATGATATGAGTTATCATTTAGATTATTTGTTGGTTATCATTGCTCCTAATAATTAATTTTCAGATCTAACCCTAGGGTTTGCATAAGTTGGATATACATTGCATATCTTGTTTGCTTGTCTTGTTCATTTAAAGGTGCTCTTGCTTTCATGAAAAATATTTAAAACAAATAAAAAAAGGGTGAAATCTACTAAGCGTGTTGTGTTGGACTTGAGATATTTTGTTACAACTCTACAACATTTAAATCTTGGGATTAAAATTGAACCTCTCATGTGTTTGGCTTGAGTGTTTACATGCTTTCATAGAACACATTTCAATTGATGCTCTTAATGGGAAATGAATGAACATAGATTTGCTTTCATACAAGTTTGTGTAAGTGAATGCTTGTGTTTCAACCTTAAGTAATTCTTGATTCCAATATCAAATATCTCATTGAGTGATTGAGGGCATGGATTCATTCCTTGTTTACATAGGGAGTTAAATGCACCACTTTGTGGACTCACTCTATGTTTGCTTGGAAAGTTAAATATTCCATTGATTCAACCCTTTGTCATTTGTGAGTAGTATTGATAAGCAACTTTAAATTACTTGTGATTGATCTAGATTGCTATCTTGGGTTATTGGACTTGCTAATCTACTGGCCCCTCATTTTTGCCCCGTGGTTGCAAGATCAGTGACACATTAAAAGGGAGGGGTCTACAGGAAAGAAGCGTTAATTGCTCCACAAGGCAACTCTTTTGTACTTTTTGGAGCTCACTTATTTTCTAAGGTGTGGACTCACTTTGAGTTGATGTGAGGAGTTAAATATTCCACTTTTGGACTCACTTTGAGTTGGTGTGAAGAGTTAAATGTTCCACTTTTGGACTCACTTTGAGTTTGTGTGAAGGGTTAAGTGTTCCACTTTTTTTGGACTCACTTCACATTCTCTTGAAGGGTTAAATGTTCTAATTTTGGACTCGCTTCACATTATCTTAAAAGGTTAAATGTTCCACTTTTGGACTCACTTCGCATTTACTTGAAGAGTTAAGTGTTCCACCTTTAGTGCTCTAAATACTTTTGATAGTGAATTACTTAGTTTTTATTTCTAGAAGGCCTGCTTGAGGACACACCACCTTAAGGGATGACCTTAACTCCTGTGTTCCGGCGGAGTATAAATATTGGGAGGTGAATCCAAAGACACCCCTCTTGGGAATTGAGTTTGATATCACTTTTGGCTAAGCCTCAAAGAACTTTATACCTTTGAGAAGTGAAGGAGGAGATTTGGGTTACCGTCTCCCCCCGGCTGTGTGATTTTGGATTCTTCTCATCTATGGATTTGGGCCTCACGTACCTTGCGTATATCAAGGACTATTTTTAGAAAGCCACTTATATCCTTGTAAACAACTTGTTAAAGTGTTGTTGTGTTTTATGTGCCTGCTAAAGTATTTTCAAGAACATACACAAGTAGAACCTTTAAGGAGTAGAAATACTAAGTCACTTGTTCATGTGCAAGGTTGCTTTGCCCCTTGCTCATTGTTTGAAGACTATTTTCTTGAAGTCCTTGATTGTTGTCTTATGTGCCTGTTCAATGATGAAAATCTATTGATGTACTTACGTGATCTTTTAAAACAAACTAAGTTCTTGAGTTGAAACACCCGACTTTTTTACAGCTTGCTCAATTTTCTATCCTGACATTAGAGACTTGTTTTGACTTTAAATCTCTTGTTTTTGCCCTCTAGGAATAGCATCAATTGGTTTACAAGGCCACTTTGGAAATAGTTGTCAGGTTAGAAGGTTATTCTTGGTGAGAAAGCTTATCTCTAGAATTGTTAGCTACATTCTTGGAGAATTTTGGTGCTCTTATTGTCCAAATCACTTTCATTTAATCAATTTCAATTATATTTTGGCCTAGTCCAACCTCCTAATTCAAAAGTGCAAGGATATTCATCCTTTGATTTTAGCACCTCTTTGACAGTGTTGGTAAAGCCCCTTTATTTCTATCTTTTCATTTCATTTTGGACAATAGAGAACTTTGATTATCCTAGTTTGGTGTTGACACTTTGCGAGGTCACCTTATCATTAAGAATCTCTTTCTTTCATGCCAGTTACAATAAGGTACCAAGTCAATCAAGGGAAGTGACCCCCTATTATCTTTAACCAGTTACCACCAGTTAAGACTCGTCAACAGCATAAGGGAAAAGGACCCCTTTTTGATCAATCTCCTAAGAGTGAATCTGAGATTTATTTTAATCTGAAAGGTAATCCTAGTGAAGTGAGTACCTCTTTAGCACCCATTTCATCAAGTATGGACATGAGTTACACCTTCACTCGACAACAAAGAGAAGCAATGAACCAGACTCTTGATGACATATTTCAACAGCATAGGGGTAACATGATGTCTGCTAGGTCTGCATATGCTAGTCCACCTGGATCACCCTTGATCAACACAAGGTATCTTGATGCTCACCAAAAAGCTGAGAGACATCACCAACAAACTCACTCAGATTCAGGGTCACAACACGAAGACCAAAACAACGAGTCTAGTGACCACCACATCAATGCAGCCAATGCAATCAGACAGTCAAGGAAACCTTCTCCACTTAGAGATACCTTTCGATATGCATATACAAGATTGAAGAGCATTGAAAGAGAGAAGCAAGCCTATTTGGATGAACAAGCTACTAAAAGGGAGAAATTTAGACAACTACAGGAAGAGGAACGTGCATTATTAGACATAAGGAAAAGAGTCGCTCAAGAAGAAGAAGATAGACTCTATGCACAACAACTCCAAAACCGATTCAATGAAGAAGGTTAAGGATGCCTTCAAGATCCCCAATTCCTAGAGGTAGAAGGACTTCAAGATATGATCACCATAGGAGATAGTCACCTCCTAGACTTTCAAAGCAACCCTCCCAATGAGCACATCATGGCTCACAACATGGAGGAAGTTATACCAACTTTGATCATATAGACTTCATGGCTATTCAACAAGAACCTTCATTTCAAGCCTACGTCGAAGGGTATGTGGAACAAAATAAAGATCAATTCTTAGAAAGTCTAATTAATAAGGGTGCAAGAGTTCCCTTTGATTTTGATGTGGATAGAAAGGTAAAGAAGCTAGTGTGCTTGATGCAAGAATATCTCCAAAAGCTTCAATGAGTTAGAAAACCTGTAGCATAATAATTCAAGTATGTATTGTGTGTGCAAATGAGGAAGAGAGCTCTTCTTTTATAGGAAGTGAAAAATAATGGACCTTGGAGATTAAGAGGCAAAAGACTTAATCAATGATGGAGAAAAAAGAAGTTTGATCCTTGTGCACAAATATCCTCCAATAAGAAAATTAGAAGCATTTACTTTATGTTGAGCATTTAATTTATGTCCATGTGAGACAAAAAATACTTTTCTTTTATTTTTTATTTTATTTTCTTTAATAAATAAAAATTAAATATTTTATTTGTGCAACAAGGATAAGAAGAAAAGTGGGGATTTTTTATTTAAATAAAAGGGGAAGAAATTCTTTTTAATTAAATAAAGGCTTAGGATAAAGTGATTTTATTATTTAATTAAAAGAGATTTTTAATTAATTAAAAAAGAGCATGTTCTCTTAATTAAATAAGATTTTTATTTTTATTTCTTTTAAATTAAATAAGGCTCAAACCTTAAGAAATATTGAATTGATTATGATTTGATCAAGGAAATTGATATATTTGAAAAATATTGATTTTTAAAAATATTGATTCAGGGATTTGATAAATTGCAGAAATGGGGCCTAAAGTTTAGGTGACCATTTTAGGGTGCATACATTTGCCCCTCTTTGACTAATGTGTGATCATTTCGGGAACACATGCAGTAAAAGAAGAATTGAAATGTGAGATTGATTTGGGATCACAAAACAACCCAGATGTGTGTTCATTTTGGGAACACATCGAGACAAGCATAAACAACAGCTGAAAGACAAGACCAACACCGTCGCTGCCAGGTGCAAATCAAGCCTTAGACAAAACTATCGCCGTCACTGCTAGGCAATAAGCAAGTCTAAAATATAAGAGGTAAAAATCAAAAGAAATGTATGCACCCTAAAATGGTCGCCTAGACTTTGGGCGCCATTTCTGCAATTTATCAAATCCCTGAATCAATATTTTCAAAAATTAACATTTTTTAAATATATCAATTTCTTTGATCAAATCATAATCAATTCAATATTTCCTAAGGTTTGAGCCTTATTTAATTTAAAAAAAATAAAAATAAAAATCTTATTTAATTAAGAGAACATGCTCTCTTTTAATTAATTAAAAATCTCTTTTAATTAAATAATAAAATTACTTTATCCTAAGCCTTTATTTAATTAAAAGAAATTTCCTCCCCTTTTATTTAAATAAAAAATCTCCACTTTTCTTCTTATCCTTGTTGCACAAATAAAATATTTAATTTTTATTTATAAAAGAAAATAAAATAAAAAATAAATATTATTTTTTTTGTCTCACATGGACATAAATTAAATGCTCAACATAAAGTAAATGCTTATAATTTTCTTATTGGAGGATATTTGTGCAGAAGGATCAAGTTTCTTTTTTTCTCCATTGTTGATTAAGTCTTTTGCCTCTTAATCTCCATGGTCCATTATTTTTCACTTCCTATAAAAAAAGAGCTCTCTTCCTCATTTGCACACACAATACATACTTGAATTATTATGCTACAGGTTTTCTAAGTCATTGAGGTTTTTGGAGATATTCTTGTATCAATTCTTAAAGATTTGGAGCATCATTGGCATTCATCTTGCATCTACATCACATCCTAGCTTGTATCATAGTTGCATCATCATGGTATCATTTCCTTTCATGTTTTAGATTAATCTCACATAGTTTAATTAGAGGGTTTGTAACTCTTTCATTTCCATTTTCATAGCTTAATTGCATCTTCATTCTCATAATATTAATTTGCATTCTCATATAGATTTTAATAGCATTACATTTATTTGGAATCTCTCATTGTGTGGTTGACTAGCAAGATCATGAGTTTATAACTCTAGCTGAGGGCAATTTTACAAATCTTGCAACTACATGTATAAAGAGCTATGGATCGATTTGTGATGGCTCATTCTTGAGGTTTCTTGCATGTAAAGATTCATAGAAGTGTGACAAAATTTTTGCACACATTTTTTTGGTGCCCACCATGGGGCAACCCACTTTTTACATGCTGGTTTTGATTATTTTTGGAGCTAACCCTTGTGCAGATTTGTTTGGAGATGAAAAACCTTAGATTTGAAAGATTTGATCATATCTCTCAAACGGCTTGGTAGTTTGGTCTGAAAATATTTTTTCAAGTTGGCAACATATTAGAGAAGCTCCAAAAGAATTTTTAGAATTTTCAGAGGTGATTTGTATTTTTTATGATTTTTTCTTGATTTTTTATAAAAAACTAATTTTTGACGCAAATCAACATATTTTTTTGGAAATTTTTACATTTTTGGAAAGGTGTTGAAATTATACAAGGGGTCCATTCAATGTGTTTTTAATTTAGAAATCATATCATAGCTTATTTGGTCAATTTATGAAAACTGGTCTGTTTTGGTAAAATGAGTCTCTAGGGCACAAATGAAGAGATTTTTCTAAAATTTTTACATTTTTGGAAAGCTCTCTATTTTTTGATAGAGGTCTCTTTTTTTTATTTTGGATTTAGGGTCCGAATTCATGTGGTAAAAATCAGATCTTGTTGACTAGGTCAAATGCAAAAAAAATAAAATTTTGTGATGGGTATGCACTTATTTTTCATTGTTCATTGCATGATATGAGTTATCATTTGGATTATTTGCTGGTTATCATTGCTCCTAATAATTAATTTTCAAATCTAACCCTAGGGTTTGCATAAGTTGGATATACATTGCATATCTTGTTTGCTTGTCTTGTTCATTTGAAGGTGCTCTTGCTTTCATGAAAAATACTTAAAACAAACAAAAAAAAGGGTGAAATCTGCTAAGCGCGTTGCATTGGACTTGAAGTATTTTGTTACAACTCTACAACATTTGGATCTTGGGATTAAAATTGAACCTCTCATGTGTTTGGCTTGAGTGTTTACATGCTTTCATAGAACACATTTCAATTGATGCTCTTAATAGGAAATGAATGAACATAGATTTGCTTTCATACAAGTTTGTGTAAGTGAATGTTTGTGTTTAAACCTTAAGTAATTCTTGTTTCCAATATCAAATATCTCATTGAGTGATTGAGGGCATGGATTCATTCCTTGTTTACATAGGGAGTTAAATGCACCACTTTGTGGACTCACTCTATGTTTGCTTGGAAAGTTAAATATTCCATTGATTCAACCCTTTGTCATTTGTGAGTAGTATTGATAAGCAACTTTAGATTACTTGTGATTGATCTAGATTGCTATCTTGGGTTATTGGACTCGCTAATCCGTCGGCCCCTCATTTCCACCCCGTGGTTGCAAGATCAGTGCCACATTAAAAGGGAGGGGTCTACATGAAAGAAGCGTTAATTGCTCCACTAGGCAACCCTTTTGAGCTTTTTGGAACTCACTTGTTTTCTAAGGTGTGGACTCACTTTGAGTTGATGTGAGGAGTTAAATGTTCCACTTTTGGACTCACTTTGAGTTGGTGTGAAGAGTTAAATGTTTCACTTTTGGACTCACTTTGAGTTTGTGTGAAGGGTTAAGTGTTCCACTTTTTTGGACTCACTTCACATTCTCTTGAAGGGTTAAATGGTCCACTTTTGGACTCGCTTCACATTATTTTAAAGGGTTAAATGTTCCAATTTTGGACTCACTTCACATTTACTTGAAGAGTTAAGTGTTCCACCTTTAGTGCTCTAGATACTTTTGATAGTGAATTACTTAGTTTTTATTTCTAGAAGGCCTGCTTGGGGACACACCACCTCAAGGGACGACCTTAACTCCTATGTTCCAGTGGAGTATAAATATCGGAAGGTGAATCCAAAGACACCTCTCTTGGAAATTGAGTTTGATATCACTCTTGGCTAAGCCTCAAAGAACTTTATACCTTTGAGAAGTGAAGGAGGAGATTTGGGTTACCGTCTCACCCCAGCTCTGTGATTTTGGATTCTTCTCATCTATGAATTTAGGCCTCATGTACCTTGCATATATCGAGGACTCCTTTTAGAAAGCCATCTATATCCTTGTAGACAACTTGTTAAGGTGTTGTGTTTTATGTGCCTGCTAAAATATTTTCAAGAACATACACAAGTAGAACATTTAAGGAGTAGAAATACTAAGTCACTATACTTGTTCATGTGCAAGGTTGCTTTGCCCCTTGCTCATTGTTTGAAGACTATTTGCTTGAACTCCTTGATTGCTGTCTTATGTGCCTGTTCAATGATGAAAATCTATTGATGTACTTATTTGATCTTTTAAAACAAACTAAGTTCTTGAGTTGAAACACTCAGCTTTTTTACAGCTTGCTCGATTTTCTATCCTGACATTAGAGACTTGTTTTGACTTTAAATCTCTGGTTTTTGCCCTCTAGGAATAGCATCAATTGGTTTACAAGGCCACTTTGGAAATAGTTGTCAGGTTAGAAAGTTATTCTTGGTGAGAAAGCTTATCTCTAGAATTGTTAGCTACATTCTTGGAGAATTTTAGTGCTCTTATTGTCCAAATCACTTTCATTTAATCAATTTTAATTATATTTTGGCCTAGTCCAACCTCCTGATTCAAAAGTGCAAGGATATTCATCCTTTGATTTTAGCACCTCTTTGACAGTGTTGGTAAAGCCCCTTTATTTCTATATTTTTATTTCATTTTGGACAATAGAGAACTTTGATTATCCTAGTTTGGTGTTGACACTTTGTGAGGTCACCCTATCATTAAGAATCTCTTTCTTTCATGTCAGTTACAACAAGGTACCAAGCCAATCAAGGGAAGTGACCCCTTGTAATCTTTAACTAGTTACCACCAGTTAAGACTCATCAACAGCATAAGGGAAAATGACCCCTTTTTGATCAATCTCCTAAGAGTGAATCTGAGATTTATTTTAATCTGAAAGGTAATCCTAGTGAATTGAGTACCTCTTTAGCACCCATTTCATCAAGTATGGACATAAGTTACACCTTCACTCGACAACAAAGAGAAGCAATGAACCAGACTCTTGATGACATATTTTAATGGCATAGGGGTAACATGATGTCTGCTGGGTCTGCATATGCTAGTCCACCTAGATCACCCCTGATCAACACAAGGTATCTTGATGCTCACCAAAAAGCTGAGAGACATCACCAACAAACTCACTCAGATTCAGGGTCACAACACGAAGACCAAAACAATGAGTCTAGTGACCACCACATCAATGCATCCAATGCAATTAGATAGTCAAGAAAACCTTCTCCACTTAGAGATACCTCTCGATATGCATATACAAGATTGAAGTGCATTGAAAAGGAGAAGCAACCCTATTTGGATGAACAAGCTACTAAAAGGGAGAAATTTAGACAACTAGAGGAAGAGGAACGTGCATTATTAGACATAAGGAAAAGAGTCGCTCAAGAAGAAGAAGATAGACTCTATGCACAACAACTCCAAAACTGATTCAATGGGAGGGGTAGTAATAGTGGGACCTACTCACCCCCATCTACTCCCTCACCAAGTCCTAGAAGAAGGTCAAGGATGCCCTCAAGATCCCCAAGTCCTAAAGGTAGAAGGACTTCAAGATATGATCACCATAGGAGATAGTCACCTCCTGACTTTCAAAGAAACCCTCCCAATAAGCACATCATGGCTCACAACATGGAAGAAGTTATGCCAACTTTAATCATATAGACTTCATGGCTATTCAACAAGAACCTTCATTTCAAGCCTACGTCGTGTTGGGGCTCAAAAATGAGGAAGGCATTTTTGGGTCCCCTATGAAAATTTTGATCGAGATGAACCCTCTGTAAGAAATTTTTCTTAGATTGGATTAGGGTTCAGTGTTCTTTGTTGTAGTACAGGAGAAATTAGGGTTCCCAAGTTCAAAAAAGTAGCCGTTGATGTCAAAAAACCCTAGGTCTTCAAGTGGCTTTCTATTCCTTTGTTACTTTTTGAAGTTACTTAAGAATGTCTAACTTCATGTGCTTTTTCATTTTCTCCTTAGTCGCAAGGTCGCGGGATAATTCTGCTGTATTCTTTATCTTCTTCCGACTAAGTGATGCCCTTCAGTCGTGCGTTCGCCAGATGCCCCCTTCAGTCGGGTAATCGCTAAATAAAGAGGACGGAGATTGGACACGTGGCCTTCAGTTGCTTATTTGCGAGAAGGTAAGAATATGAAGGAAGTTATCTAGTGATTCAGCGGTAAACCTTCAGTCGCTTATTCACGAGACAGAGTTAACAGACTTTGAATCATCTAGCGATTCAGTGAAGTCTTTGTTCGCACATTTGCAAAGAAATGTGATGGTTAATGAAAACATCTGGTGATTCAACGGAAAGGCTTTAGTCGCCAGTTCGCAGAAAGAAAACCTAAAGACAGAAGACATTCAGCAATTTCGCGCAGACCATTCAGTCGCCAAGTCGCCAGATTGAGTAAACCGTCAAGTGCAGGTCGCCAGGTCACTACATGCCAAAAGAAAATGTTGCGACAAGGAGAAAATTGCAGGTCGCCAGATCGCCAGATATTTAGTCAAAGGCAAAAAATATTCAGTGAACTAGCGAAGGCTCTTCGTTCGTAGATTCGCCAAGTGTAACCGGGAGTTAAGTTAGAGTTAAGTTTTAAGAGCCCGTGAAGGAGATAAGATCGACGGCCACGACTTAAAGTTAGTCCAGATTCGAATATCAGCCACCGATGCAAGGGTAAAAATGAGAAGTGACCATTTGCATTCAATTTTTAAATTTCTCTGCGAACGTTTTGAGCTACCAGAGGACAGTGTTGATGGCAGAAGTGACCCGGGTTGGTGAAAATGATTTTCTCAGCCGTTTCCAGCATGGTCCGGGATTTTGCAGCGTGAAGAAGTTATTGAGAAGTGCCATGAAGTGGTTGCAGGGTCTCTTCCAGGGCGTCTTTGTAGGTTTTTGTTTGTTTCCCAAGGTGTCTCAGAGATTTTGTCATGATTGAAAATCAGTTTTGATTGTATGCACTGTTGGTTTAATGTTTTCCCTCCAATTAGTACTAGTCTTGACTAGTTGCAAGTGGTCTACTTGGTTGAAATTTTGAACCTAGCTGGCCGGTAGCTTGTTGCATTCTCTTTTGAGAATCCCAAGGCAGCTTGTGTATATAGTGTCCTTTCTCTGATTTTCAAAGGGTTCGAAGATTGAGTTTTCAGTGCTATGCATTGTTTCTTGTCTTGATCCAGTATTGTAACACTATTTTGTGCAATTTTTGTTGATGAAGAAAAGGTTGAAGGTCTAAGCTACAGTTTTCAAGCATTGATCTTCATGTTGATTGATTGTGTATACTTGAGGATTCAACAAACTTAATACAAATATATTTGTTCTCATCTCTCCTGTGTGTCAACTTTGATAGGCCCTGAGTTCTATAATTCATTGCATATTGTTCTATGTATGTATCTCCATTCTTAAGTTCTGATCAAGGATTGGATTAAATGATGCTTTAGATGGGATATAGGTCTATCATGTTGTCTATGTAAGGATTTCTGCAAGTAGTAGAGAGAAAGTATATGAGTATTTATGGCTTTGAATCTCAGCTTTTGTCTGGTGTGTGTGACATTCATGTCCTAGAAGATCTTGCCCAATGGATGAGGCACTGGCCCAAAATTAGTATCTCCTATCAACAAAGTATTGTTTGCTCATTGTTATGATCCAAAGCATAAAAGCAAGAACCATCCTTTAAGTTTTTAGTATTTGGTTGTCTGTGGTTCTACATATATTGATGGAGAGTCAATGAGTGTGTGGTTCACATTTAGCACTTTCTCACCATATTCTATCTGTTATTCTGACCTAGTGTCTTGGTGTATAAAGTCTGATTTGAACTAGGTCAGGTGCACCCGCCTTGGTTTTGCAGAGCCAGAAGTGAAGAGGGCATAGTAAGTCCCTATAGTTGGTCCAGTTACCTTGCAGAGCTCTCACATTTGGAGCTAACCATTCCTAATATCAATCTCAAGGTATATTGGCGGCCTGTTAGAGCATAAGAGTTCCATTTTGGACACCAACAAGATGGTGACTCTGCTGGGGAATTACAATGACAAGGTTGTTCATTTGTAAGTACTTTTGGTTGCAGTTATAGTTTAAAGATTGAAGACCTTATAGCTGACCAGATTTGCACCAGTGGGTCATCATTGGAAACACAGAGTTGTCCTTGTCCCTTTGGTATTTTGTAACTTATTCATGTGTTTGAAAATAAGAAGGTGATTTTCTAATTTTCCCAATACACTTGGGTGGCGACTCAAACATCTCTGAAGCAGTGCTAAGTTTTGAATAATTTGAAGATGAGTTACATGGGTACTAGGTCCCAGAGAAAGCAGTATCCTGAAAATACAGTGGAAGAAAATCCAGGCACCTCTAAGCCTAGTCAGACAAGGGAAGGAAAAAAGAAGAAAGGAGGTCTTTCTCATACTTGGAAGAAAAAGAAGAATACAAGATAGGAAACTCAAGCCAAGCCTAGTCAAGAAGGAGATATATCAGAATATGAAGAGGCTGATGACTTGGGACTGAACCAGTATGAGGAGGAAGGTCAAGTGGGAGGTGATGAGTCTGACACCACTCTTCCTGAATCAGAAGAGATTTTTGAGGAGGTTTCTGAACTTGAAAGGAAAATTCAAGAACAACTTGCCATTAGGCAGAGAAGAGACAATTAAAAGGAAGATAGAATCAGGCAGGCCATGGCAAGGGCCGAACAACTAAAGAGGCAGTTACAAAGCTTAGAGGCAATTAACTTTGTCCCAGAACCTGAAGGAATAGAAGAACAACCAGTTGTACAAGAGGTGTATGGAGACACTAGGCCTAAAGATAAAGGCAAACAGAAGGCTGTTGGCATTCAAATAAATGAACAAGTTGTAGTAGATAGAACATTAGATCCAGAAATGAGATTGGATTCAGAGTTAGAGATGGCTAGGAGAAAGAAAGAGATATTAGATAAAGAACTAGAGAGAGCAGGGTTGGAGGCTTCTGCTGCAGAAGTTAGAAAGAAGATTGATTTTCTCAAGCATGCCTCAGGACCCTCTAATGCTGCTACTTCTTTCCAACAAGGTGGCACTCAATGGAATAATGCTGCTCAAGCAAATGCTACACCTGGTCATACTAGAGTTCCTGATGGCTCTAACACAAGGACATCCACTTCTCAAGGAATGGATTTACCACCACATGGAGCTCCCATTCATGAAAGGTACAAGCAACTTGTCTTTTTTGGTATTCCTGGTTATCCTAATATTATTCCTGATGAGATTAGAAAGAAACTCCCAAAGTTCACTGGGAATAATGTTATTACATGTGAGGAACATCTAAAAAATTTCATAGATGTGATAGATGATTACAATGTAAACTTTGATGATGTGATCATGAAGTTATTTGTACAATCCCTTATTGAAGATGCTAGGGATTGGTTTAGAGGACTCCCCCATGCTAGCATAGGATCATGGAATGATTTTAAGAATTGTTTTAAGGAACATTATGGGGACAAAACAAATGAGGGTTTTATCCTAAATGAGTTTAACAATATCAAGAAGAATCAGAATGAAGATGTCCTTGAATTCAACATTAGATTCCAAAAGGCCATGCATAGGCTCTTGCAAGTGATTAGATTAGATGACAGGGTGTGTCTTGTCACATACTTGAATGCATTTGATGTAAAGATGGGGTATCTTTTAAGAGATAAGAACCCTAGAACCCTTGGGGAGGCCTATAAGCTAGCAATTAACATTGAAAGCAATAGAAGGATATCAGGAAAAATAGGAAGGAGAGAAGATTGTAAACCTCAGTTGCAGAATAAAAGAGAAATAGTTAGGCTTGCTGATTCCAAACCCAAAGAGGAGGATAATCTTAAGCAGATCTTGAAGGCTTTGGAAGGCTTGAAGCCAAATGAAAGAGGAAACACTAGGGCTGTTACAAATGACAGATCCATGCCAAATAACTATGCTAGACAGCCATGAATGCAAAATTTCCCCTACAATACTCAGTGGAAGGATGGAAAGCCTATTCTCCCAACCAAACAAGACAGACCTAATGATAGGATCCCTAATCCTTTACAAAGAAATTCAGTGAATGTGATTGAAGATGTTCCATGGTGTGCTGCTTGCCAGTCACCTCATAGTTCAGACTATTGCATTATTGCATTGAATATGATAAATAACCAAGAACATGATGAACAATATGATAAGGATGGATGTGGAATGACTTCTTCACATGCATGGGATGATGATGGATCTATTGATGAAGAGGAAGAGGAGTTTGATGATCTTGGATGTGGTTTGGTAAAATGTGCTGAACAAATCTCTTTAAGGAGACCCTCAGATGAGGAGATAGCTCAAATCACCGCAGACATGATCACTCAAGCCAAGAGTAACTACAATTTAAGGAGTAGGACAGTTGGAAATGCAGCTGGTAAGCCAGGCGGTGTTTTTATCAAAAGGACAGTAGATGATGCAAAAGGGCCTGTTGAAAAAGGAGACAATGATGATGTTGCTAATCAAATGAAAGTAAAGAAAAAGGTCATGCCTACTACAACACCTAAGGACAAGATAAAAACAATAGATGTTGCTGTTCCCATCCTCCAAGGAGGTGAGGATTCTTTTCCCAAGGGCAGATCCGATTGTGTGAAAGAAAAATTAGTCAATGTCCCTGATAATGACATAAATGATCAGAAATATGTCCCTATTGATATGACAAGGCTGCTATCACAGTTGACTGTCAAGGTCCCCCTTCTAGAGATGATGAGAATAGAAGAGCATAAAGTGAAGACTCTAGAATGGGTGAATGGTGTCTCCTCTGCAGAAGCCCAAGAGGTGAGTAAAAATGACAAATATGTTGCCTCTTTGAAGGATACACTTGAAAACAAAGGTGATGAAGTTGTTTCAAAGATCCCTCAAATCTTCTTGGATACAAATATGGTGAATGATTCATCAGGGATAGTTAATCCCCTTTTCTTGTCCTTGATGATCAATGGGAAAACATTAAAGAATTGCATGATTGACTCAGGAGCATCAAATACAGTTATGCCTATAGAAATAATGAAGTTACTAGGATTAAAAGTTGATACGCCTCATGGGAGATGTCAAGCTATGGATTCAAGAGAAGTGCCAGTCATTGGTACCATAAAGGCTTTGCCTTACAAATTAGCTGCATTTCCTAATAAACAATTGTCTATGAGTGTTCTTGTAGTTGATATTCCACCTCAATATGGAATGCTTTTATCTAGAAGGTGGAGTGCTTCAATGGGGGGTAGTATTCAATGTGACCTTTCTTTTGCTACATTCAATATTGAAGGAGAAAATATAAAGGTGTCAAGAGAAACTAGAACACCTCATATGATTGAGGAAGAAGAAGAAGATAGCATGAATTGCTTTGTTGACACCAGCATTAGCTCTTTTCAAGTTCAAGAAAAGGATGTGTAAGAGAAGATCAAACCTGTCCTATTGACTGATGATGAAAATAATTTGGCAAAGGATAATGTCTTATGGACATTATACTTTGATGGAGCAAGTTCAAAGGATGGTGTTGGAGCAGGAGTGTTGTTAATATCCCCTAGTGGTAAAACTTTCAAGTTTTCTTTTACTCTCTTGTTCCCATGCACAAACAATGTTGCTGAATATGAGGCCCTATTGATTGGTTTGAGACAAGTTTCAAGGCATGGGATCAAACATCTTAGGGTAATTGGTGATTCTAAATTAGTGATTTCTCAGATTAGATCAAAATATGCATCAAAGAACCAAAGACTAAAACAATATAGGAATGCTATTTGGGATGAGATTGAATTATTCAGTGCTTTTGGGATTGAATGGGTGGATAGAGGTCAGAATAGAATGGCTGACTTATTGGCTAACATAGCATTGAGACCAGATGATATCACTTTTGCTGAAATATCAAAGGTAGAGTATGTGACTAGACCCTCTATCCCAGACAATGTTGAGAATTGGCAGGTGTTTTCTAGTGATCAGGACATCTTGAGGTTTTTACAATGTGAGTCCCATTTTGAGGGTCAGGAGATGAATTTCAGTACCTATGTTGACATAAAAGATGGAAAGGAAAATCTCTTAGGGAAGGAAGTACTACAATTAAAATCAAACAGAATTCCTAGGGGATTGGTTGCTCTTGAGAGAGCATTTGATAGTAAAGAAAGGGCTTTTGTTCCTAGGCTTGCTAGCAAGTTAGATGATTTGGAAGAGGTGAACTTGGGAACGAGCCAAGATCCAAAGAAAATTTACATAGGTAAATGTTTATCTCAAAAAACAAGAAGTAAGTTGATTGATCTTCTCAAGAAATTCAGACATGTTTTTGCATGGTCCTATGAAGACTTGAAGGCATATAGAGAAGATCTATTTCAGCATGAGATACCATTAAAAGAAGGTACCAAACCATATCGGCAAAGGCTGAGACCTATGAATCCAATTTTAGCACCAAAAATGCAAGATGAACTAAAAAGAATGATGGATGTAGAGATAATCAAACCAGTCAGACACTCCACTTGGGTGTCAAATTTAGTCCCGGTAAGGAAGAAGAATGGTGACATTAGGCTATGTGTTGATTTTAGAAACTTGAATGTCAATTCTTTGAAGGACAACTATGGTTTGCCAAATATGGAGAACATGCTGCAAAGGGTTACTGGATCAGAGCTGATGTCAATGATGGATGGTTTCTCTGGATATAATTAGGTCATGGTCAAGGAGTCAGAACAATTCAAGACTGCTTTCACTACTCCTTGGGGGACCTATGTTTATGTTAGAATGCCATTTGGATTAACAAATGCAGGAGCTACTTTCCAAAGAGCCATGGATGTGGCCTTTGCAGATTTTATTAATAAATTCCTAGTGGTATACCAAGATGATCTTACAGCATATTCAAAGAAAGAAGATCAGCATTGTGAGCATCTTGAGAAGATTTTTGTCAGAGCTTTGGAATATGGGGTTTCTTTAAATCCAAAGAAATGTTCTTTTGGTGTAGTTGAAGGAAAACTCTTAGGACACATTGTATCCAAGGATGGAGTTAGGATTGATCCTAAAAGGGTTATGGCAATAGACAAACTCTCACCACCAAGGAATGTCAAGGGTGTGCAATCTTTCTTTGGACAAGTCAACTTTCTTAGAAGGTTTGTTACCAATTTTGCAAAAATCTGTATTCCCATCTCTGGAAGGTTGAAGAAAGGTGCAAAGGTTGAGTGGAATGAAGAAGCAAATCAGTCCTTTCAGAACATCAAATAGGCCATTAAGGATGCACCTGTCTTGAGGACTCCAAACTATGATAAGCCTATGCAAATCTTTTCCTTTGCTTCTTATCATACAATTGCATCTGTTTTACTACAAAAGAATTCAGAGGGGTATGAACAACCCATATCCTTTTTCAGCAAGTCTTTGCATGCAGCAGAACTAAAGTATGATATAGTAGAGAAACAGGCTTATGCCTTGGTTAAAGTAGTTAAAGCTTTTAGGTGTTACCTTGTGGGGGCTAAGGTGGTTGCTTATGTCCCAAATGCTGCTGTCAAGGACATTCTTGTACAACAAGAGGTTTCAGGTAAAAGATGTAGGTGGATAAATAGGATCCAGGAGTTTAATATTGACATTCAGATTACTAAACTAGTAAGAGGTCTAGGCCTAGCAAAATTAATGGTTTAGAGTAATCTGGTTGCAAACCATGTCAATATGCTAGAGGAGGAGGAGAGACCATATATTTGTGATCTAGACTACTATGATTGGTACAAAGATATCATCAATTACTTGCATAAGTTGGTTTCTCCACCTGATATGACTGAAAATAGAAGGAGAACCCTCAAGTTGAAATCAATAAGGTATGCTATCATACATGGTGAGCTCTGGTGGAAAAGTAATGAGGGTGTATTGCTCAAGTGTGTGGATCGAGGAAAGTCTGAATCCTTGTTACAAGAAATGCACCAAGGTGTGTGTGGAGGACATTACATGCCCAAGACCACTGCATATAAAATTCTTAGGTCTGGTTTTTGGTGGCCAATGATGTTTAAAGACACACACCATTTTGTGAGGAGGTGTGATGCATGCCAGAGATTTGCCGGTAAATTAAAGTTCAAAGGGAATCTGCCATTGAGACCAATCTCAGTTCAGGCCCCTTTCCAAAAATGGGGTATTGACTTCATAGGGGAGATCCCTAACAAGTCCAGTGGTGGACACTCATACATATTAGTGGCAACAGATTACTTTACTAAGTGGGTGGAAGCTATTCCCACAAGGAGGGCTACTAGTAGGGTTGTCACTGATTTCATGATGCAAAATATCCTGTCAAGGTTTGGATGTCCAGAAATTGTAGTGGTGGACAATGCAATGTGTTTCAGATCTCAAGAGTTTGAGGATTTTTGTAAAAAATTTGGGATATACATTGCATTTTCTTCTCCATATCATCCCCAAGGGAATGGACAGGCCGAATCTAGCAATAAGAGCTTGATTAAGATCCTCAAAAGGGTGTTAGACACAAATAAAAGGTCATGGGATTCAAAACTATAGTGGGCATTATGGGCAGATAGAGTAACTATCAAAAAAGCTATAGGATGTGCCCTATTTGATTTGGTGTATGGGATTGGAGCTAGGCTACCTCAAAATAATCTGCTGCAAATGTACAAGTTTATTCAAGCATATGATGAAGACCTAGATGATGAGATGAGACTGAGGATGGATGAATTGATTCAGCTGGAAGAGGTAAGGAGGGATGCACATAAGAAAAATGAGATGCTTCAGAAGCAATGCAAGCAATTGTATGATAGGAAGACTACTCAGAGGAGTTTTGAAATTGATGACTTAGTCTTAATGTGGAATGCAAGGCTGGAGGATAAAGGTAGGCATGGAAAGTTTGACCCAATTTGGTTGGGCCCTTATCTGATTGACAGCAAGTGGGGAGGGGATTCTTATTTGTTGAAGGATTTAACCGGTTGCACTTTGGAATTGCCTGTTCATGGACAATTCCTAAAGTTCTACTTCTCCTGAAGTTTTGTTTTTCCATGAACGGTAGTTAGGTTTCTTCCCTGGTTTTCTTTCAGGGTTGTTTTTGATTCAAAGTTTTGGAGTGGTCTGCTTAACCAGGAGATTCTAAATCCTCATTGTATCATTTGGTGATAAATGTCCCCAGAAAGAGCCACTGTTGGGGCTCAAAAATGAGGAAGGCATTTTTGGGTCCCCAATGAAAATTTTGATCGAGATGAACCCTCTGTAAGAAATTTTCCTCAGATTGGATTAGGGTTCAATGTTCTTTGTTGTAGAACAGGAGAAATTAGGGTTCCCAAGTTCAAAAAAGTAGCCGTTGATGTCAAAAAACCCTAGGTCTTCAAGTGGCTTTCTATTCCTTTGTTACTTTTTGAAGTCACTTAAGAATGTCTAACTTCACGTGCTTTTTCATTTTCTCCTTAGTCGCAAGGTCGCGGGATAATTCTATTGTATTCTTTATCTTCTTCCGACTAAGTGAAGCCCTTCAGTCGCACGTTCGCCAGATGCCCCCTTCAGTCGGGTAATTGCTGAATAAAGAGGACAGAGATTGGACACGTGGCCTTAAGTCGCTTATTCGCGAGAAGGTAAGAATATGAAGGAAGTTATCTAGCGATTCAGCGGTAAACCTTCAGTCGCTTATTCGCAAGACAGAGTTAATAGACTTTGAATCATCTAGTGATTCAGCGAAGTCTTTGTTCGCACATTCGCAAAGAAATGTGATGGTTAATGAAAACATCTGGCGATTCAGCGAAAAGGCTTTAGTCGCCAGTTCGCAGAAAGAAAACCTGAAGACAGAAGACATTCAGCGATTTCGCGCAGACCATTCAGTCACCAAGTCGCCAGATTGAGTAAACCGTCAAGTGCAGGTCGCCAGGTCGCTAGATGCCAAAAGAAAATGTCACAACAAGGAGAAAACTGCAGGTCGCCAGATCGCCAGATATTTAGTCAAAGGCAAAAAATATTTAGTGAACTAGCGAAGGCTCTTCGTTCACAGATTCGCCAAGTGTAACCGGGAGTTAAGTCAGAGTTAAGTTTTAAGAGCCCACGAAGGAGATAAGATCTACGGCCATGACTTAAAGTTAGTCCAGATTCAAATATCAGCCACCGATGTGAGGGTAAAAATGAGAAGTGACCGTTTGCATTCAATTTTTAAATTTCTCTATGAACGTTTTGAGCTACCAGAGGATAGTGTTGATGGCAGAAGTGACCCGGGTTGGTGAAAATGATTTTCTCAGCCGTTTCCAGCATCGTCTGAGATTTTGCAGCGTGAAGAAGTTATTGAGAAGTGCCATGAAGTGGTTGCAGGGTCTCTTCCAGGGCATCTTTGCAGGTTTTTGTTTGTTTCCCAAGGTGTCTCAGAGATTTTGTCATGATTGAAAATCAGTTTTGATTGTATGCACTGTTGGTTTAATGTTTTCCCTCCAATTAGTACTAGTCTTGACTAGTTGCAAGTGGTCTACTTGGTTGAAATTTTGAACCTAGCTGGCCGGTAGCTTGTTGCATTCTCTTTTGAGAATCCCAAGGCAGCTTGTGTATATAGTGTCCTTTCTCTGATTTTCAAAGGGTTCGAAGATTGAGTTTTCAGTGCTGTGCATTGTTTCTTGTCTTGATCCAGTATTGTAACACTGTTTTGTGCAATTTTTGTTGATGAAGAAAAGGTTGAAGGTCTAAGCTACAGTTTTCAAGCATTGATCTTCATGTTGATTGATTGTGTATACTTGAGGATTCAAAAAACTTAATACAAATATATTTGTTCTCATCTCTCCTGTGTGTCAACTTTGATGGGCCCTGAGTTCTATAATTCATTGCATATTATTCTATGTATGTATCTCCATTCTTAAGTTCTGATCAAGGATTGGATTAAATGATGCTTTAGATGGGATATAGGTCTATCATGTTGTCTATGTAAGGATTTCTGCAAGTAGTAGAGAGAAAGTATATGAGTATTTATGGCTTTGAATCTCAGCTTTTGTCTGGTGTGTGTGACATTCATGTCCTAGAAGATCTTGCCCAATGGATGAGGCACTGGCCCAAAATTAGTATCTTCTATCAACAAAGTATTGTTTGCTCATTGTTATGATCCAAAGCATAAAAGCAAGAACCATCCTTTAAGTTTTTAGTATTTGGTTGTCTGTGGTTCTACATATAGTGATGGAGAGTCAATGAGTGTGTGGTTCACATTTAGCACTTTCTCACCATATTCTATCTGTTATTCCGACCTAGTGTCTTGGTGTATAAAGTCTGATTTGAACTAGGTCAGGTGCACCCACCTTGGTTTTGTAGAGCCAGAAGTGAAGAGGGCATAGTAAGTCCCTATAGTTGGTCCAGTTACCTTGCAGAGCTCTCACATTTTGAGCTAACCATTCCTAATATCAATCTCAAGGTATATTGGCGGCCTGTTAGAGCATAAGAGTTCCATTTTGGACACCAACAAGATGGCGACTCTACTGGGGAATTACAATGACAAGGTTGTTCATTTGTAAGTACTTTTGGTTGCAGTTATAGTTTAAAGATTGAAGACCTTATAGCTGACCAGATTTGCACCAGTGGGTCATCATTGGAAACACAGAGCTATCCTTATCCCTTTGGTCTTTTGTAACTTATTCATGTGTTTGAAAATAAGAAGGTGATTTTCTAATTTTCCCAATACACTTGGGTGGCGACTCAAACATCTCTGAAGTAGTGCTAAGTTTTGAATAATTTGAAGATGACTTACATGGGTACTAGGTCCCAGAGAAAGCAGTATCCTGAAAATATAGTGGAAGAAAATTTAGGCACCTCTGAGCCTAGTCAGACAAGGGAAGGAAAAAAGAAGAAAGGAGGTCTTTCTCATACTTGGAAGAAAAAGAAGAATACAAGACAGGAAACTCAAGCCAAGCCTATTCAAGAAGGAGATATATCAGAATATGAAGAGGCTGATGACTTGGGACTGAACTAGTATGAGGAGGAAGGTCAAGTGGGAGGTGATGAGTTTGACACCACTTTCCCTGAATCAGAAGAGATTTTTGAGGAGGTTTCTGAACTTGAAAGGAAAATTCAAGAACAACTTGCCATTAGGCAGATAAGAGACAATGAAAAGGAAGATAGAATCAGACAGGCCATGGCAAGGGCCGAACAACTAAAGAGGCAGTTACAAAGCTTAGAGGCAATTAACTTTGTCCCAGAACCTGAAGGAATAGAAGAACAGCCAGTTTTACAAGAGGTGTATGGAGACACTAGGCCTAAAGATAAAGGCAAACAGAAGGCTGTTGGCATTCAAATAAATGAACAAGTTGTAGTAGATAGAACATTAGATCCAGAAATGAGATTGGATTCAGAGTTAGAGATGGCTAGGAGAAAGAAAGAGATATTAGATAAAGAACTAGAGAGAGTAGAGTTGGAGGCTTCTGCTGCAGAAGTTAGAAAGAAGATTGATTTTCTCAAGCATGCCTCAGGACCCTCTAATACTGCTACTTCTTTCCAACAAGGTGGCACTCAATGGAAAAATGTTGCTCAAGAAAATGCTACACCTGGTCATACTAGAGTTCCTGATGGCTCTAACACAAGGACATCCACTTCTCAAGGAATGGATTTACCACCACATGGAGCTCCCATTCGTGAAAGGTACAAGCAACTTGTCTTTTTTGGTATTCCTGGTTATCCTAATATTATTCCTAATGAGATTAGAAAGAAACTCCCAAAGTTCACTGGGAATAATGTTATTACATGTGAGGAACATCTAAAAAATTTCATAGATGTGATAGATGATTACAATGTAAACTTTGATGATGTGATCATGAAGTTATTTGTACAATCCCTTATTGAAGATGCTAGGGATTGGTTTAGAGGACTCCCCCATGCTAGCATAGGATCATGGAATGATTTTAAGAATTGTTTTAAGGAAGATTATGGGGACAAAACAAATGAGGGTTTTATCCTAAATGAGTTTAACAATATCAAGAAGAATCAAATTGAAGATGTCCTTGAATTCAACATGATGATCATGTCAACATGATGAGAGGGAAAGACCCTTATGGATATGAGGTGGATTCAACTCCTATTCCTGATGAAGGACCTATTGTGGTACTAAGAGGTCCTCACTCATGAAGGATGTCTCAACCCCTCAATGCAGTCACTAGGAGTCAGTCTCAAGCTCCCATTGTTATTAGAGGTCCTAACTCTAGTAAGTCTAAGCAGCCAATGTCAAAAGGTGTTCTTCCTAAATTTCTTGTTGGTCCTGAGTTGAATTATAATCTTGTTGACCAATTACAACGTACACCAGCACAGATTTCAATCTTTGAGCTTTTGGAATTGTCCCCTAAGCATAAGCGTGTCCTTGAGGATGCCTTGCGAGCAGCTAATGTCCCTAATGATATAGATGTAGATCAATTCCAAAATATGGTCAACCACTTGGCTAGCCCTCACTACCTTACATTCTTAGAAGAAGATGACAAGTCATTAAGCCACCCACACAATTTGCCCCTTCATATAGTGGTTATGATCCACAAGACCCGTGTCAGGCGCGTGTTGATAGATGGGGGTGCTGGGCTTAATATTTGTTCTTTGAGCTTATTGAAGGCCTTGGGTTATTCAGAAGAAGTCATTGACATAAGGAAGAAGATAACTATCAATTCTTATGATGAGGCAGAACATAGTTCTAAAGGATTGGCTATTCTTCCTATCCGAATTGGTCCTGTAGAGAAAGATATTTTGTTTCAGATTGTTGATGCCGGTCCTTTGGCTTACAATATTTTGTTGGGTAGACCTTGGATACATGAGATGCAAGCAGTCCCATCTACTTATTATCAGTGTGTGAAGTTCCCTTACAATGGAGTAGAAGTTTGCATACCCGAGGATAGCACATTGTCAGTCAACACAATTTCAGCAGGGTCTCACATTCCTTTGAATAGGGAGGCTGACACTTTTGATACTACATTTGAACAATGCAAAGACAAATTCAAAGCCATGGATCTTGGCATGGGGGATTACAAAATTGATTCATTCACAAAATTGCCAATTTCCCCTAGGTCTTATGGCAAACCTTCTCAAGATATGAAACCTTCATCTTTAGCCATGACATTGTTTGACAAGTTTGTAGAATCCTCAGTTCTGATTCAAGAGGAAAAAGAAGAGGTTGCTGTTAGGGACTGGATTTACTGAGAGGAGAAATACCGACATAATGAGGATTTTGCACCTTCCCCTCAAGCTTATGGGAGAGGGTATACATTGGTCAAGAATATGGGTTATCCAGGACATGGTCCCCTTAGTCATCAGTTGGATGCCAAAGCTGAACCTCTTAACCATCCCCTTTTTGGACAAAGGAATAAGTCAACAGTTGGCTTAGGTTTTGCAAATAAGAAATAGAAAAGTGTCCCGATGTTAGCTGCGATGGACAGTGACAATGACTCAGACTACACACCTAATCTCTCTAATCAGCAAGATATGTCTGATGATTGGGTGCCTTCAACAAATCTCCTTTGGGGAGATTCAGAAGATTTGACAATTAATAGTCCTACTATCCCAGTTGTTATGGATAGTGACTATATGAATGCTATATTGACAATGGAAAGTGTTGCTATCCTAGCTGCGACAGATAGTAACAATGCTAGTGCTAGAGAAAGGGAAACCTTTCCTAACCTTGAGGCTTCTACATCATGAGGCCCAAATAATGATTCAGAAATAGACTCACATGAGTTCGAATGGGACTCACTTTCAGATGCCACAGTTGATTTTGATTTTGGTGCAACTTGAGCTAGTGTGCTCTCCCTAATCCGCTTGTCGGTCAATAAAGAAAACTCCCATTTCTGTGCAACTCTATTGCTTAACTCCTTAGGGACTAGTTTCCCCATCTGTATAGGTAACATCTTGAAAGTGTAGATCATCTCAAGAATAGATTCTTCTATTTTCTCCTTGTCTCTTATACTGATACTCTCAAATCTTAGTTGCTTCAAACCTGTAAGTCCAATAGAGCGCTTGATTTTGTGGCATATTTCATCCACATTTGGTATTTTACTCTGTACTGGAAAATTCTTCTTCTTTACTTCCTCATCACTCTCTATCTCCTCATCATCTTTCTTCAAAATAAGTTTCCTCCAAGGCTTCTTCCTTATCTGGCTCGGCACTACCTTAGGCTATACAATTTTCCTTTTACCAGATGTAGGGTTTTCTTTTGTGACTCGGCAACTATAGCTATAGAGGCTACCCTTGTCCTCATCCTAAGCACAGGTGATGATGTAACATTAGGTTTTTGCATTTTCTTACTCATGGACTCGATAATTTCTACCTTCTTGCCTTTCTTCTCCACTACTTTCTCCTATTCTTCTTCACTCTCACTAGGTTCACTTTCTTTGTCTTCTCCTAGTCCTTGTGTTAGTTCAAGAGGTGCATCTACCTCTCTTTCTCCTATCATTTTCTCAAGGTTCTTTACTATCTTTTTCCTCTTTCTCTCCATGGTAGCAACCTTCAATCCCATGGTTATTTTGGACTTTTCCTCCTCATATGTTCCAAAGTAGGGAGCCTACTTATCAATTTCCTTAGCCAGTAAGGTTGTGATTTCTTCTTTGGTCTCATCAATATTAACCTCATAAGGTAATGGCATTAGCCATGATACCCTTGTAATACCCCAAAATTAGCACCTAATAAATTCAATCAATTTTGGTGCATTTTCATCAATTCATATCTTCAAAGTCCTAATTTCTTAGGCAATTTCTCTCTCTCCTACTTGACTTTACTTTACTTGATGTCGATTGCAAAAACCCTAATTTGCAATAATCAAATATCAAATTAATTCCTAAGTCCTAGACTTTATTTGGCTAAATAATCTCTATGATAAGTTAATTTAATTATAAAGTCCTAATTGCTTTTTATTAAATTAAATTCACCTCATTAGCTAAATACCCTTGAAAGGAATTAATAAATACTTGTTATTTGAATGGACACCTTTATATGAATTAATAATTCAAATTATTTGAATGGTCACCCATATGTGGTAATTTCCATTTATTTAATTAAGTAATTCATGAATATGTGTCTCAATTGGGAATGAAGAGTTAGGAGTTTCAAATCAAGAAACTCTTCATTCCTCTTTTGGCTTGGTCTATTTAATGAACCTCTTTTTCTCATTCAAGGATGGCAATTTTGAGAGCACATAAACTATAGCAAAATTTTGTCTTAATTATCTTCACATTTCAAGCTTTGTCATTGCATAATTAGCTTAATTCATCTTTAGTATAATTGCATTTTCATCATAATTCAATTTTCTTAATAGCTCTTAGAATAATATCATCTTTATTTTCAAGCTCTTAGATTACAATCTGCATTTCATATTTCTTTTCAAGCTCCTAGATTAATTGCATTTCATTCTTAATTTAATTTCATCTTGCTCATCTTCATGCTTTCAAATCCTCCATTGTAGCGTCGATCTTATGGTTTTTGGCTCTCCAATCTGAGAGAAATTAAACACCCCGCCTACATAGGAGGCAACAGGTTGATTCAATCGATGTTGTGAGATGGACAATTCATGTTTATTCTCACAATTGTATGATTGAGCAATGACTATGTTGTGTTTGTGCCTGATTTAGAGGTCACATTCAAGCACACACATTTTGGCACCCACCGTGGGGCAGAAAATCTGATTTCTAATCTCATTTTTTATCTTTTCTGACAAGTAATTCAATCTCTGTCGTGCATCCGTACTCTCTATGTATGGATCTTCACACGAGAATCCAGAGCGTTCTGCACAAGATTTCACTCCCTGTAGCACTTCCTCGCATGAGATTTTACACCTTCACGTGACATCCCATACTTCCTCGTGTGAGATTGTGTTCTCTCACACAGACTGGTACTTCCTCGCGCGAGACTACAAGACATTGTTTTAATTTTTCAAGTTTTTTGTCTTTGCAAGTTTTGGATTTCTAACAGTTTTCTATTTGCTGTTGTTCATTTATTTCTCTAATTTTACACAGTGTAATAGTTTTCTACAGGATGTTTGACCAAGAAATTGAAAAAACACTAATGGTTTGATTGTAGGATGATTGTCAAAGACTTGATAAAACATTGTGTCTTTTTCTTGCTTTCATTCACATAGTATAAATAGGGCTCCGTTAAAATTTCTTAGGAATTTTGATAGTGAGTAGGAATTTTGGCTCTTCATTACATGGAGGTGATGACCATGAATGAACCTGAAATTCTAATGATCTTACTAATATGAAAAATTCTTGGGGAAGCGGAGAAAGGTAGTGAATCTTTAGCACTTCTATTCACCAGAGGATTATGCTCTTCTCTCCTTGAGAGAGAACTAGAAACCCAAAAGCATGTAGATTTGGTGGAGTGAAACTAACTCAGTGATGAATCTATTTTGCATGTTTGGGTGAGGAAATGAGATAGAGAAGTATGCTCTTCTCTCTTTGGGAGAACAAGAAAATTAGACTCCTGAATCTAAACCAAGTCCAGTGTCACCTTTAGAGGGTCTGCCGGTATTGAACCTCTAGGAATGACCCAAGTGAGTACACACCTATCACCGGTGATTCCACCTCACTCTAATAAAGAATGTTTTGTTGAGTCTAAAGACTCCAAAACCATGTTAGCTTCCTTCTCAAGACTTTGACTATCATCTTGAGAAGGCTCCGTCTGTTGTACTGAGCAGCGCCACTCTGAGCCTTGCTTGCGGGGGTGTAGACTTTCAGGTGTTGGTGTGGTTGCGAGGCCCTAGCCCTTTATCAGGGGCACCAAAGGTTAGCATGAATGGAAGCCTACTAAGAACTTGTCATAGCTAGTGGCCTACCTAGTTCACCTTCAAAAGGAGTCATAATCTTTGCATAGGGAGGGGAAAGAATCTCTCCCATAGATTCCCATCATAGGCATACACCTAGACATTTGGAGGTGGTTGCGACACTAGCCCCTGCTACAAGGGTAACCTTTGAACATACACTGTTGAGTCCTTGGAAACACCAAAAACATGAGCACCGTCTAGGGGGTGACATGGTTGTGTGAGGTGCACGTATGCGCATAAGCAATGGGGCAAAAGTTTTGTCTTCTCACCATTTTTTTGTAGGACTAAGCTATGTGTTTGTTATCGAGTCTTAAACATTGTACATACATTATCAAACAAAGACTCCCTTGATGCTATCAAGTTTCTTTTTCCTTGATAGGTTTTTTAATGACTACTTCTTATTTTACAAATTGCTTAATCTAAACCATTGTGTCTTTAAATGAATGCTTGAAATCTCAAAATGAGCTTGTTGATTAAACAATTCTGTAAACCTGTTAGGAAACTAGATTTTCTGTCAGACATCAGTTCAGACTTTAATTCAAAATTCAACTTCAATCTCAAAAATTGTGTCAAACTGTCAAATTTTTCCCTTTTCCTACATGAGCTTTCAGCTTTAGAGCACTTCCTTGCATGAGACTTTATTCTTTTGCATGAAGATTTATGTTCTCTCACGCGAGCTGGTGTTTTCTTGCATGAACCTATAGTACAGTTTTAAAAAATAGTGACCTATTTATAGTTGACTGCTTGACTTTTTATTTGATCTGCTTTTTGCCTGTGGTCTGTTCTTCTATTTTCCTGTTGTTTATCATCAGAAACTAGTTGTCTCGAGTTAGGAATCGATCAATCTTTGCTTTGACTCGTGTTGTCTCATCCGTTTATCTTGTCTTTTATATGCTCTTGTACCTTGCATTGCAATTGTCTTATTTTGACTATTTTAGCCATCTCTTTTTGACAATTTGTACCAGGTTCACCTTGCATCTTGGCTATTCTAGCCATTTATCTCCTTTGTGTTATCTTAGAGATAGAGTCTAGCTTTATCCTAAATCTTTTCTCATCACATCTTCATCTATGACTATCATGACTCGAAGTGGCAAGACTTATCCCATCTAGAATACTGATCAAGATCAAAGTAAACCTTGTAATCAAGACATAGGTCATTTCGAATCCGCTAAAAAATCTAAACTTTGTGAGAGATCCTCAAATTTGTCATTGAGTACTTTGAGAGATAGTTCATCTCAAACATCACCTCTAGTCTTCCAAGAGTGCTTTAATCCTTTATTCAAATCGTAATCTAGTTTTTCACTCCAAGAACAAGACAACTCCTACTCTCAAAACAATTCATTGTTCTATGGCTTTGGAAGATCATTTCCTCAGACGGAGCCTATTATTGAAACCATTGATCCTGCTAAAGATAGTGACTCATTTGAAACTATTGATCCTATTAGTCCTATTCATACTCCAAAGGTTACCTTGGCTGCACCTTTTCAACATCATTCACATCACTTTACTGAAGCTTCAATCATAGCACAGTCTCATCTTGACAAGATGGGAACCAAGAACCCATTTGACTTTCAACCAGGCAAGTACAGTCAAACTTATGACCAATCTTAGAACAATCAACATCATGGTCAATCTTCTAATGACCAAAATAAGACTCACCACAATTAGTCTCACAAAAATCAATCTCATAATGATGATCAATCTCACAAAAAAACTCAAGGTGATTGACAAGCAGTGTATAACTATCATCCTCCCCCATATGATCAAAATCAAGATGATCAACAAGACCAAATACCGAGCATATATGAGATTCTTGGTAACGAGGATGTTGTAATCACTCAGAATGGTATAAATGCTACGAAGGCTAACAAGAGTCTCATTAAAATGATGGAAATCATTCTTTTAGAAGAAAAAGAAAAGTATTTTCTTGAGTTGGCTCAACAGGGGGCCAAGCTACCCTCAAATTTCCAAGTTGAAACTATTGTAGCTAAAGAAGAAGAAACTGAAACCACTAAGCTACAAAAGATGATTCAGAGCATGCAAGATCAAATTACCCAACTGAAAAAAGAAAAGGATAAGCCCACGCAACAATTTACATTGGAGAGTATATGTCCTTTTCCTTTTGATAAGAATGTTCACATGCCTCCTTTTCCAAGAGGAGTGGAGTTGCCCAAATATGACAAGTACATGGGTACAACTGATCCTCAAGATCATCTGAGAGATTTTGGTGCCTTGTCTATGGAATTCATGCATGATCAAATGTATCTTATGAGACTCTTTCCCCGTAGGTTGGGTGGGCTAGCTATGGAATGGTTTTGTCAATTGCATCTTGGTATTAAGACTTTTGATGAGATTGCTAATCTTTTCCTTCAGCATTATTCCCACAACATTCAACACCCTGTTAACATTCGTGACTTGTGTAATTTGAAACAATGATAGGGAGAATCTTTCTTGTCTTTTCTCCAAAGGTGGAGACAACCTTGCACGAAGTATCCTCGTAAATTGCCTGAATCTGAGAAACTTGATATCTTTTTGGACAATCTTCTCCCAGACTTTGGATATCAAGTACAACTATAGGGTCCTTTGACATTTGACAACATGATCAAATAGGCTATGAGAATAGAGGCCTTTATGGTTAAAAAGGGAGAGTTAACTCTGAATAAAGACAATAAACAAGGATTCTCAATGAACAAGGATAAAGGAAAGTTTGTAAACAAGAATAGAGATGTGGTAAATGATGGAGTGGTTGATAATGTCACCATAAAGCCTTCAAAGCCTATCTTTAATCTTACTTCTAACATACAAGTGGCTAAGGCTGTTGAAAAGACTACAATAGATAATCAACAAAGTTCAAGATTTTCTAGGAATAAACCTTGGGCCCCTCGACCCAAGCGTGATTTCACCTCTTTGGGAGAGCCTCTTGATGTAGTCCTTAAAACTCTCATATAGAATCAGATTCTTACTCCTTTGGAAAATTGAACTTATGATCCACAACCAAGATCTCGTTGGTGGAATGACAATGCTTATTGCAACTATCATCAAAACATTGGTCATAAGACATCCACCTATCTTCAGTTGAGGCATAAAGTTCAAGATTTGATTAATAGTGGTGACATTATTGTGGATGGCCATAATAAGAATTTTGATCATCAGGCATTTAAGGATCCTTTTCCTCCTCATGAGAAAGGAGAGTCTTCCACAGCTAAGAACAACAACGCTAAGGTGAATTACAATTACACTTCTACTGATAATGTCATTAACATGCTTGAACCTATGAGAGTTGAGTATTGTGATGTGATCACTTTTAAGGGGAGTGGTGATGCTCCCAAGCCTAGGACTCCTTTCATCTTGCGTAGTTCTACATCTCATTCATCTAAATCTAAAAAAACTCAAGATTGTGCAAATGTTGTCACTTGATCAGATGGAAGAGTTGTTTTCAAAGGTCCTGATCTTCTAAAGCAAACTATAGACAAGGATTCTTTGAAACAAATTGCAGACAAGGCTACTCTAAAACAAATGGTGGATAAGACTACCACTGGTCCTACCAACAAAGCTTCCAAATTGACTCTTGCATCTAACATCGCTAGTTATAGTATCTTAGATCAACTCCAGCGAACCAATGCTCAGATTACCATTTTTGAGTTGTTGAAAATCTCGCTTGCTCACAGGTAGATTTTGGATAAAGCCCTCACTGAGGCAAGCGTTCCCATAGATCTTGATCTTAACCAGTTCCAATCTATGGTGGGTCATTTGACTTCATTGCATTATTTTTCCTTCTCTGAAGAAGATGATCACTCCTTGAGCCACTCGCATATTGCTCCTTTACACATAGAAGTTATGATAGGTCCTAAATGTGTCCATCGCGTGCTTATTGATAATGGCACTAGTCTTAATATTTGTTCTACCAAATTGCTTACCTAGCTAGGTTATGATGAGGATTGCATAGATTCCCGCAAAAAGATTACCATCAAAGCCTATGATGAAGAAGAATGCAAATCCAAAGGCTTAGTTGTGCTACCTATCTGCATAGGACCAGTAGAGAGGGATGTTACTTTCCAAGTTCTTGATATTCCTTTGGCATACAACATTTTGTTGGGTAGGCCATGGATTCATGAGATGCAGGTTGTACCTTCTACTTATCATCAATGCATCAAGTTCCCTTTTCATGGTGCAAAAGTCACTGTTCCTGCTAATACCAATTATTCTTGCAACACTCTTGCGCAATCTACTGATAGTTTGGTTCCAGCAAATAGAGACTGCACTAAGTTCTATGATGCTAAGCTTGGAGAAATGGAACAAAATTTGAAAAGTAAAGATACAAGCATGGGAGAATACCAAATGGAACCTATGTTATCTCTAGTAGCTTTACCTCTATCTCCACACTCTTATGGGAGACCTTTTGAAAATCACAAACTTTTCAATGATTCTCCTCAAACAATCTATGATGGCCCCTTTATGCAAGCCTCCACACCTTTAGAAGATGAAGATGAGGAAAGAGCTATCAAAGCTTAGATCTACAAAGGGAAAGAGATATTTGAAACAACTACTCCTCTAAATTTGGAATAAGAACCCTATAGTGAAGGCTTCAAAATCATGAAGCACTTTGGATACAAGGGGAGTGGTCCTATAGGGATAAATGACAATGGATTGCTGAAGCCTATTGAAGCCATGGGTCATCACTCAAAGGACACTACTGGGTTAGGCTTTAAAAAGACTCCCTTCCATTTGGGGAAAAAGAAATTTATTTCAGCACCCGAACCTGAACCTGAGTTAGAATTTGAAGATATTATACCTAAAGTAAATCTAGAGGCTAGCTCTGATGAAGATGTCTTTCCTTATTTGATACCTCCGGATCTTGCTGCATTATTTGAAGAACCTAATGAGCCTATCATACCTATTCATATGATAGAGACTAATACTGATACCTATTCTGAGGCTAGTTCTAATAAGACCTCTTCATTGCATGAATTCACATATGAGAAATGGAAAGAATCACTAAGTAATGATCCCCATTTTACAGGTGAACAATATGTATCCCCACATTTTCAAAAGAGGTATGAACAAGAAAAACTTCAGCAAGTTGTTAATGCCACCATAAATGATAATGAGTCTGATGATGATGCTAGTGCTAATGGAATTCCTGCATCAAGTACTGACTCACATGAATATGAGTTTGACTCTTTGTCTGCCGCTACTTTTGATGTAGACATTGATATTGTTCATGTATATGAAAGACTACTCAAAGTCGGTGAAGGGTCTAGTGCTAGAATACATGAATTTGATGCTGTAGATGTCGACTTGTCTTCCACTTCTAACATAGGATCTCATAGGGATTCGAACACTCCTGTGGATGAAATCACTCTAGGTCTTGACTTTCTCATTAGCAATTTTGAGGGTTATACCGTGAACATAGTTGAACCAGTCACTACTTCCCTTTCACTCCACCATCCTGATCTCATAAACTAGAACTCCCCCCTCACATCCAATGAAGTCCTCACATTCTAGAATGATTATGATCTAGCCTGTTACCTCCATTCTATTGAACCTATAATGTCTTCCACTAGAAAATACAATGTCAACATGATAGAAGGGGATATCAAGTATCTTATTCAAAAAATTAAAAAATGAAAAAATAAGAGCTCTAATGGTGAAAACCACTTTGTAGCAGTATTAGAGCCAAAAGTAGTAAAAATAAAAGACATATTCGAGGGTGAAAACTTCTTTGAGGCACCCAAGGATGAGATACTTGATACTCTACTGAGCTATTTTCAAGAGAGATCATCAGTTTTGATTGAGCGGACATAGCCAGTAAATTTGGGTATAGAGGCTGCCCCACAGATTATACATTTAGCACAGTCATTGTCTACTGAAGAAAAAGAAGATTTCACTAGCTTCTTCCAAAGCAAGAAAATAAACTTTGCATGGAGCTATTCTGATATGCCTAGATTGGATCCCAATCTGATCATGCATCATCTATCCATTGCACCAGGTGTCAAACCTGTTAAGCAGAAGCTTCAAAAGATGCACCCTCATGTGGCACTTTTGGTTAAAGCTGAACTAGAAAAGCTCCTTAAAGCTGGTTTCATAAGAGCAATTGACTATGATGAGTGGATTTCAAACATTGTTCTAGTTACTAAACATGATAAATCTATTCATGTATGTATAGACTTCAAAGATCTCAATAAGGCATGTCCAAAAGATGACTTCCCATTGCCTAATATTGATATGATAGTAGACATGACAATAGGATATGAGATGTACTCCTTGATGGATGGCTTCTCTAGCTATAATCAAATCAAAATTGCACTCGAGGATCAAGAAAAGACTACTTTCACATGTGCCTGGGGCACTTTCTATTGGAATGTCATGCCTTTTGGGCTTAATAATGCTAGAGCAACATATCAAAGAGCTGTTACTACTATTTTCCATGATATCATGCATAAAAATATGGAGGACTATGTGGATGATACTTTATCCAAGAGTATGCAATGAAGGACTCACCTTGAAGATTTGGGTCTCATTCTCAATCATATGGAATAGTTTAGCCTCAGACTTAATCCCAAGAAATGTGCATTTGGAGTCACTTCTGGAAAACTCTTGGGTTACATTATCTCAGCTAAAGGCATATAAGTTGATCCAGAAAAAGTTCAAGCTATTATGGACATGCCTCTGCCTAAAAACATAAGTCAGATGAGAGGTCTCTAGGGAAGGCTACAATCTATTTGGTGGTTTATTTCACAATTGGCTAACAAATCACAACCATTCACTAAAACTCTACATAAAGGTGTAACCTATGAATGGAATGAATAATGTGATAAGGGACTTACTCAGATAAAATAGTATCTTGCTAATCCACCTATCTTGATGCCTCCTATTCATGGGAAGCTGCTTATACTATACATCTCAGCCATGAGTACATCTTTGGGTGCTCTCTTAGCCCAAGAGGATCAGAATAACAAAGAGAGGGATATTTATTACATCAGCAGAACATTGGTTTCCTATGAAATGAACTATTGTACTATTGAAAAATCTTGTCTAGCTATAGTGTTTGCATCATAGAAACTATGGCATTATATGTTGGCTCACACTACAAAGCTCATTGCAAAAATTGATCCACTGAAATACTTACTAAGCAAGGCTTCCTCACGGGTAGATTAGCTAAATGGGTTATGATCCTTAGCAAGTTTGACATTGAATATGTGGAAAGGAAAGCTATTAAGGGACAAGTGATTGCTGATCAGTTGGTAGAGGCTCCTCTACATGACCACCAGCCTTTCAGCATTGAATTTATAGATGAATCCATCATGCATCTCACACATCAGTCTTGGGGCATGTTCTCTGATGGATCATTCACTCAACAAGGATTAGGTGCAGGCATTCTATTTATAACACCTCAAAGATATTCATTTCCTAAGGCTTACAAAATGATGTTTCCCTACACCAACAACATAGCTAAATATGAAGCTCTCATTAATGGTATGAAGCTAGCCCTTGAATGGCATATAGATGAGCTCAAGGTCTTTGGAGATTCTCAGTTGATCATTAATCAAGTCAATGATGTCTATCAAACAAAGGATGACAAGCTAATACCTTACAAAATAATGGTGGATGATGTCAAGCTATACTTTGCACACATTTCCTTCCAGTAGATTCCAAGAACAGATAATAAGGTGGCTAATGCTATGGCTACTTTGCCTCAATACTACAAGTGCCAGAAAATGACTTCAGACATGAATTCCTAGTGGAAACATTATGCTACCCTGCCTATGACATTCCTGAATCCAGGATGATCTATTTAGTCATTGGACATGACTCATCCCCACTACCACCATATTTACTCCTATTTTCGGGACCAAATTATCCCTGACCCCTATACCCAGAATGACAAACATCACCTCATTCATACTGCTTCACAATATGTCCTCATAGCCAAATGACTTGTATAGATGAGGTCTAGACGGTACTCTCCTTAGGTGTCTAGAACCTGATGAGTCCAAACATGCATTAGCTAAGGTACACGAGAGGTATTTGCGGCTCTCATTCGAGTGCTCTGACATTAGCCCGTAAACTTATTAGAGTTGGATACTACTGGCTAGATATGGAAAAAGAAGCTATCCAATATGCCAAGACTTGCAAGTAGTGTCAGTAGCATGGGAATTTGATCCATGCTCTTGCTAAAGAGCTTAGTCCTCTCATTAGTTTTTGGCCATTTCAATAATGGGCTTTCAACTTGGTTGGTCAGATACATCCTTCTTCTTCAGAGGACATAAATTCATAATCATTGCTATAGATTACTTTACCAAATGGATTGAGGTAGTCCCTTTGACTGTAGCTGATGGAAAAACTATTACTATGTTCATTATAATTATATTATTTGCAGATATGGTATACCTCATCTATTATCACTGACAATGGGGGACAATTCAAGAACAAGGATCTGATAGACTTATGCACTAAATTCAGGATCATTCAGCATTGGTCATCTATCTATTATCCCTAGGGTAATGGATTGGTGAAAGCTTCTAATAGGAAAATCCTGAAGATTTTGCATAGAATAGTTCATAAATCTGGTAGGGATTGGCATCTCTAGATTAATCTAGCTTTGTGGGCTTACAAAACAAGTATCTAAACACCAATGGGAGCCACTCCTTTTGCCTTGGTTTATGGGGTAGAAGCAATATTGCCAATTGAGGTCAAGATTTTGACATTGCAAATCTCTCTGAAGGGCCTCATCACTGATGAAGACACCAGAATATCTAGGCTACAAGAGCTTGAACTATTAGATATGAACGTCAGAAGGTGGCATTCAATCATCTTCGAGCATATCAAAAGAGATTGTCAAAAGCATACAATAAGAAAGTCAGACAAAGGGAATTCCAAGTGGGTGACCTCATCTTGAGGGAGAACCTTAAGAATCAGCAGCAGAGAGCCCAAAAAGGAAAGTTTGAACCAAATTGGCTTGGTCCATACATTATTACTACAGCATTTGGATCTGGTGCTTACCACCTCTCCACCACTGAAGGAGAACAATTCAAATAGGCCCATCAATTCTCTTCATCTGAAGAAGTTCTACAGCTGACATTCTCTATGTGCTCATGTACATACTTATTGGTCCTGAAAAAATCCTAAAAATTGATATATTGCAAAAAAGCCTAAAAATTGCAAAATGTCCTGAAAAAAGATCATCTTAGTGAAAACCTGGCATGAAGGTGCTTTGATGTATCTATTATCCTAGTGAAAACTTGGTAAACAGGCACCTTGATAATACTTAAAAAAAATAGAAAATTTGAAAAAAGAAAAAAAAGAGAAAAATTCAAAAAAATGAAAAAGAAGAAAATGTGACATTGATGAAAACTTGGTAAATAGGCGTCATGGTAGCAAAAATATATCTCTACCAAGATGGTGAAAACCTGGTATCACTTGGCTCTTAGTTTCTTGCTTTAGTTTTCTTTCCAGCTTTAGTTTGCTTACTTGTTTCTTGCTTTATTTGTTTTCCCGCTTGGTTTGCTAGCTCATGCCTTTGCTTTCAGTGTCTTCAAGATATTGCTTGACTCTTCATGGATTGTAACTGGTTCACACTTGGGGGCACCTGCCTAGTCTAGGGTCATTGTCTTGTCACCTTTGGAAACTCTTTTTGAGCATTAGTCACAGTGGTTCTCACTGCGTCTTCCTGTTGATGTTTCACTAGTATCTCTAAGATTTCTCACCTTGAGGAATCTCTCTCTCATATCGGTCACTAGTGGTTCTCATTGTGTTTTCCTACTGATACTTCATTAGCTTCGTGATATCTTCTTGAGACTTAGTCTCCCACGAGGGT
Source organism: Chamaecyparis obtusa (assembly GCA_027943335.1). Taxonomy (NCBI): domain Eukaryota; kingdom Viridiplantae; phylum Streptophyta; class Pinopsida; order Cupressales; family Cupressaceae; genus Chamaecyparis; species Chamaecyparis obtusa. Next base: position 1,075 of record BSBK01003533.1, on the reverse strand, counting down.
CACCAGTGATTCTAACTATGTCTGCCTACGTTGTTATCCTATCAAGACTTTGAACGTTACATTTTTTATTCAAATTCAATCCACTTGAACATGAGCTAAACTAAAACTAAAATTAAATGTGTGTTCTCTGAGGCATGCTGGGCATTATTTTCTTTGAGTGCTTGTTTGTTTGCTTTATTCTTTTCTTTGCTTTCTTCTTGTTGGTTTAGTTCCAATGATCCAATGAATTCATATAAGAGGGGTGTCCATCTGTAAGAGCCTTCATCTCATATTGGATGGCCATGAATACCTTGAATCCTTTATATGGATACTTTGGTGAGGTTGGTCTTCTCCTTGTTTTTTGAGTGACTTCTTTTTGCTACTAGTGAAATTGTAAATGCTTGTCCAGCTAAGTGAACGTAAGGGTCACTATGAGAAATCTTTGGCAAAAGAAGAAACTCCTACGTGTTTGGTGTGTTTGTTCACAAGAAACATTCAAGTCATTCAAGCAATGGGTGCTTTGATGCTTATGTTAACTTGCTAAATCAAAAGGAATAGGTGTTTAGGTCATTTTGGCTTCTTGTGCCTTAATGCTTACATCTCATTCCAAACAAATCTAAGACTTATATCATATTCATATTCTCATGATAGTGATATCAATGAAGGTTGTGTGGCATCTTGTGATTTTCTAACTTAAATGACTCTATGATGATAAATATGGTGAGTCCAACAACCAAGTCCTAGGATTGCATCCGTTAATTTTTTTTGTAGGTTTGCATTTTCATTCTAGGCTTGCAATTTTTTAGGCATGCATGTTCATTCTAAGCTTCAATTTGAGATGATATCGTGTTTCTCTCTTAATTGTCTTCATCAAAGGTTCTCATCTTTTGTCTTGGGTTTTCTTAGCTGCACAAGTGTTCGGTCCTCATTGTCAATCTTCAAACGTATCTATCTTTTTGATTAGGACCTGTCATATATTGCTACAATCCTACATGAGATGATTAGTACTATATACATACATATCCATTGCATTTCATTTTCATTTGCATCCATAAATTCATTTACATCTACACATACATGTGCATCTACTATAAGC